>CM059195.1:81578291-81893291 GCA_030323885.1 Branchipolynoe longqiensis | reverse complement strand
ATGGGGGGGGGGGGGGGAGTCGATAGATCCCGGGGATTGCTTCCTGTTTTGGCAGAAATGTTGGCGAATTGTTGATGAAAGAGAGCGTCGCGTCTGACTCCATTGTGTATGAACCGGAAGTAAGGAGTAACCAGCGGTGTGGAGTGGCAGGAGGTGAGGCGGGTCACGTGGGGTGATGTTGCCCTAATCCTTGCTGGGGTGTGGCGCCCCACTGCCTGCCCATCGACCAGCCTCACCGGGGATTACTCCCATTGTACAAGTGGTCGGTGTGTGGGCTGGGGATGGGGATGCTGTCAGTCGGGGTCATCTGCACAGGGAGATGGGTCGTGGCGGCACGTGGAAATTGCTGCTCCATCAAGAAGCCGCTTTTTGACTCTCGGTTATATCTGAATTTGCTTTAAATGTACGTGTTTTGGAAAGTATGTTTTGTGTTTTATGGTGAATGAGTGATATAGTTGATATATTCAGCACATGGGGTATTGCGTTGGTGTTAATATTGTGGTGTTTTTTTTAATAAATAAAAAAAATTAAGGGGAAAAAAAGGGGCATGTTAAGAGAGAACGAAAGCGAGAGAAAGAAAGAAATAAGTAAAGGGGATATTTTAAGAGAGAAAGGGGGCATTGAAAGAAAAAGAAAGAAAGAAAGAAAGAATTTCCAGCAGAAAAGAAAGAAAGAAAGAATTTCCAGCACTGAGGTTGTAACTGTCAGGGATGAAAGATCTCCGCGATTTCGCTGATTTCCGGGATTTTTCCTGTATCTATAAGTGTATACTAATACGTTGCGTCTGTCCTGATATGACCTTAGATGTTGACAGGATGTAAAACTCCAACAACCAACCAACCAATACGTCGTTTCACGCTGAAGCACTATCAGCGTATACTAATATGTGGTGCAAACGCCGCAGCACTAGCAGCGTATACTACTAATGACTTCAAACGCCACAGCACTATCAGTGTATACTACTGTTACGTGCTTCAAACGGCGCAGCACTATCAGCGTATACTACTAATACGTGCTTCAAACACCGCAGCACTATCAGCGTATACCAATATGTATGAAACTCGGCTTCCGGGAATTTTCAGCGATTCCCTGATAATGCTAAGTCTATGGGAGAATATCAGCATTTCCGCTTTTTTTCCCGGAGATCACTTTCATCCCTGAACTGTTTAATTAATTTACATATTGTTGTCATGGCTTCATGATCAGTAATATCAAGTAACAACAATAGGAGCAACTCTAGTTCAATATTTTAAATTTAAATCTGGAATTTTTTTTAAAGTCTAGAATTATATACATCTAAATTCAGAAAATGTCAAGACTGGCAAGGACTGGAATTTTATTTAACAGCAAATATAATCGTTAAGTAGGGTAACTCGGTTGGCATATTGCTTTGGGTGGGGTGGGGGTGGGGGTCGTGCCAATGTACCATAATTAATGCAGTACTACAGTGTGTTACTAATAAGTGTTTGAGCGAGAACAGTTTTCTGTTTGACTCATTTCCCTCCTGCGGAAATCGGGTCGGGTATGGTATGGTGGCAGTCGTATGCGATAAGCTCGGTAGTTTTGCCATAGGAACATAAATATAGCCGGGTGACATTGAGCATGTGGCTTCTAGGTTAAGAGTGCATGCATACATGGACAGCCGCGTTCAACATATGGGGTACTTGGACTAGTAACGTGATCAGATAATCGATTGTAGCCGGTTTCAGCGGGTGGAAATGGAAAATTATTTATGGCCAAGCTCGAGTGGGTGGGTGTGGGTGTGGGTGTAGGTTGGCGGGGGTGGGGTTGTGTATGATTTACACAAAGCAGAGATTCAGTGCCTCCACGTGACAAAATGCTGCATGCTGATTGGCTGGCAAATGACACGCAGCAGTGCTAATGACCAAACAGCCCTCACTCCGCACATGTTGCCAGTCGAGTCACGCACATTTGGATTTCCAAATCTCATCAAACAACCAAACAAAGGGCGTTTCATTAACCTTTCATTAACCTGACGTCAAATTGTCACCAAAATTATTTTCACGTCGCAAGAATTATAATGTATTTGGGGGCCCCCCCCCTTTTTTTTCTTTCATGTCCTACTGAGTATTTTCCCACTTATGGGTTTAACAGTGACACAATTAAAGCCAGAACACGTGCCATTAAAACACTGTTCATACCCTACCATCTCATCGATTAGCATCACTATATTCACTAATAACTGCATCTATCAATGGACAAGGCTGGATGGCCAAATGAGTTGAGCGCCCGTCTCCCCATTTTGGTAGATCGTGTTCGAAACCTGGTCGAGACAAACCAATGACATACATTTAAAAATTGATACTTGTCACTTCTTAGCTAGGCGCTTGGCATTATTAGGACAGGGCAAGGAGTGGTTGGCTCAGTGTCAGGATAATGTGACTGAGTGGGATATCAGGTCATGGTGCTGGTGGTCTGGTCTCCCAGTGGGGCACCACTATAAAGTCGCCATGAGTGTGCACTGTCACAAGTCGGTAGCTGTCCTGATATGACCTTAGATGTTGCTAGGACGTAACAATAAAATGAAAAGGAAAAAAAAGAAAAGAAAAAAAATGTTACGGTATCAAACACTGAATACAGAAATACGCCCTAGCAACTATTCGAGGCGGTGAAAACAATGGCAGTCACAGCATTGAAACAAATGTAAATAAAACCAAAAGCACATATCTATTCACTGCTACGATCTAATTCTCTTATTTAGAACCATGAATATTCACGCGGGGGTTGAAATAATGTTTATTTAACAGAATAACTGACTCAAAAAGTGAAATTCAGTCAAATTAAACCCAACATCGAAGCGATATTAACGCCACCGCCGTATCGGCGGCGATATTGTCGAATGTAAACAAAAAAGCACAAATCTATTCATTGCTACGATCGAATTCTGTTATTTAGAACCATGAATATTCACTCGGGGGTTTAAGTAATGGTATTTAGGAGCATAACTTAATCAATAAGTGAAATTTGGCTAAAATTAAACACAAAAATGCGGAATCCGAGCGATATGAACGCTGCCGCATCGGCGGCGTTATTGTGAATGTAAATAAAACAAAAAGCACAAATCTATTCACTGCTACGATCTAATTCTGTTATTTAGAACTATGAATATTCACTGCTACGATCTAATTCTGTTATTTAGAACCATGCAATAATGTTATTTATTAGCATAACTTATTCAATAAGTGAAATTTGGCCTTATTGCGGATGTAAATAAAACATGCACTGCTGTCATCAAGGTTTGTTTTCACCGCGTCAACCGGAAGTGACGTTCACGCTTGCCCTCAATGTATGCAGATGCAGTAAAACAGTTTTCTTGTGTTCTGGGAGGTTCTGGGCAGTTTACATCCAGTGTGTTTACTTTAGCAACAACTTCTGAGGCCAAACTGCTCAAAACAGTGACAAATAAACCAACAAGTAAGTAAATAAGGACAGTGTAGGCAGTTGCAAGCCTTCTGTATGTAATCCAATATGGCCACCGAAAGTTGTCTTGTGACGTCATTACACCCCCTCTATACGGAAACTCACGAAATCGGGTGCACAGATCTGTGTTACCGAAAGACATTCAAGAATATGGAAAATAGCTTTGACAGTACGGAAAGCTGTGAGATCGGGTGCACAGATCTGTGTTACCGAAAGACATTCAAGAATATGGAAAATAGCTTTGACAGTATGGAAAGCTGCGAGATCGGGTGCACAGATCTGTGTTACCGAAAGACATTTAAGAATATAGAAAATAGCTTTGACAGTACGGAAAGGTGCGAGATCGGGTACACAAATCTGTGTTACCGAAAGACATTCAAGAATATGGAAAATAGCTTTGACAGTACGGAAAGCTGCGAGATCGGGTGCACAGATCTGTGTTACCGAAAGACATTTAAGAATATAGAAAATAGCTTTGACAGTACGGAAAGGTGCGAGATCGGGTGCACAGGTCTGTGTTACCGAAAGACATTCAAGAATATGGAAAATAGCTTTGACAGTACGGAAAGCTGTGAGATCGGGTGCACAGGTCTGTGTTACCGAAAGACATTCAAGAATATGGAAAATAGCTTTGACAGTACGGAAAGCTGTGAGATCGGGTGCACAGATCTGTGTTACCGAAAGACATTCAAGAATATGGAAAATAGCTTTGACAGTACGGAAAGCTGTGAGATCGGGTGCACAGATCTGCGTTACCGAAAGACATTCAAGAAAAGGGAAAATAGCTTTGACAGTACGGAAAGCTGTGAGATCGGGTGCACAGGTCTGTGTTACCGAAAGACATTCAAGAATATGGAAAATAGCTTTGACAGTACGGAAAGCTGTGAGATCGGGTGCACAGATCTGCGTTACCGAAAGACATTCAAGAAAAGGGAAAATAGCTTTGACAGCACGGAAAGCTTCGAGATCGGGTACACAGGTCTGTATGTAGGCTTATTTTGTGTACATGCTCAGATACTGCCTCCTGAACCGTTCAGGTCGCTTAACTCACCTCCTCCCAGTATGAGAATCCTGAGCACTCATGGTTAAAGCTATGGATTCCACTCACTGCAGCACACCGGATGCAGTAGCCGAATAGGTAGAGCGCAGCCTTCCTGTGTGGAAGGTTGGGTGTTTGAATCCCAGCTGAATCAAACCAATGACTTATAAAAATAGATACTTGTCGCTACCTAGCCTGGCGCTCGGCATTAATAGGATATGGCAAGGACTGGCTAGCACAGGATCAGGATAATGTGATTGTGTGGGATATCAGGTCATGGTGCCAGCAGCCCGGTCTCCCAGTTGGGCAGCACTATAAAGTTGCCATGAGTGTGCACTGCCACAAGTCGGTACCTCTCCTGATATGACCCTAGATTGTTTTTTAGTTGGGGTTTTACATCCTTGCAACATTTCAGGTCATATCAGGACGGGATGACCATCGATGTTGCTAGGACGTAAAACAATGACAAACAAATAAGACTCACTGCAACAACCTCGACCACAGTAGCTATGCAGTTCACACAAACTGCACAAACGAGCAGTAGTGGGCAGCTCCCATCTTGTTCCCATTCACCCACCGCAACTCCCGTCCTGATATGACCTGAGATGTTGCTAGGACGTAAAACAACAACAAACAAACAAACAAACCCACCGCAACCTATTTGGCCAAGTCGCATTGGCATCCATAGTTTGGGCTGCAGCGTCAGGGGTTACGTCATAGCTTATAACCTGTCATATGGAATGCTGACGTCACCAGACAAACAGCCCTCGACCTGCTACTGTTAGGTAATGTTTCGATCCAATATTTCTGGGCTTGGTGATTAAATGCAATTACCTTATCAGTGGTAAGCCTTATTGACCTAAATAACTTTGTGCATGAGTTCCCGATGGTACTTTGCTATCTAGCATACCTTTGCATATTGACATACCTTTTAGATATATTAAGCGGTTATTGACCAATATTGTTGGGGGGGGGCGGTTTGAGGCTAAAGTGAATCTGGATGAACAGCAACCCATGATTTAAAAAAAGAGAAGTCAAGCTTGTTTTATTTAACGACGCCTCTAGAGCTCATTGATTTTGATTATCAGCTATTGGACGTCAAACACTGTCATTCTGACATATTTCTTTGGAGGAAACCCGCTGCTGTGACATAGGATACGCTTTCCGATAAGCCGCAAGGGGTCTTTTATATGCACTTTCCCACAGACAGGACAGCACATGCCACAGCCTTTGATGAACTAGTTTGGCACCACTGGTTGTATATATACTTGTAAGCATTATAATAGTCATCGAGAATGTTTGTTTGTTGCTTTACGTCCTAGCAACATCTAAGGTCATATCAGGACGGGGCTCGAGAATGAAAGGATTGATTTTAAATGGGCTGAAGCACTTTCCCCACAAATAGGACAGCACATACCACAGCCTTTGACGAACCAATTGTGGACGACTGGTTGGAACGGAAAATAGCCCAAACTGCAAATGGGTCCACTGAGCAGGATCGATAGGATGACTGACACCTTCAGAGGTGGACACTCTACCTCCTAAACTACGTCCCGCTCCCAACCCAGGATGAAGTCAGTGCGGATTCCCAGAGACTCAATAAAAAGGGAGAGCGGACTCGGTGGCCGAATCGGTAAGGTCAGGAGTTAGAAATCCTGAGGGAGTCAAGCCAATGACTTACAAAATTGATACTTGTTGCTACATCGCCTGGTACTCGACATACGATAGGGCAAGAACTGGGTAGCTCAGTGTCAGGATAATGTGACTGAGTGGGAAATTGAGTCATTGTGCCATTAGCCTGGTCTCACAGTGCGGCAGCACTTATGGTCGCCATGAGTCCACCCTGTCACAAGTCGATACCCATCCTGATATGATATTGGATGTTGTTAGTATGTTAAACCCCAAGCAAAGATAAAGGGGGTAAAGCATTTATTAAATAACTAGCATTTTCAGGAGTGGGTGCCAGTGGAATATAAATAAATATATTTGAACAAATAATCATTTAAAAAAATGATATTGGACTCATCGTATTAGTTATCGGGCTAGATTGACTCCTGACATTATCGAGACTGCTTTCAATCTTATTTAGGTTTTTACAAAGGTTTATTAAAAGCGGCATAGTCCAATGAAAGCATCAATATTTCTAAAACCCAAGCACACCTAGATTTGACCCTATATATATATCCAGCACATACAGTAAAACCTCTCTAAATCGACCGACCTTGGGACCGACTTTAAGTGGTCGATTTAGGGAGGTGGTCGGTTTAGGGAGTTAGAATATGGTTACACTGGTATTGTTGGGACCCAAATAAAGCGATCGATATAGGGGAATGGTCGATCTGTGGAGGTGGTAGGTTAGGTAGGTTTTACTGTATACTGATGTGGTTATTAAGCATTCTTTGCTGCCTAGAAGGGAATACTAAGTCAATTTAATAGACCCTGTTACTGCTAAAGCCTAGGAATACGATGTCCATCATTTCTAGATGCATGTCAAATTTAACTGCATGTTTTCACTCCAAATATCTGTTAGCGATTGGTAATAAGTTATCTCAGGTAAGATTATAACGCTCAATCTAATATATTTATCTTTAAAAAATTGACTTGTATTATCCATGTTTACAACTTTTCCTTAGTGGGTCTAGTATTAATTGCATTAGATTATGGCCCTATCACACTATGACGTAATGGGCTAACGTGAGCTGACGTAGGTGAATTTTGGTCATTATGTTGAGGTACGGGTTACGTCTCGCTTACGTTAGGCATTTGAGATACGGCAGGTTACGGCAGCACGCGTCAAGGTTTTGGACATACCCAAAACTTTTGACGCATTGCAATGTAAAGCAGTTACGTTGGGATGACGTTACACTCACGTAGGCCAACGTAGAGATATGTTAGGCATGTGATAGAGCTGCGTCAGCTACGTTAGATCAACGTTGTATTACATGACAGTGACGGACAGGCAGGAGGAAAGTGCGGCCCGCGCTCAGACAACGTGGGATTAACGTATCTCAACATAGGTCAAACGTGTCTGTGACGCGTGTCTAACGTATCGCAAACGTGTCCTGACGTAGTTGACAAACGTCTAATGTGCGAGTAACGTCTGGCACATGCTTCAAACGTGTTGTGAACATGGTGTGAACATATGTTGTCTTCGAGTATATAAAGACCTCCAATGTCCTGTCAGCAGAACAGCTCTGCTCTTCACAGCGGATCCATGTGCCTAAGTGGGTCATGCAGCGGCTGCAGCATGTATTGCTGCATTTGGGAGGCCCAGGGTGTTCCTGCTGGTGGGGGGATGCGGCTGGTACCCCTCGTTCGCTGACAGGCAAGAGGATGCCTTGGACGAAGAGGAGTAGCATGATGTCACAGAGGGGGGGTCGCACAGTCTGAGTCATGTGGGGGAGGGGGGCAGACCTGGGACAGCACCTACGACAGGATGATGTTTATCGCAGTCCGCGCATGGTGGAACTGGCCCTTGGTCATGTCAACAAACAGTCCCGCACGTAGTTTGCGAACGCGGTCATCTGGGTCATGCGCATGATTGTTAGGCTGTCCAACAGGTTGCTCGAGGCGACGACGCTTTATTTCAGAGCATCCAGCAGGTCATCCTCCCTCATGGACTGCTTCCCCTTGCCTCGGGCCTCGGCTAGGGGGGGTTGTTCGGGCTGCTCCCCGTCCAACCCGATCTGCAGCTCAGCGCAGGCAGTCTCTGCAGCCCCCAAGATCATCATGCGATGTGTCAATGACGGCCAACACCTGCAAGACAAAATATTAAAAGTACAATGAATACAAGACAACATGACTTTACATAATGAGGGCAATAATAAATAAATCCACATGATTGCATATAATAATGCCATCAAATATATTCTATGATTTATCCACAATGATGGCAATAATAAATAAATCCACATGCTTGCATATTATAATGCCATTAAATATATCAAATGATTTGTCCACAATCAGGTCTAAAAGAAATAAAAAAATAAAAAAAATAAAAATTAATATCCACATGAATGCAAATGAAAAAAATATAGTACTTACACTTCTGCAGTGCCGCACGACTGAGCTGAGGAAGCCAAACTAGTCCATGATCCACTGCTCCCTCTCAGTCCACTTGGGCGCCCTGCCACCGCTCTTCTTTACCAGACGGGATGGCCGAATGAGTTAGAGCGTCCGTCTCCCGTGCTGGTAGATCGTGGGGTCGTGGGTTCGAGTCCCGGTCGAGTCAAACCAATGACTTTAAAATTGATACTTGTTGCTTCCTAGCCAGGCGCTCGGCATTATTAGGATAGGGCAAGGACTGGTGTGCTCAGTGTCAGGATAATGTGACTGAGTGGATACCAGGTCATGGTGCCGGCGGCATGGTTCCCAGTGGGACAGCACTATAAAGTCGCCATGAGTGCGCACTGTCACAAGTCGGTACCCGTCCTGATATGACCTTAGATGTTGCTAGGACGTAAAACAACAACAAACAAACAAACAAACCACTCTTCTTTTTATGCAGCCTGGTGTTGCTGTCCCGTATGGATTTGTACCAGCCCTGGAGATGTTCAGTGTTTCTTCCCATCTTCTGGGACGGGTCATCCCACAGCTTGCTCTTTTTGTTGGTCCTCCGATAGTCGGTCAACTTGACGTTCCAGAGGACCGGGATGTCATGCAGAAAATCCAGGACCACCTCCTCGTCTGCAGGCAGAGTGCAGTCAAACTTGCGCACCCTCCTCTTGCCTGTTCCTTGCAGAAGGTGTGAGCCGGAAGAGTTGCAGGCTGTAAAGTATGAGTGAACCCAATGAGTTGCGTAGTAGAACTGACTTTATTAGCTGGCACCACGGCCAAGCTGACCTCCCGTGACCTCTCGCGACCTCTCGTGACCCGAGAACACCTGTCGCTATACGCACGATACACATATACATTACATCTCCCTTTTTCCTCGGACAAGCATGTCGGAGACCTGAATCAATACACAATGCATCGTTGTTAACAGTACATAATTAATACAACAAGAATCAATAACATGTGTCTGACTATCTTCACCATGGTAACCCTAGGTCTAACCTATAGGTACTTATTACACAGTCTCACCCTCGACTGGTGCCTATCTGCTTTTACAATTGTCAATTCATCTTTCAATTTGTGTCCGTTCACATTGACCATCAACAAGTACAGTAACATATTCAAATTACATCAATCTAACCTTCTTGTAACTCACTCCTTATCTTCTTCCCTTACACAACAGTAGCATTTGTAAGCATCGCTTTACTTCTTTACTTGTTTCTTTTATTTGAACTGCAACTTTTGCTGAATATGACAATTACATCGTATCATCTACATACATTAATGACATTTATCTTTTAATCTCCACCTTCGTTTATCTATATAATAAGCCTGCAATCATGTAGACTCCTTTGTTGGCATCCATGTTTTTGATGCTTATCATTTTACTCTTCAACATGATTCACATTATACCTGTCATTTACGATAATCTAATTCTGTGCACCTCGGTAGTGATCTGTTTACAATCTAATTACTGGGCGTGTGCTTCTTCCATATCTTGTTATGTATGGATGACTGATTTGTTTAGTACCTGTTTGCAACCTGCAATTCTCTTTTGCATTGTGTTTTACTTCTGGGTTAGGACATTTGTATATGAATCGTCTGTTCCTTCGGATTTTGTGTGTTGCTTCATTCGTTATTTCATGTCTGTCTTTGTAATTAGTCCTGACGCCCATTCGTTGTTATGGTCTAAGTACCTGACATGATCGCCCCTGTTTAGCTTACCCAGTTCTTGTCCTGCTCGTTTGTCAAAGTATTGTTTTTGTTTTTCCTGACTTAGCTGTTTTTGTTTTTGTTTTGACATTTGCACTTTGGGCTTTAAGTTCACCGCAACCGTAGGAATGTTAGATCTGAGTGTCCGTGACATTAAGATTTGCGCTGGTGACGCATTCAGTGATGGTATCGTTGTGTTTCTGATATTCAACAATGTTATGTACATATCCCTATTGTCTATCACAGCTTTTTTCATCATACGTTTGATTGTTTGAATAGTGCGCTCAACTTGTCCGTTACTTTGTGCATGCATTGGGTTTGAATATATTCGGTCGAATCCGTATTCATTACTGAATTCCCGATATTCCTCACTTTGGAATTGTGGCTCGTTGTCAGATATGACCTTTTTGGGTATCCCATGCCTTGCAAATGTTTCTTTCATTACCTGAATGGTAGCTGCACTAGACATAGACTTTAATTCAACCACTTCGGGATATTTACTGTAGTAGTCAATTAGCATAATGTAATTTCTATTATTTACGTGAAATAAGTCTGCTCCTATTTTTTCAAAGGGCATGTCTGACACATCATGACTTACTAACGGTTCTGTGTGTGGCTTATTTCGGAAACACTGACAAACTTGACAACGAGATATTGTGTCTTCGATCTGACTGCTCATCCCGGGCCAGAATACGTTATCTCTAGCTAACTGTTTGGATTTAACAATTCCCATGTGTGATTCATGAATTTTCCCGATCATATTTTGTTGTAATGACTTTGGTATTATGATTCGATTGTCTTTAAGCAGTACATTACCTTTCGTTGTGATCTCGTGTCTGTAAGTAAAGAAAGGTTTAACTGATTCTTTCACTAATTGCGATTGTTCTGGCCAACCTGTTTTTGTGAGCCTTGTTACCTCTTGCAGTGTCTCATCTTTTTTCGTTTCAGTTGCAATTGTGTCCGTACTTTCAGGTGCTATTTCTAGTTCAGCTATAGAGATGTCTTTGTCAAAAAGGTTTCCTGGCGCTGTGTTACTGGTGTGAGCCCTAGATAGCGTATCTGCAAAATATAGATTTGTTCCTTTAACATATATCACTTTGATGTCATAATTTTGTAGGCGCATTCGCATGCGTTGCATCCTGGACGACAAATTATGAAGCTGTTTTGACATTATGGCAACAAGGGGTTTGTGGTCTGTTTTTATAGTGATCTCTTTCCCGTATATATAATCATGGAACCTATTACATCCGAAACACATGGCCAGCAATTCCTTTTCAATTACAGCGTAATTGCTCTGTGCGTTATCAAGGGCCTTGGATGCCATTGCTACGGGCTGATGATTTTGGAACAATGTGGCACCCAATCCTGACTGTGAAGCGTCCACTTGCATTGTTATGGGTTCTTTAGCATTGTAATACCTAAGTACAGGCGCGCTTACCAACAATGATTTTAATTGCTCAAATGCTTTCGCTTGTGGCTCTTGCCAATGCCTACTTCTTTTTTCAAGATTAGTCTTAGTGGTTTTGTTATTTCGGATAGGTTGGGGATAAACTTGCTTACATACCCGACCATTCCCAGAAATCGTTGTAATGCTTTCTTGTCTGATGGAACTGTCATTTCTACTATGGCCTGCACTCTATTTTTGTCCGGTTTTAACCCCTTAGCTGTTAACAAATGACCCACATAATTGACTTCCGATTTACAAATTTTTGATTTGGTTGGATTTAATTTCAGGTTTATCTCTCGTGCTCTCTTTAACACTGCTTCCAATCTTGCATTGTGCTCCTCCACTGTTCTACCATGAATCAAAATGTCATCCGACAATATTTGTACCCCTGCTAAGTCATTTAGTAACTCATTCATTTGCTGTATGAATAGATCTCCGGCCGTTTTTTATGCCAAATGGAAGTCTAGTCAAACGAAACCTACCCCATTGGGTGTTGAAAGTACATAAGATAGAACTATCTTTGTCAAGCTGAATTTGCCAATATCCTGAGTTTGCGTCCAATACCGAAAAGTACTGAGCATTATGTATGTTTGCAACTTCTTCTACTGTCCGAATTGGATATGGACCTCTCAGTATAGCTTTATTCAGTTTTGTCGGGTCAAGGCAAATTCTGACTTTCCCCGGCTTACGTACTATGGTAATTGAACTTACCCATGGTGTAGGTTCAGTTTGCTGTACAAGTACCCCTAATTTCAACATTCGATCAAGTTCAGCTTTTACGTCATCAACTATCGCGTGTGGTATGCGTCTTGGTGGATCAACGACTGGGTCTACACTACTGTCAATGTACAATTTTGCATCCACTTTAATTATTCCTAAGCCCTCAAAAACATCTTTAAACTTATTTACCATCTTATTAGCAGCTGCTGCAATGTCATCTGTAGATGTATTCACCTCGTGCATACGTGCGACCAGTCCCAGCTGTACACAGGCTTGTCTTCCGAGGATCGGGCATCCAGCTCGGGTTACTTGAAAGTTGACACTCTGCCCCCCCCCCCCCCCCCCCCCCGTATGTTGATGTCGGCTTCCCCGTCCGGTGTCAACCGGTGACCGGTGAACGTCACAAGCGTACTTCTTGACGGCTTCAGCTGCACGTTCTTGATTTTGTCGAATATGTGTCGTGGCATGAGGTTGGCTTCAGCCCCAGTATCCAGTTTGAATTTGATGTCATTCCTCCCTATGGTTACGTCCGTGAACCATGGTTCCGTATCATTGTCCTCCTTGCACATCACTTCTCCCACAAACAAGTCATACTCATCATCTCCAACCGAGACATGACTCTCTCTATCATCCATTGTGTTGTTTGAGTCCACATTTACTTCATGTACCGACGCTGCTCTACTTTGTTGTGACCGACAAACCTTCGCAAAATGTCCAATTTTATGGCACCCTGCACATTCCTTCCCCTTTGCTGGACACTGACCGCGTACGTGCAAATAGCCACACCAATCACACTGTATTTTATTCGCAGCTGTTTTTGGCGCCCTGAATTGGGGGCGTGTCCAGGTTGGGGGGCGTGTCTGTTGCTGTGCGCGCCGGTTACCGGTAGCTTCAATGGCGTCGATACTATGCTCACTGGGCGTTCCCATGCTGTAATTCGGCATGAGCGTGGCAGAAGTATGTTCACTGAGTCTACACATGTCGATACATTGGTCAAGACTCAAATTCTGTGTCTGTAGCAATTTGTCTCTGAGTGTATTACTCTTCACACCGACCAGACGGGGTGGCCGAGTGGGTTGGAGCGTCCGTCTCCCGTGCTGGTAGATTGTGGGGTCGTGGGTTCGAGTCCCGGTCGAGTCAAACCAATGACTTTAAAATTGATACTTGTTGCTTCCTAACCAGGCGCTCGGCATTATTAGGATAGGGCAAGGACTGGTGTGCTCAGTGTCAGGATAATGTGACTGAGTGGGATATCAGGTCATGGTGCCGGCGGCCTGGTTTCCCAGTGGGACAGCACTATAAAGTCGCCATGAGTGCGCACTGTCACAAGTCGGTACCCATCCTGATATGACCTTAGATGTTGCTAGGACATAAAACAACAACAAACAAACTCTTCACACCACAGACCAACCTATCGCATAAGAGTGAGCTTTCAAGCTCACCGTACTCACATTGCGCCACTCGTGTTCGTAGCTCCCTAATGTATGTTTCCATGTTCTGCGTTGTCTGGTTGTACGAATGACATTTGTATCGAATTACCGTGATATTCGCTTTTCCCTCACAGTACTCTCTAAATGCCGTTACAAGCGGTCCTATCCTTTCTCTCTCCGTGGCATCAATTTGCATTGTTCTGTGCACCTTCTGCGCCTCGGCTCCCGCCACATGTACAAAAATTGCATATTGTATCTTCTCCCTTTTGTTTGCAGCGCCTGTAGCTATGGCATAAATTTTGTACGCTTGTATCCATGTTTGCCAATTTGTCGCTAAGTCGTCCTCTAAATTCAATGGCGCCGGCGGTTTCAACCCTGTGAGAGCCATGATACATTGGTTCATCTCCTCGACTGACACCATGTAAAGTATGAGTGAACCCAATGAGTTGCGTAGTAGAACTGACTTTATTAGCTGGCCCCACGGCCAAGCTGACCTCCCGTGACCTCTCGCGACCTCTCGTGACCCGAGAACACCTGTCGCTATACGCACGATACACATATACATTACACAGGCTGCAGACGATGCATGGGGATGCGGCGAAGATGGAGACGGACTGCGTGTCCATAGTCTACTCTTGTGTCCTCGGTCGGTCGAGCAGGAGATGAGACCATAGGAGATGTTGCTGCTGCTGATGGTGGTGGTGTACCAGTCATCCCTCTTCCTCCCCTTCCCTCTTCCCCTCCCATAGTGGGGGTTTGAAGCGCAAATGGAAGTGAAGCTGGAGGTGGAGGTGTGTTTTGGCGGAATGCTGGTGAAGTTGTGAGGAGAGCAACGTGGCACCCTTATTTATACCCAAGTTGCGGGGGGGGGGGGCGGGTGCTTTTGCGCACGTCGGCTCACCTTTCGCTCACGCCGAGCGCGTTGAGCGCGCGCTAACATCACGCTGTACTCACGTCAGCCCGACGCTAATCACTCGGTGGGCCGACGTCGACTCACTTCAGGAAAAATGGTTGAGTCGGACGTGGCAATGTTGCGCGGGCGTGGTCCGACGGTAAGTCACCGCTAATGTCACGCTAGGCTCGCTTCGCGCGCACTGGAGTTTCGGTCTCCTCACGTTGGCACAATTAATTATTCCTTTGTCCTCACTCGCTGAACCATGTTATAACTACGCTATACCGACGTTACGCTCACGTCAACTATGTGGCACTGACGTCCAACTTGGCCCCATATTTACATATTACACCGCATACAAATTTTATTTTCACGTTGCCCCTACGCTGGCACATTACATCGTAGTGTGACAGGGCTATTAGACAGCTTAAGTAAGGTTTTTGCCGACATCAATGAAGTTCTGTGAAAAGTTTGGATGCGTTTTTAATTAGAGGTGGCGGCTGTAATTAGAACACTTGCGGTAGTTGGTTTTGTATAACGAAATAGGTTCCCTTGGGTGTGTGTGTGCAGTGGTAGTGTGTGTCTGTGTGAGAGAGGGAGGGGGAGACGGTGGGGTGAGAGAGAGGGAGATGGGGGTGAGAGAGAGGGAGATGGGGTAAGAGAGGGAGACAGGGGTAAGAGAGGGAGACAGGGGTAAGAGAGGGAGACAGGGGTAAGAGAGGGAGACAGGGGTAAGAGAGGGAGACAGGGGTGAGAGAGGGGGAGACGGGGGTGAGGGAGACGGTGTGAGAGAGAGGGAGATGGGGGTGGGAGAGGGGGAGACGGAGTGAGAGAGGGAGACGGGGGTGAGAGAGAGGGAGAACGGGGGTGAGAGAGGGGGAGACGGGGGTGAGAGAGGGGGAGACGGAGTGAGAGAGAGGGAGACGGGGGTGACAGAGGGGGAGACGGGGGTGAGAGAGAGGGAGACGGGGGGGGGGGGGGAGAGAGGGGGAGACGGAGTGAGAGAGAGGGAGACGAGGGTGGGAGAGGGTGACGGAGAGGGAGACGGGGGTGAGAGAGAGAGGGAGACGGGGTCAGAGAGGCAGATGGGGATGAGAGAGAGGCAGATGGGGGTGAGAGAGAGGCAGATGGGGGTGAGAGAGAGGGAGACGGGGTGACGGAGAGGGAGCCGGGGGTGAGAGTGTGAGGGAGGGAGATGGGGGGGGGGGGGGAGACGTGAGAGGGAGGGGGCGGGGGTGAGGGAGAGGGGTGTGTGATAGGGAGGAGGCTGTTCACATATTGAACGGAACGAGGTTCATTTTATGACAACAGCCGACTGCCGAGTCTACAGCTCTACCTGGGTGTTCTGAGAGATCTGCGTCGTCAGCATTGGGAAGATGGACAGCCCCGGGAAAACCAAAACACGCTCGAGAAACCTAACCCCCGCCCCGCCCCGCCCCACCCCCTCCCAATCTCATCATTCCCATTTGGATACAAGTTCGAAATTCAGGAAAATATCCATAAACAAGTTGTCTGATATTAAACACGCCACAACCTTTTCTCACATATTTGTGAAAAATCTGATTTTCACGTCGCTTCTTCTTTCTTTGTTTATTCATGTTATTTATTCATTAATGATGGGTTTGTTGCATAAAGTATTATGTACTCTTTGCTGTCTGCATATATGGGGTCTGCTGGGCTCTGTAACACAGTGAGGCAGCACTATAAAGTCCAGAGAGTACTGTCTGCGTATTTAGGGTCTTGTTGGCTCTGTATCCCAGGGAGGCAGCACTATAAAGTCCGGAGAGTACTGTGCGTGTTTGGTAGACTCATTAGCTCTGTATCCCACTGAGGCAGCACTATAAAGTCCGGATATGACCTCAGATATTGCCAGGACGTGAAAACCCCTTAATGAATGGCTGAAACAAGGGCATCAACAGATTTTCTTTTACAGTAGATTCCTTCCAAAACAGTTTTTTTAAATCAGATTTAGACATGGTTTGAACCCGCAACCTTTCTATCGACAAACTGTCTCATGGTGAAATTAAGTCTATTCAGACATATCCATTACGGGCAGTATAAATCTTCAAGAAGAAGAAAAATGAAGCTATTTCTTGCGAAAGTATTCTAATTAGACAGGTGACAAAAGAAACTGCTGACAAATGAGAACATTATTCATAAATGTCACGTGTGGTTTCCCCGGTGGATAGATTTCAGGCTTAATAAGTCATCCAGGGATGTCATCATTCTTATTGTTCTTTCATTAGCTTTCAAAAACATTTATTATGTGTGGGTTTTTGTTGTTGGTGGTGGTGATATCTTAGAAAAGAAGGTAAATATCGTAGGAGAGGTCGTTAAAATGTTAAGAATTTAAATGATTTCATGTGTATAGAAGAAAGAAAATACGCCATATTGTGTAATGCTAATAATACCAATGGCAATGTAATGGCCCTGTCACACTATGATGTAACGCGCCAGCGTAGGGACCACGTAAAAATAAATTTAGCACGTCAAACTTCTCGGCGTAATATGCAAATACGGGCCGAAGTTGGACGTCAATGCCACGTAGTTGACGTAAGCATAACATCTGTAAAGCGTAGTGATAATGTGGTTCAATGAGAGAGGACAAAGGAATTACACTCACGGTACGTTATATACGTTATTCGATCGCCAGAACTACGTGTCATATGTTACATACGTCATGACACGGTGGACGTTGGGCGTACGTTAGGCATACATTATCCATAAGTTGTCATTACGTGGACTGAACGTTCCCACTTTGAAGTAGGTCAACTTAGTGCAACGTAGTGAGCAGCATTTGACTAACATACGTCTAATGTACATCGACGTACACCTAATGCATACCTAACATATGGCGAACGTAAAATCCTCACGTTGTCCAGCGTTGTCGTACGTTGAAAGTTTTGGACATGTCCAAAACCTCGACGCGCGCTGACGTAACTCGACGTAATTCGACGTCTGCCTAACGGAAGCATGACGTAATCCGCCGTACCTCAACATAATGACGAAACGTTGGCATACGTTGGATCATTACATCGTAGTGTGACAGGGGTATACGTGTCATAGCGTTGTGCAAACAATCGGCCAAATACTGCTTTAACATTAAAAACAATCTACTTCAAACTGCAGTATTCGCACAGTAGCACTGTCCAGTGGACATCAGGTTTTGGCACCGAATGAGATGTGTGAATCGCTAAGAGGGCTGGCTTCCCGTGCGTGAGGTCGTGGGTTCGAACCCCGATCGAGTCAAACTAATGACTTAGAAAAGTGTGTGTTGCTACCAAGCCTGACGCTCAGTATTACTAGGATATGGCATGGACTAGTTTGCTGAGTATCAGGATAATGTATTTGAGTGGGATATTGGGTCACAGTGCCAGTCACGTGGTATTCCAGTGGGGTAGCACATATTGGATTACGGTTAGTGACATGTGATTGGTGAGAGGGTCTGACATACTGTTAGTGACGTGGGTTTTGGTGAGAGGGTCTGGCATACTGTTAGTGAGGTGTGTTTTGGTGAGAGGGTCTGGCATACTGTTAGTGATGTGTGATTGGTGAGAGGGTCTGATATACTGTTAGTGACGTGGGTTTTGGTGAGAGGGTCTGGCATACTGTTAGTGATGTGGGTTTTGGTGAGAGGGTCTGACATACTGTTAGTGACATGTGATTGGTGAGAGGGTCTGATATACTGTTAGTGACGTGGGTTTTGGTGAGAGGGTCTGGCATACTATTAGTGATGTGGGTTTTGGTGAGAGGGTCTGATATACTGTTACTGACATGGGTTTTGGTGAGAGGGTCTGACATACTGTTGGTGACATGTGTTTTGGTGAGAGGGTCTGATATACTGTTGGTGACATGTGTTTTGGTGAGAGGGTTTGGCATACGGTTAGTAACGTGTGTTTTGGTGAGAGGGTCTGATATACTGTTAGTGACATGGGTTTTGGTGAGAGGGTCTGATATACTGTTAGTGACATGGGTTTTGGTGAGAGGGTCTGATATACTGTTAGTGACGTGGGTTTTGGTGAGAGGGTCTGGCATACTATTAGTGACGTGGGTTTTGCTGAGAGGGTCTGACATACTGTTAGTGACATGGGTTTTGGTGAGAGGGTCTGGCATACTGGTAGTGATGTGGGTTTTGGTGAGAGGGTCTGGCATACTGTTAGTGACATGGGGTTTTCTGAGAGGGTCTGGCATACTGTTACTGTTAGTGACATGGGTTTTGGTGAGAGGGTCTGACATACTGTTAGTGACATGGGTTTTGATGAGAGGTTCTGACATACTATTAGTGATGTGGGTTTTGGTGAGAGGGTCTGACATACTGTTAGTGACATGGGTTTTGGTGAGAGGGTCTGGCATACTGGTAGTGACTTGGGTTTTGGTGAGAGGGTCTGGCATACTGTTAGTGACATGGGTTTTTCTGAGAGGGTCTGGTATACTGTTACTGTTAGTGACATGGGTTTTGGTGAGAGGGTCTGACATACTGTTAGTGACATGGGTTTTGGTGAGAGGTTCTGACATACTGTTAGTGACGTGGGTTTTGGTGAGAGGGTCTGGCATACTGTTAGTGACATGGGTTTTGGTGAGAGGGTCTGGCATACTGGTAGTGACATGGGTTTTGGCGAGATGGTCTGATATACTGTTAGTGACATGGGTTTTGCTGAGAGGGTCTGGCATACTGTTACTGTTAGTGACATGGGTTTTGGTGAGGGTCTGGCATACTGTTAGTGACATGGGTTTTGCTGAGAGGGTCTCATATACTGTTAGTGACATGGGTTTTGCTGAGAGGGTCTGGCATACTGTTACTGTTAGTGACATGGGTTTTGGTGAGGGTCTGGCATACTGTTAGTGACATGGGTTTTGGTGAGAGGGTCTATTATTCTGTTAGTGACATGGTTTTTGGTGAGAGGGTCTAATATTCTGTTAGTGACATGTGTTTTGGTGAGACGGTCTGATATACTGTTAGTGACATGGGTTTTGGTGAGAGGGTCTGGCATACTGTTAGTGACATGGGTTTTGGTGAGAGGGTCTGGTATACTGGTAGTGATGTGGGTTTTGGTGAGAGGGTCTGGCATACTGTTAGTGACATGGGGTTTTCTGAGAGGGTCTGGCATACTGTTACTGTTAGTGACATGGGTTTTGGTGAGAGGGTCTGACATACTGTTAGTGACATGGGTTTTGATGAGAGGTTCTGACATACTATTAGTGACGTGGGTTTTGGTGAGAGGGTCTGACATACTGTTAGTGACATGGGTTTTGGTGAGAGGGTCTGGCATACTGGTAGTGACTTGGGTTTTGGTGAGAGGGTCTGGCATACTGTTAGTGACATGGGTTTTTCTGAGAGGGTCTGGCATACTGTTACTGTTAGTGACATGGGTTTTGGTGAGAGGGTCTGACATACTGTTAGTGACATGGGTTTTGGTGAGGGTCTGGTATACTGGTAGTGACATGGGTTTTGGTGAGAGGGTCTGGCATACTGTTAGTGACATGGGTTTTGATGAGAGGTTCTGACATACTATTAGTGACGTGGGTTTTGGTGAGAGGGACTGACATACTGTTAGTGACATGGGTTTTGGTGAGAGGGTCTGGCATACTGGTAGTGACTTGGGTTTTGGTGAGAGGGTCTGGCATACTGTTAGTGACATGGGTTTTTCTGAGAGGGTCTGGCATACTGTTACTGTTAGTGACATGGGTTTTGGTGAGAGGGTCTGACATACTGTTAGTGACATGGGTTTTGGTGAGGGTCTGGTATACTGGTAGTGACATGGGTTTTGGTGAGAGGGTCTGGCATACTGTTAGTGACATGGGTTTTGGTGAGAGGGTCTGGCATACTGTTAGTGACATGGGTTTTGGTGAGAGGGTCTGGCATACTGTTAGTGGCATGGGTTTTGGTGAGAGTGTCTGCTATACTGGTAGTGACATGGGTTTTGGTGAGAGGGTCTGGCATACTGTTAGTGACATGGGTTTTGGTGAGAGGGTCTGGCATACTGTTAGTGACATGGGTTTTGGTGAGAGGGTCTGACTTACTGTTAGTGACATGGACCATTCGTGCATGGCTACAAACCACATCCGGGGCTTTGATACTCACTCAATCATCTCCGGCCTCTCTGTGTGTTCCTGGGTCGCTATCTCGTTGACCCAATCAGCAAAATCAATAATGCAGCATTGCGAGAAAGGTCTAGGTGCCCTGCCGCCTTACACATGCCTTTTATGGGCCGGTGTAGGTTTATATGCCATATGTAAACGTATGTATATATATATGACCAGTTGAGGGTCCGTCTCCCTTTTGGTAAATCGTGGGATTCAAACCCACGGGGTGGAACCCTGGTCAAGTCAAACCAATGACTTAAAAATTGATTCTTGTCACTCCCTAACCAAGCACTCGCATTATTAAGATATGGCAAGGACTGGTTGACTCAGTGTCAGGATAATGTGACTGAGTGGGATATCAGGTCATGGTGCTGGTGGCCTGGTCTCTCATTGGGGCAGCACTATAAAGTTGCCATGAGTGTGCACTGTCACAAGTCGGTACCCGTCCCGATATGACCTTAGATGTTGCTAGGACGTAAAACGACAAACAAAACATGTATTATCAAGCCACCCTCCATGTCTCACCCCTACCTATCATTGCTCACCTATGTTAGTTAATACACCAATACTCACACTATTCAAACGCTATACTGTCCAACACGCGAAAACCCTTGAAAAACTTGTGTATTTAAGTCCCCAAAGGCCTTTAAAACCCTTGAATTACATTTTCAAATGTTTGTATGAACCCTGAGGTGGCATCTTCTTGCTGGGATTTATTTATGCAGGTGGTGCTCTCAACAGATATTAAGTGTTGTCTCTTCTAAATTCTATTTTCCTTAGCCACAAAATATATAATTGAGCTTTTTAAATTCACGGTGTCTACTGACACAAAATTGATGCAAGGCTTTTGCACTCTGTAAGATCGATGGTTGAATAAAATACAAGCAATTCTCGCCGTGAATATGGCCTATGCTGCCGACACGGCGTAAATAAACCAATCAATCAATCAATCTTAACAATTCCTATTCTAGTCGATATCCCCCTCACGTCCCAACCCTGTTACACATGTGTCTCGGGCTCAGGTGACTTTAACCATAATGACCATGTTGACCTTTTGACCTTTCAGGTACAACCCAGAGGAGATTGAAAAGAAAGTCTCGACCTTCCGCAAGATGCTCATGGACAAGGAAGGAGTCTCTGAACGATCCGTGGAACGCGACGAGTTTGGGCGACCTATGTGAGTACTCTAATTCCCTCTGCGTATAAAGCGCAGGTTAATATACCTGTGTTCGCCAAATGTTGTCCGCTTTAGTGATGCCTTTCTTGTCTGCTCTTATATATGGGATGATATTTTTTCATTTTTAAACGGATTTTCGTTTTTTTCACAGCCTGGGGGCAGTTTTGATATAGGTGTAAACGGAAATTTGTGTTTTCGGGATAATAATCTTGGCTTGATTTCTGGTGGTTCTTTTTGTCTGAAACCACTATCATCCCTGTAAATTGCATAATCTGATGGTTTTTGTTTCTACTAGTACTATATACTTTTAGATAAATATGCTAGGGCAGTCATTAGCAGGCCTGAAAGATCTCCGCGATTTCGCGGATTTCCGCGATTTCGCGGATTTCCGCGATTGTTGATATTCACTAGTTAACGTTCATAAAATGTCTATATATTATACATATACTGGATATATACATATATATTTATATATATACATATATACATTTACGGGGGGAAAAGTTTCGGGTGCCAGTGACAATGTTAGCGCCGGAAGTATGGTCGGGCGGTGGTGGAGCCACCAGTACCCGTATGAGTAAGGAGCAAATACGCACAGAGAGCCCATTGGCTAATAATATAATATAAGGATAATATAATATAATAATCATGTAGAAAATCCCTTCCGTGGCTTTATACTCGCATAATGCTTATACATCACATATTAGTCTGAATGCCGTTCTTATATAAACTTAGATGTTGCTAGAACATAAAACCCAGAGAAAAATGTTAGACATGGGGGATAAAACAGTTATAACAGAGACAGTTGAAGCCTGACTTCAGGCTTTTTTCTGCGATTCCCTGACACTTTCGTGACTGCTAATCCTATGGTGCGAAATCCGCGTTTTTGCGACAATTCGCCGTTTTTTGTCGGA
Organism: Branchipolynoe longqiensis; assembly: GCA_030323885.1. Lineage (NCBI taxonomy): Eukaryota > Metazoa > Annelida > Polychaeta > Phyllodocida > Polynoidae > Branchipolynoe > Branchipolynoe longqiensis. The sequence continues at coordinate 81,870,381 of CM059195.1, read as the reverse complement.
GACCACTTTCATCCCTGCATTATAATCTACTTCATTTTAAGTTTGGAGTAACTTATTTTAAAGGGTTGTATTTGGAGTTATTTAAAGTGAAGTTATGCCAAAGTAATCTTGGCTTGTACATTGAAATACTATAGGCTTCAAGCAGTGGTATATTCTATTAAATTGCCTTCTTTCTTTCTTTCTTTCTTTCTTTCTTTCTTTCTTTCTTTCTTTCTTTCCTTCTCTACGTTCCTTCTCTTTCCATTTCCTCCTTTCCTTCCTCCGCCTATCCTCTTCTTTTCTTTCCTTCTGTCCTGTTGCAGCTTTAAAGCTGCATAGTGATCCGGCCTTTTATCGGGGGCTTTTCCACAGAAGTACGAGTGTCTCTTGCGCGTTGAAATCACTGAGGATGTGGCGATGGCATGTTGGGTGATCGGATTGGGGCCGGGTGTTGTCCTGAGAACGTGCGTCAATGTCAGTTTGTACCGCTCGGCGGGCAGGGGATGATTCGATGATTGCATGAGGCGATTGGAGAGTTAGATTAGCCTGTGGGGATGCTATCCGACATCAGACCTTCTGTATTCAGGAGAGAGTGAGATATTTATATATATACCAGCCTAAGCCGCTGCCTCCTGTCTGTCTCTGTCTCTGTCTCTGTCTCTGTCTCTCTCTGTCTCTCAGTCCCTCCCTCTCTCCCTCCCTCCCTCCCTCCCTCCCTCCCTCCCTCCCTCCGTCCCTCCCTCCCTCCCTCCCTCCCTCCCTCCATCCCTCCTCCATCCCCAACTCCTTCCCTCCTTCCCTCCTTCCCTCCCTCCTTCCGTCCTTCCTTCCCTCTCTCCCTCCCTCCCTCCTTCCCTCATCCCTTCCTTCCCGCCTCCCCTCCTCCCCTCCCCTCCCCTCCCCTCCTTCCCTCCCTCCCTCCCTCCCTCCCTCCCCCTCTCCCTGCCCTCTCATTTCCATCTCTCCCTCTCTCCCTCTCCCCCTCTCTCCCTCTCTCCGTCTCCAGCTCTCTCCCTCTCTCCCCTCTCTCCCTCTCTCCCTCTCCCCCTCTCCCTCTCCCTCTCTCCCTCTCTCCCCTCACCCTCTCTCCCCTCTCCCTCGCTCCCCTCCCTCTCTCCACCTCTCCCCCTCTCTCCCTCTCTCCCTCTCTCCCTCTCGCCCTCTCTCCCTCTCTCCCTCTCTTCCTCTCTCCCTCTCTCCCGCTCTCCCTCCCTACCACCCTCCTGGCATATAACATGCATTAATCATTCAAGTCGCTTAACTCACCTACTGGTATAATAATCTATGCCTATGCGCTTAATCAGAACATTCGCTCCTCTGATCACTTCATGGTGTGCAAGCTAATTGACCACGGTCGATGCTTTCAGGGTGTATCCAATATTCACGCTAATTTGGATTTTCACAAAGAGTGGCCTAAATTATAATCAAAGTGCTCCACCCCTAAATAGCTGTCTGACTATTTCTGAATGCTCTGGCCTAAACCCTTTCGGCTAGTCTGATCCCCTGTAAAATAGATGGTCCTGATGATTGTTACTGCTGGTGGCAAGCGTATGTACTTACTGTTCATCAGATTGTTGTAAGCATAGACCTGGATATTATCTTCCTTGTCAGTGCGTGTTGAACCTTATTCACAGAGCTGTGTAAATATCTTTGTCCGGTGCTGGTAGTAGGTAGGTCCCAGTCTGCTGTGTTACTGACTGGCACCACCAGACGGAATAATGAGTTGAGCGTCAATCTCCTCTGGTCAAGTCAAACAAATTACTTAAAGATTGATGCTTGTTGCTTCCTAGCAAAGCGCTCGGCATTATTAAGATAGGGCAAGGACTGGTTGGGTCAGTGTCAGGATAATGTGACTGTGTGGGATATCAGGTCATGGTGCTGGTGGCCTGGTCTCCCAGTTGGGCAGCACTATAAAGTTGCCATGAGTGCGCACTGTCACAAGTCCTGATACTACCTTAGATGTTGCCAGGATGTGAAACTTCAACAACCAACTGACTGGCACCAGTCCTTGGGGGGGGGGGGGGGGGGGGGGGGGGGACACGTGGCAGGCTTTCCATAGCGTATCGCCTCTTGATAGGGACATGGGCGTAATTCACAACCCTGGTGGCCCAACTTGGTACTAAAAGCATCTGGCGAATAAATACTGTGACGTGGCAAAGCTTATTCAGTACTTTTTTAACAATTTTGGCTGGCTCGGCTAGGACTAAGTGGGTGGGACGAGAACGAAACAATTGAATTAAAAGGTCCTTAATGGTGACTAAAAATGCAGGCATGGTGGCAGTGCCGAGTCAGTGGTTTCCCAGGCGACGGTGGAACCACCTGCTGGAGGAACACCGGCTGGGAGGAGGTGCGGAGGTGGGGAGGTGGGAAGGGGGCGTGGGCATTTGGGAGCCCATTGGGATGGGGAGTCAATTCAATCAATTCAATTCTTTTATTTTAACTCTCTGCAAGGTATGTTTACAATAAACTAAGGTGATACAATAAATGCATACAAATTCCTTACAGACAGAAAGGATCCCAGAAAAGCGATGCTTATCTAGCTGGTCTCCATGATGTGAATGAACAAGTGATGAGGTGAAGGTGTTGGTCACAGGATGGCAGCCGATGCAGTATCAGGGGGGGCACTACAGTGATACAGTATTTAGGGGAGCACTACTGTGATGCAGTATCTAGGGGAGCACTACTGTGATACAGTATCTAGGGGGCACTACTGTGATACAATATCTAAGGGGGAACTACTGTGGAACAGTCTGGGGTTCACTACTGTGATACGTTATTGAGGGGGGGGGGGGCACACAATATCTAAGGGGGAACTACTGTGGAACAGTCTGGGGTTCACTACTGTGATACGTTATTGGGGGGGGGGGGCACTACTAGTATCTAGGGGCCACTGCTGGGATACATTATCGGGCTTTTCATCGAAGCTGTATCCTATGTTAAAACCTCCTGCTACAAGACATAACCTGTGTTTCAATTTGCATTGAAGCTGTATCCCATGCTATAGGACATTTTACTCAGGGTTGCCACACGTCAAGGAAAAATCAATGGAAAAGTTGGGATTTTTTTCAAGGTCAGTGAATTTTGGAATTTGTCAGGGAAAATGGAATTTTGAGAAATCTCAGGGAAAATTGATCCTTGTCAGGGAAAAATTTAATTTCCAGATCTATGCGCAAAGAATTGACCAACTCTGACACCCTCGAAGTCGGTGTATATTGAAGAAAATAAAATATATCAGATTCTACTCTGCTCATAGCAAATATAGCACATATTTATGCAGTTATTTTAGTATATATTTGGTTTTCATCAAAAGTAACATGGATTTTTTAAGGTAGCTCGGGAGGTACCTTAACCTTTAAGATATGATGAATCCATACGTAATATGGCCGAAGTAATGCTTATTTTCTCATGCGATAGTGTCATAACCCCAAATTAAAATCAGAATGTTAAAATAAATGCACCAGGTCACAATAATCTTGTGGCGGCAAAAGCTATTTTGTATGATATCGGTGGCCCCCTGACAGGCATGTTGTGAACGTATCAATTTGGTGTGACCCGGAACAATCACCTTGCCTACAGGAATTGCCAAGAAAAGTTTATAACAGTTTACGGTATGGTGTTTCGAAAGTCCAGGCCTAAAATAACAAAATAAATGGGAGGAAAGGACAGCTGTAGGGGTGGTTGGAGGCCGTTTAATAAAAAGATTTTCTCATCTTATTTGTTAGGGAAAAGTGAAATTTGTCAGGGAAATGTGGGGGAAATTTGACATCTCTGGTTTGTGGCAACCCTGTTACTACAAGTGATCTCCTATGAGACGTATCCTGCATTTCATTTTTTGTCTAAGCTGTATTCTATGCGAAAAGGCTTACGCTACATCTTGCTACATGCGAAGCTGTGCTAAAAGGCTTACCTGTGTTTCGGTGTAAACCTGTTTTAAACTGACCTGCTATAAGATTCACTGTCAGTTTGAGTGTGTATAAGCTGCGTGTAAGCTCATTTAGCAGGGATGAAAGATCTGCGCGATTGCGCGGATTTCCGGGATTTTTCAATCCCGCAGCACCATCAGCATATACTAATATGTGGTGCTGAGGCTGCAGCACTATCAGTGTACACTACTAATATTAATAAATCCTCCAGGCTCCAACCTACAAGCGTACACTCCTATTACATGCTTCAAACGGCACAGCAATTTCAGCGTATAGCAATATATTTGAAACCCGACTTCCTGGAATTTTCTGCGATTCCCTGACAATGCTAAAACCTACAGGAGAATATCAGCATTTCTGCTTTTTCCCCTGGAGAGCACTTTCATCCCTGATTCAGGAAAAAAAATATTTCGCCATCAAGTATGCTCTGTCTTGGATTTTATGCCAGGAAATAATGGATAATTAAATTAGCACGGCACACTTAGACCGTACCCGTCCTGATATGACCTTCGATGTTGCCAGGATGTGAAACCTCAGCAAGCACTAACAACGTCTTCTGGATTGGAAGGGCTTAAATTTGGAGATCTTCCCCCTATCTCGCGCTGCCCTTCCTCCGTCCCCCCTGCCCCCTCCCCCCTCCCCCCTCCCCTCTCCAGCCTCCCCCTCCCACCCACTCCTACCTTGAGATTGCTTTCACTTGCTAACTCTGCTCCCAGTAAGCCCTCAGTCACAATATGACTTGCAACCAAAAGCCGGCGCCTTCTTGCAACCAAAGCAACAACAAAAAGAGGGGGGGGGAGAAAAGATGATCGGCGATTGTTCGGCGACCGGTCGCAAGTGCTGAAAATAGTTAGTGACCTCCTTGCAACCATTTTGATCCCAAGGAGGTTTTTGGTGCAGCATCTGCAACCTCCTTTTGACTCAAATGGTAGCCGGAAGCTCGCCGATCGGTCACCACCCACTTTGCTAATACCCCAGTCACATGAGGCCTGCGTTCACTTACGATCGATTCGCGACGTCAAAACGTCCTCATTGCGCCCTCCTTACGCCTTCCTTAAGTGCTGGCACCGCGAGGACGCCAACCTCCCAGCATCCATTTCGGAAATTTTGGACACAAGGAGGTTGCAAGTGCTCCACTTGCAACCTCCTTCTGACCAGTTTGGTCAGCGCCATTAAAAAGTGGTTGGCGACCTGGCACTGCCAGGTCACCGACCCCTTGGTTGGCGAGTTGGCGCCAACCTAGCGGCACCAAAATATGCAATGCTGCGCTCACGGGGTGGTCGGCGCTGATGCAGCGACGGCCTGGCGCCGACCACGTATTTGAATCAACGTATCGAATGGGACACTGGGAGGTTGGCGTCCTTTTGGGCGTAAGGAGGTTGGCGGCAAAAGCTGGCTCTCGTGTGACTGGGGTATTATCGCCCCTTTTTAATGGTTGCAAAGAGGTCGCAAGCATAGTGTGACTGGGGTATAAAGTAGCTAATTACCGATCACAGTCAACTTGTTTCCACTCAGTATATACAGTAATTAGTGCTTACAGCTTGACACACTGAATATGCAGCCGAGAGGCTTTTAGATTTAATTCTTTCTGAGAGAAATAAAGACTAGGAGTGCCTCAACTGTGATTGCCTGAGGCAGGTTGTAGTGATTGGCGTGGCAGCTGGTGGTCTCCCATCAATCAGAATTACCGCAGTTATGTTTTGAGCATGGACCGGTTGAGATGCACTTCACGCAGAAATAAATCAATTTTGTTCCCGTCTTTAAAGTTGCATGGTCCGATGGTTTTGAGTTTCTGTCTTTTTCTGAGATAAATATATTAGGTTGTTCACTATAATCTACTTACTCCAGTTTGAAGTATTTAAACAATTTTAAATGGCTATCTTTTGAGATATTTGAAGTGCAAACATGCTAAATTAATTTTGGCAAGCACGCCAAAACTCTGACACCATAGGCTTCCATAGGAACAGCTTCTATTAAATTCTGTCAGTTTTCCCTTCTATGTGCCTACTAATGTTTAATAAGTGCACCAGTATGTGAGTTAGATATATGTACAATAAAATCTAGATAATTGTTTTGATTTTGAAAATTTGATGATTCATCGGACTGTGCAGCTTTAATACTCATAAAACTTTTATTTCTGTTGTTTTTTGTGTTTAAAAAAAAGTTGAATTAAGACGATTAAATAATATATGTTGGGGTGATGAAAATGGGAAATATTGCACCTATAGCAGGTTTCGAACCCATACCTGTTGCATTCCGGTCCAGTGTGCTAACCATCATACCACCTGGGCTGCACCCTACCCACGCTCACCTGTCTATGTGGCTCCGTGCCTGAGAGGTCAGTGCAGACTACTACTACATATCCAACATATTTGTATTTATTCCCACTGCCACTACACATCTCACACACATGCTGGCAGCTTCCTCCCCCCCCCCCCCCTAACACTCACACACTCACACTCACACCCACACACGCACACACACACACTCACTCACACTCACTCACACACACATGCTGGCAGCTTCCCTCCTCCCCCTAACACACACACACACTCACACACATGCTGGCAGCTTCCCTCCCCCCCCCTAGCACTCACTCACACACACACACATGCTGGCAGCTTCCCTCCTCCCCCCTAACTCACACACCTCACTCACTCACACACACTCACACACACACTCACACACATGCTGGCAGCTTCCCTCCCCCCCTAGCACTCACTCACACACACATGCTGGCAGCTCCCCCCCCTAACACCCACTCACCCACTCACACACATGCTGGCAGCTTCCCTCCTCCCCCCTAACACACACACCCTCACTCACTCACACACACTCACACACACACTCACACACACATGCTGGCAGCTTCCCTCCTCCTGCCCTAACACTCACTCACACACCTCACACTCACACATACACTCACACACACTCACCCACACACTCTCACCCACACACTCTCAGCCACTCACTTACCCTCTCACCCTCTCACTCACCCTCACTCCCACTGTGTGTGTTAGTGTGGGAGAGTAAGCATTGGAAACAAGTATGGACTGGAGTGTACGTACACAATGAATCATATACATAGTAGTGATTTTAAGGTATTAAATATGTTATTACAATATAATAGAACAAGTGTTTAGTGCATCATAAAATACAACGTATATAGTACAATAATGGACTTTATTTTGAGACTTTATTTTGGACTTTATTTTGTTAAGCAAACAAACAAAACAAACAAAACAAACAAATACTTTGAGATAATAGTTCGTGATATTTCCTGGCATGTACATATTCCTGTAGTAGCGTAATGCTTTACAAACATGGCCTTTGGACAGTGTTTTTTCTGTGCTGCCATCTAGCAGATTCCCAGAAGTTATCCTCATTCTATCAAAGATTAAAGCTGCATAGTCCGATGAAGCATTACATTTTTAAATCCAAAATATTGATATAGATTTGACTCTGCATATCTAACTTAGATACTGGTGCACTTATTAAACATTTGTCACCAGATAGAAAGGAATACTGAGGCAATTTAATAGAACCGGTTACTGCTGAAGCCTATGGTGTCAGAGTTTTGGCGTGCTTGGCAAAACTAATTTTACAGTTTGAATTTTGAATATCTCAAAACTCAGCCATTTAAAATAAAAGTTACTTCAACCTGAAATAAGATAGATTATAACATAGATTATAACAATCAATTTAAGATATTTATCTCAGAAAAATTACCAAAACCCAAAGCCATTGGACTATGCAACTTTAAGGATCTTTATGAAATGCTCAAACTGACTAGACCGGGGCTGGCTTTCGGCACCTAACGGCTCAGTTACAAAACAAATATAAATTAATCGATTGTGTTTTCAAAATTCCAAGCTGTAGTAAACAACTCATATTGTTTAGTTTTTTTCACGAAAGGCTTCTGTGAGGGTAGGCTCATCACATTTTAAAATGTTAACAACAATAACTTTGTTTAGTATGGATTAAACCCCTATTTATTATTTAGGTTGGATAAATTAATTTTAGGATCGGATCATCCTCATTACGTGGCATCAGTGATTAATTAGATGAATGCAATTAATTTAGGGTTTCATTTGCTGAATAAGATTCAGTTGCTGAATGGAAATGATTTGGTGAATACGATTCATTATAAGAATGTCATTCGTATGACAATTCATTTTATGGGTGTGTTTCATTTGTTGAATACATTTTATTTGATGAATTTGAGCAAACAAACTTCATTCGGTAATGCCAGTCTTGGGATATGTTTATTTTCTGTGCACGTGGTTCGTTAAACAAACAAACAAACAAACAAACAAACGATTCATGTACCGTTCGGTGCATTTAAAGATGATTAAAAAAATTTCATTTGTCCAACGAAAAGCTCAAGCCATATTCTGCTTGTCCGCGCCTACTCTCACTTGGCTCAGATAAGCGGACAAGCTCTTTATTTCGAACGCTGCCATCCATTTGATGACTGTGATTGCTAATCGGAGAGGGTATACATGCACTGTGCGACCGGCATTACTCTGGGAAGATGCGGCTAGTAATTGCGCTAGATCAGCTTTCTCCGTGTCTAAATGGATCGGGCATTTACTTTGCAAGAAACTCAGCTTCAGTCACTTTTGAACAGACAGTGCAGCTGAAAATAGCATTCATACAAACATATGTCCCCATATCTGGCCAAGCAAACGAGTAAAGCTAAGATTCCATATACGCGGTATGCGAATGCGGCAAAAAATTGAAAAGCATGTAAATGAATAGCGGTGCTTCCATGTGTCCGAATGCGAACGCGAATGTGAATGCGGCAAATGGATCGACCCATGCACCGATCGATGTGAATGCGAATACGGCTGCGTTTGCCATAGAAAACCACAGTAACTTTGACTTTTCTTCACAAATTTGGAGCAAAGAAAACAAAAAATGGCATGGGTATATTTATGGGGGGGTTTTGTTTATTTAACGACACCCCAGCACAAAACGTTGACATCAGGTATTGGGGGTAGGCATGGGTAGCTATGCCGCATACCGCATTCGCATTCGCATACCGCATGCGGCATACCGTGTGTATGGAATCTTGGCTTTATGCTTTCAAGGCATTCCCAACAGTAACAATCCTTTGTCAGGTCCTTCAGCGTAAGCCGATTTGCTAAGTTGTTTTTGCCGGATTGAGTGTGAGGCAGTGTGTCTTTCCAACTGCTCAAAGCCGGCTTTCTACTATTGCTGCTTTAAAAGGTGTCCTTTCTCACTGTGAATATAGCTTCTTCTTTTTTTTGCTGACATAGCGTTAAATCACCATCATCGTTGCTTTAAATACTTAACAACTCAGATGCGTATTTCTCAGTAAAATATTAAAGCTGCATATGTAGTCTGATGAAGCATCAAGTTTTCAAAAACAAAGCAATTATCTAGATTTGATTCTACATATCTAACTTAGATACTGATGTACTTTTTAAGCGTTTGTCGCCATATAGAAAGGAATACTGAGGCAATTTACTAGAACCTGTTACTGCAGAAGCCTTTGGTGGAGTTTTTGCATGCTTGCCGAAATTAATTTTGCCTGTTTGTTCTAAAGATATCTCAAAAGTTAGCCATTTAAAATAAAAGTGTCTTCAAACTAAAGTGTGATAGATTATAACCAACATGATATATTTTATCTCATAAAATAACAGGTCATTCCATGCCAAATCACCTAGAATTTTGGAAATTTTACACCAACCCCCCTCAGATTATTCTGAAACAAAATTTGTGACCGTACAATAAGGTATTTATTTAATCAGGAAATGTGAAATTGTAGGTCTTTGCGGTGAATGGTTTTTAAATTATCACGCTTTTAAAATTGGGCCCACACCCCTTTTTGGCAGCCCCTAGCATATGCTTTGAGTTCTGGAGCGTTTCTGGGCACTCATAACTTTCTAATTGGTTGAGATACAGATTTGAAATTTGGTACTCTAGGAGATTCTGGCCCCATAGGAGGCACCCATTTTTAGATACAGTCACATTAAAATTGAAGTTTGGATAGACACCTTTTCCATATTGCCATTTTTCCGGCCTTGCCTGACCAAGGACACCCCTGATAAAGTGGCAGGAGCAGTAAATTCCCTTTCTATGAGCAAGGGACTTTAGGCAGAATGAATAATACTAATAGCTCATTTTGTGGGTATATAAATATTTGGTGAAGCTTTGAAAATGGTATCGGGTGAGAAAATGCAATTTCTACCCCCCTATTCAGGTAGATGGTGGACCATGCAGCCAGTTGATAAATGTAATGAAACTCCTCGTGTGTCATGGGTGCCAAAAAGGGGTGTGTGTCCCAATTTTTAAAGCGCGATGATCTAAAAACCATTCACTGCAAAGACCTGCAATTTCAGATTTCCTGATTAAATATCATATTGTATTGTCAGTAGTTTTTTCAGCAAAGTCTGAGGGGTGTTGGTGTAAACCTAGGTGATTTGGCATGGAATGACCCAGAAACTCAAAATCTCAGACCATGCAACTTTAAACTCGTTTACTAGACGGGATAGCCAAATGAGTTTAGCGTCCGTATCCCGTTTTGGTGGATCGTGGGATTCGAACCCACCACACGAGACTCTAGACGTTAGACTAGTAGAGTGGTGTGTGTTCAGTTGAGTGGAACTTTTGCTGAGCTCTCTGCTGTCAGTTACCAAATGAAAGTGCACTGTTATATGGAACATTCGCATTCGCATTCGCATTCGCGAATTCCTCCCAACACTGCATACATCATTCATGAAGTGTGTTCACAAGTAATGCATGGTAGCTTAACAAGGTAACAAATGGTCACAAATTAGGGTAAGTTCACCCATAGTTATACTTTGTTAATACTTTTTAAAGACAATTTTGATACTTTTTTTAAAGGAAGATTTTATACTTTTTTCGGGTAAAATCCAGAGTGGCAGCACTGAACTTGTCGCTTCCTAACCAGGCGCTCAGCATTATGTGGATAGGGCATGGACTGGTTGGCTCAGTTTCAAGATAATGTGCCTGTTGGGGATATCAGGTCATGGTGGTGGCGGCCTGGTCTCCCAGTGGGGTAGCACTATAAAGTTAAGTCGGTACCCAACCTGATAGGACCTATGAAAAATAAAAACATCTCACCATGAATATGGCCATAGCTCTAAGTCACTCACTAGATATTGCCAGGAGACTGGGCGCGGTGGCCGAATCGGTAGAGCACAGGCCTTGCACGCGGAAGATCGCGAGTTCGTGAGTTTGGTTCCCAGTCGAGTCAAACCAATTAAGAATTTATACTTGTCGCTTCCTAGCCTGGTGCTCGGCATTATTAGGATAGGGCAAGGGCTGGTTAGCTTGGTGTCAGGATAATGTGGCTGAGTGGGATATCGGGTCATGGTGCCGTTGGCCTGATTTCCCAGTGGGGCAGCACTATAAAATCGCCATGAGTGCATACTGTCACAAGTCTGTACCCGTCCTGATATGACCTTAGATGTTGCTAGGATGTAAAACAACAAAGAAACAAAGCTATTGCCAGGACGTAAAACTAACAGCAACAACTAAACTCATCTCTAACACTGATGGGAGTCGCTGTACACGAGTGCGTTAGTAGGAGCCCACACCGACCAGCACCATCAGTGCTGCTGCTCCAGCAGCCGTCCCGTGCCGCCATCTGGTGTAGAGAACCAGCAGCGTGCTTCTCTCGCCGCCTGGTGTGTGAAACCAGAACCGTTAACGCAGACGACGCTGTTCAGTTTGGCACTCGGCCTGCATTACGCTTCACTCTGGTGGGAACCGGTAGAACTAACTGCATGAGCAAGTGGCGCCACCTTGCGGAAGTAGATAAACCTATGGTTGAGTTCGTTTAAACACGCCGCTCGATTCTGGGACCAATTTGCCGAGAGAGGTCCGTCCAGTCGCTGTCAGTTGGTCACATATGACTGCATTTATTGAAATGCTTTTTTTTGGAGAGGGGGGGGGGTAGAATTCTTATCTGCCCCCTCGATTTATTATAAACTCACTGCAGTGATTTTGTGGTGGAAAAAGACTAAAAACTAATATACATACTATATTACATTACAGATATATGTCGAACGTGTATGCTTCGATTAAATAAATGGTAGAGTTTTGAGTGATGAAGTGACGAAAGACGGTCCTGTGTTTAGCTATATGTATTCTCAAGCAGAGATGGTGGTAACGTGGAATTTGAAAGTGTGTGTGTGTGTGTGATCTCTATCAGAATGGGTGTGTGACTTGCCAGGGTAGTGTGTTGTCAGGGAAGTGTGTTGTCAGGTGGTGTGTAGCTGGCAGAGATGGTAGTGCGGCTTGCCAGGTTGCTGACCGGGTTGGTCTGTGGTTAGTCAGCTGGCATGTGACTGGCTGGTAAGCTGGCACTTGGCTGACTGGTCAGCTGGTGTGTGGCTTGTCAGCTGGCATGTCCCCAGCCAGCTGGTGTGTGGCTGACTGGTTAGCTGGCATGTGAATGGTCAGCTGTGGTTTGGCTGGTCAGCTGGTGTATGACTGGTCAGCTGGTCTGGGTAACTGGTGAGCTGGTGTGTGGCTGGTGAGCTGGTGTGTGGCTTGTCAGCTGGTGTGTGGCTGGTGAGCTGTGTGTGTGGCTGGTCATCTGGCATATGGGTAGCTGGTGTGTGGCTGGTGAGCTGGTGTGTGGCTAGTGAGCTGGTGTGTGGCTGGTCATCTGGCATATGGCTGTCTGGGTAACTGGTCAGCTGGTGTGTGGCTGGTCAGCTGGTGTGTGGCTGGCATATGGCTGTCTGGGTAGCTGGTGTGTGGCTGGTCAGCTGGTGTGTGGCTGGTTATCTGGCATATGGCTGTCTGGGTAACTGGTGAGCTGGTGTGTGGCTGGTGAGCTGGTGTGTGGCTGGTGAGCTGGTGTGTGGCTGGTCAGCTGGCATATGAATGTCTGGGTAGCTGGTGTGTGACTGGTCAACTAGCATGTGACTGGTCAGCTGGTGTGTGGCTGGTCAGCTGGTGTGTGGCTGGTCAGCTGGTGTGTGGCTGGTAAACTGGTGTGTGGCTGGTTAACTGTCATGTGGCTGGTCAGTTGGTGTTTGGCTGGTCAGCTGGCATGTGGCTGATCAGCTGGTGTGTGGCTGGTCAGCTGGTGTGTGGCTGGTCAGCTGGTGTGGCTGGTCAGCTGGAGTGTGGCTGGTCAGCTGGCATGTGAATGTCTGGGTAGCTGGTGTGTGGCTGGTCAGCTGGTATGTGGCTGGTCAGCTGGTGTCTGGCTGGTCAGCTGGTGTGACAGGTCAGGTGGCGTGGGTCCTGTCAGCTGGCATGGGGCCGGTCAGCTGGCATGTTCCCAGTCAGCTGGCGTGTGGCTGGTCAGCTGGTGTGTGGCTGGTCAGCTGGTCGGGTTGGTGGTTGCCAACCGGGTGTGACCTGGTGGGCTGTCTGAAGCTGTCTGCGTGAATGCACCTAACAAAGGCTTTACGGTGTGTTGATGAATGTTGTGTTAGGTTGTGTATGCGCTGCCTGCCTACCGTGTTGATCTGACATTTCACACTGACCACGTGACCGGTACCACATTACCTTGATGGGAACGGTCAGTGTAGCGCCCCACGCCCCATTGCTCCCCGTCATGGCATAGTGCCCACACATCACCTCTTTTACACCCCGCCTCCACTGTGCACCTCTAAGCACAGGGGCTGTGTGATGTGAGTAAATGCTCATTATGCCTTACTTAGCTGGTGCCCGAAGAGTTGGCACCGATGTGGCTGACTAGTGGCAACTGAGAGTACATTACTGTACATCAGTCAATGTCCGTGTTACTCCTGGCACGTGTTAACCTTTGGGGGTTGGGTGGTGGGGGCACCTACGGTAAAATTGATTAAAAACTGCACCATTCCTTGAAAGCAGACTGTATTGGAAAATGGTGTCTGTGATATGTTAAATGGGAAGGACTATGTGAAATGCTACCTACATTAAAATTGACTAAATAACATCTTACTCCCTTGATATTAGTGGCTAGTCCATAGATGAGAATCTTCTGGATTTATCAGGAATTCTGGATTTTTTATCTGCCCGATTTTTCCGGATGTGGTCAACATTTGCGACAATTCCGGCTTCTCCAATCACTTTACAAGTCCCCAAAAATTCATTAAATATTTGCATGAATTTTTGTTGTCAGACCATTCTCATCTCTGTTAATCGTTACATACGAGTTTGCCTTGTTCTACACCACGGCGTCCCTCCCTCCCCTCCCCTCCCTCCCCTCCCCTCCCTCCCTCCCCCATCCCTCCCCTCCCCTCCCTCCCCTCCCCATCCCTCCCCTCCCCTTCCCTCCGCCCCTCCCCTCCCCTTCCCTCCGCCCCCACCTCCCCTTCCCTCCCCTCCCCTCCCTCCCCTCCCTCCCCTCCCTCCCCTCCCCCCTCCCCCCTCCCCTCCCTCGCTCCTCCCTCCCTCGCCTCTCCCCTCTCCCTCCCCTCCCCTCTCTCCCTCCCCTCCCCTCTGCCTCCTCTCTCCCTTCTCCCCTTCCCCCTCTCCCCCGTCTCCCCCTCTCCCCCTTTCCCCCCCCCCCCCCCTCTCCACAGATGCAATCTTTACATGGCCTTCGGCAGTGCGCAATTTCCCATGAGGCAGTGCGCTGTCCCAGAGGGCAGTGCGCCCACTCGACGTCCGCCAGGCGGCGTGTGGTGATGGCTGGGTCCGATAGGGGGCGCCACAGTCACGCAGTGGGCAAGGGGCGGCAAGTCGGCAATGTGACGTCACGTATCGTCTGCTCACGTGTGACACGTGTTGTTGTCACGTGGTAGGCTGCTGCTGATTGTGTGCACGCCCTTTTTTTTTTTTTCAAATTTGCCCCCCCCCCCTCCCCAGCTTTAAATTTTATTTTTTTAAATTTAGCCTCCACATCACACCTACTTTTTGGGGAACCTCTTCGACATCGTTATGATTAATCGATTCGAAAATGATATGGTAAATTTTAATTAGGCTAGAATGTAGCCATGGGGTAGAGGAGGGAAACATAGTCTCTCCATATTAAAAAAAACAAACACCCAAAAACCCACAAACCTCCAAAAGTATGTCCAATCAAGGTTCTATCACATATATATTATAATCTGAGGTGGTAACATAAATAACATATCTGGTAATGGTGGATGGTGGTCATCTTGAATTCAAAGATGGCTGATTACTAAGATGCAAAGCACCCCATATTTTCTATTTATGAATTTTGCCACTTGATTTTTTTGGATTTTTTTAAATACAGAAAATGAGCAATTTCAAGGAAGGTACGTACCCCTCTTTAAAAGTCAAATTGTGAAGTAATCTGACACCTTATTTTTGTATCGCGGGCATTTTTGAATTTAGCATAAAATTCTACCATTGAAACAATCATGCAAACATATGCAGTCTCCGGGTAAAATAAATGTCTACCAGCTCTGGGACTAATATTCAGGTCAAGTCTTTGATATTTTATCGCGCATGTACTGAGTTATATAATTATTTTCTCTGGAACTGTATTATTCATATGACACTGATGCCTTCGACAAAGAAGAGAAAAGTCATTTACTGTTGATTTTATTTATCATATACCACTTGTGTTTCACCACAGTGTATGCTCTTTTGGCATACATTTCTGTACTCTATTTTTACCTGGCTACCACACGTTGTCTTGCTCAAGGGGGGGCCCTCCCCCTGAATTTATTGGATGTCAGCCCCCACTGACAGTCAAACGCATTTGACTAAACTGTCGATTTTATGGCACTGCACCAAAATTGTTACACTGCAAACAGCATGTATGACCTTTTTAACTAAAGTAAAACAAGAAGACATTTTAGCCTTTTTGAGGACACCTGGTGTGTACCACCTCATACAGTTTGTTAAAACAATTTTGATCAATTACTACTTTCATCTATTTTATTTACTGTGACAACACATTATATGATTGTGATTTTTTGTTGTTAAATTCATGAGTGTCTATTGACACATAATTGACTGTATGCTTTTACATTATAATTATATGTAATTTCGATAGTTGAATAAAAAAAACAAAAATTCTCGCCGTGATTATGGCCTATGCTGCTGACACAGCGTAAAGAAACCATCGATCAATAAATCAATCTATTTGACGTGTTTAATCAAATATACAACAACAAAAATAAAAAAAATTTAGTCGGGTATGTTTAACCACTGTATGGCCCCCAATAACCGATGTTTACTTTTTGTGCTCGGGGATCGTTAAAAAAAACCAAAGAAAACAAAAAATATTGACGAATGACCCCTATATGAGGGTTGTTAACACGTGTGCAAATAATGCACCCGACCACCAATACATCAGTATTCGCTGGTTGTGGGGGGGGGGGGGGGGGGGGGGGGCGCTGGCGTGGTGAGTGTTAATGGCAGGGACATGCACTTATCGCTGCTGGCCCCTGGTGTGTCTTAGTCGTATTAGCCCATCCGACGAGACCAGCGTCAGGTGGGGGTTGGTGGGAAGGGGGTGGGGGTGTGTGGGAAGGGGGTGTGAGGGGGGGGTGGCGTTGCTTTTAAGTGGAATGTAGGTGTGGATAGTAGTGGTTGTGGTTACCTGCACATGAATAGCTGGACATGAATGGTATTTACGAAGTGTGCATCAACAAAATTAGATAAAGGATTCACCATCTACTTGCAGTACACGGGTGATTATCAGCCTAATATAAAAGCGGTCGAAAATACGGGGAAATGAAATGAGA
This sequence comes from Branchipolynoe longqiensis, assembly GCA_030323885.1. NCBI lineage: Eukaryota > Metazoa > Annelida > Polychaeta > Phyllodocida > Polynoidae > Branchipolynoe > Branchipolynoe longqiensis. Next base: position 81,853,820 of record CM059195.1, on the reverse strand, counting down.
GCCTAAGTTCACAATCTAAGAAGCAACACTTATTCTTTATATATATATTCATATTTCCCCGCTACCTTTGAGTTGAAAAATATAATAAAACATCTAGTTTAATCAGATTTAAAAGTGAAATCGACGGCGTTCTATGGCCGCCATCTTGTGCTTTTGCATTCTCCCCCATTTCACCAACTCTGTGGCGATATAAGTACCCATGTGATACTGGAGGCAGGCATTCTACTACCTGTTCCATACTAAAGCTATTTTCGCCCGTTGTCGTTCACCCATGTACTACAACTTACAAGTACAGGGTGAATCTTTTATCTACAACAAAATAAGCTTTGCATGTACAGTTAAACCTCTCTAACCGACTACCTCCACAGATGGACCGGACCACTCCCCTATATCGATCGCTTTATTTGGATCCCAAACGATCGCCCATACAATACCATAGTAACCATAAAAAAAGAATCCCTAAACCGACCACCTCCCTAAATGGACCATTTAAAGTCGGTTCCATGGTCAGTCGATTTAGAGAAGTTTCACTGTCGTATCAAAATGATAGTGAAGAAAATGGAAGTCACAAACTACATTTTTTTGCAAGTATGCATGTTCCTTCGACTCAACTGCCATGGCTACCTTCGAGTGTCTACCTTTGAGTGAAACTAAAAGCTTATAGCTTTGATACTTTCATGGCGGTGATGAAAATGGGAAACATTGCGCCTAGAGCGGGACTCGAACCCACATCTTTTTGCATTCCGGCCCGTGTGCTAACCCTTACACCACTTAGGCTCCCAGATATCACCATACTACCCACGCCTACCTGTCTATGTGGTTACTTACCTGAGAGGTCAGTGCAGACCACTACCCTTGTCCCCCTGGAATTGTAAGTCTTTTAATGCTTACAATTACATACATACAGGCAATGCACTCACACATACATACACAGGGCAGGTTCAACAACTATACAGTGCGTAGCTTGTACATGATCCTGGTCACGGCAACCAGTGTCATGGGGGTGATGAAAATGGCAAATATTGCGCCTAGAACAGGATTCGAACACACATCTCTTTGCATTCCGGACCAGTGTGCTACCCACACCTACCTGTCTATGTGGTTACTTGCCTGAGAGGTCAGTGCAGACTACTACAATACTTATGCTTATAGCTAGCTGCCTTGCCTGGTGATTGGCAGTAATAGGTTAAGGCAAGGGATGGGTTGCCCAGTCACAGGACACTGACTGAGTGAGATATCGAGTGATGGTGTCGGTGGCATGGTGTCCCAGTGGGGCAGCACTATACAGTCACTAAGTGCAGTGTCACAAGTTGGTATATGTCTTGACATGACCTTAAATATTGCAAGGATATAAAACCACAGCAAAGAAAGCAAACCCTTCTAGTGAGTTGGGTTGTACAAATTTAGAAACCAAATCTTGTATTTGTTGGACCATATGCTATTTTCAACCCCCCCCCCCCCCCGTGAGTGACTGAGTGTGAGTTAAATTTAATATACAGAACACAAGCAGGAAAAGTGTGTGTTTTTTTTAACAATGCGGTAATTCTGTAATTAAAAAATGTTGCACTAAAGTTGTTACATTAATGACACTAAATTTACATGCACAGAACTAAATTTACTTTGCGAAGTACTAGATTGACATGCAAGGCACACGGTTTACATGCAAGCACTAGATTTACATGCAAGGCGGTGCTACTGTTGATGAGTGACACTAAGAACGACTGGTGAAATAAGACGTAGCTAGTGGTGTTTGTGGGGGGGGGGGGCGTGTTGCTGGTGTGTGCACGTGTGGAGGTTGCTGGTATGTGTGCGCGTATGGGGTTAGCTAGTATGTGCGTGTGTGAGGGGAGGGGTTAATGGTGTGTGTGGGTGGTTGATGGGGTGTTCGGGTGGGAGGTTACTGTGAGTGTGTGGGTTGCTGGCGTGTTTTTTGGTGGGTGGGTGGGTGGGGTTGCCGGGGGAGGTGCGGGTCGGGGTGGGGGGGGGGAGTGCTGGGGGAGGGGGGGGGGGGATTGCCGGTGTAGGACGTTCAAAACACTACCCCATTCAAAACACTACTGTTAAGTTCAAAACACTACTGTTAAGTTCAAACACTACTGTTAAGTTCAAAACACTACTGTTAAGTTCAAAACACTACCCTATGTACGCTCAAACACTACCCAAGTTCAAAACACTATTATGACACAGCAGTGGGAGTTGTAAAATGTACATATTGGTATGCGTATACATATTGCTATACACTGACCGTGCTGCGATGTTTGAAGTGCGTATTACACTGATAGTTCTGTGGCATCTAACCACATATTAGTATACGCTGATAGTGCTGTGGTGCTTAACAACATGTTAGTAGTAGGCCTATACGCTGATAGTGCAGCAGCATCTGCGCCACATATTAGTATGCACTGATAGTGCTGCAGTGCTTAACACCTATTATTAGTATACGCTGATAGTGCTGCGGCGTTTAACAACGTATTAGTATATGGTGACGTATTAGTATATGCTGATAGTGCTGGGACGTTTAACGTCTTAGAAGAGCAGACAGGCTGGCCTAATGAGTTGAGCATCCCTCTCCTGTTTTGGGAGATCTGGGAATCCGAACCCACGGGTTTGTGGGTTCGAACTCTGGTCGAGTCAATCCAATGACATAACAATTTATACTTGTCACTTCCTACCCAGGATAGGGCAAGGACTGGTTGGCTCAGTGTCAGGATAATGTGACTGAGTGGGATATCAGGTCATGGTTCTGGTGGCCTGGTCTCTCAGGGGGGCAGCACTATAAAGTCACCATGAGTGCCCACTGTCACAAGTTGGTATGCGTCCTGATATGACCTTAGATATTGCTAGGATGTAAAATAACAGCAAACAAAGAAAGACAAACAAACTTCCCCACCCTACTGCCCCACTGGGTGGCCTATTTGGTAGAGTGGGCCTCGCATTTGGAAGGTCTGGAGTCCGGTTTCCGTTCGAGTCAAACCAATGACTAAAATTGATAGTTTTCGCATCCTAGCCTGGCGCTCAGCATTAATAGGATAGGGCAAGGTTTGCTCAGTGTCAGGCTAATGTGACTGAGTGGGATATTGGGCCGGTGGCCTGGTCTCTCAGTGGTGCAGCACTATAATGTCCCATGAGAGTGCACTGTCACAAGTCAGTACCTGTCCTGATATGACCTTAGATGATGCTAGGACGTAAAACAACCAGCAACAACCCTACTGACCCACCTTACTATATACTGCCCCACCCTAAGAAAATAGAGGAGTGTTTTGAACTTAAAGGTAGTGTTTTGAACTTAAGGATAGTGCTTTGAACTTTGTTGTTGTTCTATTCTTCAAGATTTATACTGCCTATCATGGATAAGTCTGAATAGACTTGTTTTCACCATTAGACAGTTTGTCGATAGAAAGCCCGAGCCTACACCTTACCGACCCAAAGGATTTTTAACCTCCCACACCACATAGACATGCTATGAGAGCAACTGGCCTTTGATGACGCTGTAAGTTATACACAGCAGTCAAAATCCAAATTTGCAGAGGTGGGGGCACAGGGAATCAAACCACCGACCTTCACATTAGGAGTCTGACCTAGAAACAAGTCAGACACTCTAAGTCTAACGACTCCACCACAGAGAACACCACCTACCTACCTTCAACCTGGTTGAAAACACCACTGTAGTGTTTTGAACCTAGGTTGAAAACACTATCGTAGTGTTTTTGTGGGGTAGTGTTTTGAACTTACTACACCGGGAGAGGTACGGGTGGGGTGGGGTGGGGATGGGGGGGGGGGGTGCTGTCCGGGAGGGGGGCGTGATGGCCGGCTGCGTGGAACTGATACGCTAGGCTGGCCCGTGCACACCCTAACACCCCGGCACGCTGGTACCTGACCGGGGTGTGAGACCACTGCATGTCCGCCCGGGGAGTCGCCAGATGAAGTACCAGTGTAAACAGGCGCCATGGCGCCGCTCCCGCAAACGAGGCCGCGCCGCGCATGCGCAACTGTCGCATCCGCTTTGAACCTGCTGCGCGCTGACCAGTTTCCTGTTGTAGCGGCTTGGTGATTGGTCATAGGGCCGATTAGATTAGTAATTAAGGCATTGCTTCCATATATACGCAGGTAGGCATACGCAGTTGAGATTACAAGTATTCTTTTAATTAAAGCTGCATAGGCCGATGAAATATCAAATTTTCAAAACCAAAGCAATTATCTAAATTTGATTTGACATATCTAACTTAGATACTGATGCACTTATTAAGCATTTGTTTCTGCGTAGAAAGCAATACTGAGTCGATTTAACAGAACCTGTTACCGCAAAAGTCTATGGTGGCAAGGTAATTAGTCTTGAAAAGCCTTGACTCCATTAAACTCTCCCCACCGATTTATATTAATCCGAAATTGAAATTCACCATTATTTTTTTCTTCTTGAAATCCAAATGCCCATGCCTACCTGTCTATGCGGTTACTTGCCTGAGAGGTCAGTGTCGACTCCTACACTCGTCCCCCCGGAATTGTAAGTCTTTTACTGCTTACAATTACATACATACAGGCAATGCACTAACACATACATACACAGGGTAGGTTCAACAACCATACAGTGCATAGCTTGTACAGGATCCTGGTCATGGCACCAGTGTCATGGGGGTGATGAAAGTAGGAAATATTGCACCTAGAGCTGGACTCGAACCTACATCTCTTTGCATTCCGGGCCAGTGTGTTAAGCATTACACCACCTAGGCTCCCTGATATTCAACACACTGGCCATGCCTACCTGTCTATGCGGTTACTTGCCTGAGAGGTCAGTGTCAACTCCTACATCTTCGTTCCATGTGTGTACGGACCCTGTGTTTCATTCCATGTGCGTACCTCCTGAAAATCCCAAGCTAGGCCCCTGGTGCGAATGGTCATTAGGCACTGGAGTTAGGACTGACTGACTGACTGACTGACTGACTGACTGACTGACTGACTGACTGACTGACTGACTGACTGACTGACTGACTGACTGACTGACTGACTGACTGACTGACTGACTGACTGACTGACTGACTGACTGACTGACTGACTGACTGACTGACTGACTGACTGACTGACTGACTGACTGACTGACTGACTGACTGACTGACTGACTGACTGACTGACTGACTGACTGACTGACTGACTGACTGACTGACTGACTGACTGACTGACTGACTGACTGACTGACTGACTGACTGACTGACTGACTGGACTGACTGACTGACTGACTGACTGACTGACTGACTGACTGACTGACTGACTGACTGACTGACTGACTGACTGACTGACTGACTGACTGACTGACTGACTGACTGACTGACTGACTGACTGACTGACTGACTGACTGACTGACTGACTGACTGACTGACTGACTGATGCTCTGACTGACTGACTGACTGACTGACTGACTGACTGACTGACTGACTGACTGACTGAATGCTTGACTGACTGAACTGAGTGACTGGACGTGACTGACTGAACTGACTGAGTGACTGAGTGACTGACTGACCTGACTGACTGTGACGTGACCTGAGTGACGTGACTGGAGTACTCGACTTGAACTGACTGGAGACTACCTCGACACTCCACAGATCGACCACTCCCCTATGTCGATCGCTTTATTTGGGTCCCAATAATACCATTTTAACCATATTCTAACTCCTTAAACTGACCACCTCCCTAAATGGACCACTTAAAGTCGTTCCCAAGGTCGGTCGATTTAGAGAGGTTTCAGTGTATTTGAATTTAAGACTTACAAAAGTAATGTTTGCATATACAAATTCTGACACCATGGTTTGATTAAATTGACGGTTGACTTACAAAATTGATACTTGTCACTACCTAGCCTGGCACTCGGCATTACTAGGATAGGGCAACGACTGGTTTAGCTTGGTATTAGGATAATGTCACTGAATGTGAACTAGGTTCATGGTGCTGGCAGCCTAGTCTCCCAGTGGGGCAGCACTATAAAGTCGCCATGAGTGCGCACTATCACAAGTCGGTACCCTTCCTGATATTGCCTTAGATGTTGTCAGGACGTAAAACTCCAACAAACAAACAAAGCAGCTAACTTTAGTGCTCAAGTCTGGCTAGTATGTGCATGTGGCTCGACTTTTTTGTACAAGGCTGGTTCAAGTGATTACAAAATTGATTCTGGCATTTGGCCTTGTTCAAGTAGGCTATTCCACTCGAGGCATTAACTAGGCCTGGAAGGATTTAATAATTTGCCTAATACTATTACTAATACTAATACTAATCCCCTCTGCCATATCGATTGGGGTTTAGGCTGACCACACCTGGCCATATGGAATTTGTTTCCCTTGACCACAAATATATGATTGTGAGCTTTCTAATTTAATGAGTGTCTATTGGCACATAATTGATTGTCTGCTTTTTACATGTAAAAGCGATGGTTTGAACAAAAAACAAACATTTCTCGCCGTGAATATGGCCTATGCTGCCGACACGGCGTAAAACAACCACCAATCAATCAATCAACCTGGCCACATAGCCCTACCAGCGTTCAAAATAAGGCTTGTCCGAGCCAAGTGAGAGTAGTCATAGACAAGCAGAATATGGCTTGAGCTTTTTCCGTTGGACAAGTGCCAATTTTGTGCTGAAAATCACAATATTTGCAGTTAACCAGGTACATGTTGTATATAGCACTGAAATGTATGTAACAGTACTTCATCACTGGAATTAATTTGCCATTAACCAGTTAAAGAGCTCAGCAACTAATAATAATCATGGTAATCAAATGTATAAAATGCAGAAAAGTGAAAATTTAGGCGGACATGTAAAGATCACACCAGACTTGTCCTGTGGAAAAGTGAAATATTTGCTTATTTCTACCACTGCTTACATAGGACGACTACGCCAGCCCAGATCGTGTGCTTAGGCTTCCATTAATCCTGTGTGTCTGTCACTGAGGCGGTCATTCACAATATTGGTGACATCTTCCTAATTGTACAAAGCCCATGAAGGACAAGGTCCATGTACTGACTAAAGCTAAGATTCCATATATGCGGCATGCGAATGTGGTATATGCGGCATAGATATATGCCAACCCCAAATAGCTGATGTTTACTTTTTGTGCTGGGGGATCGTTAAACAAACAAGCACACCAAAAAAGATACCCATGACATTTTTGGGTTTTTTTGGCTCCAAATTTGTGAAGGAAGATCAAAGTTACTATTGTTTTCTATGGCAAACGCAGTAGCATTCGCATTCGCACCGATTTTCAGTCCATGGGTCGATCCATTTGCCGCATTCGCGTTCGCGTTCGTATTAGCATTCGGACACATGGAAGGACTACTATTTATTTACGTGCTTTTCGATTTTTTGCCGCATTCACATTCGCATACTGCATACCGCGTATATGGAATCTTAGCTTAAGAGGCCATCCAAAGTTTTCAACAGTTTCACGGTTGTACAAAGCATACTACTTTCTCAGACCCGGCCGGTTTTCTAACCTAGGGTTCGAATCCGATGCCATTTCACACGAAAAGTAGCCGCTTGACTCATTCGGCTATCATGTTCATAAAATTTAGCACAATAACGTTATGTTATGCTTTTTAAGAATAAGATGTTAATACATAAAATGGGAAATTGCGGAGTTTTTTTAATTCAATAAAAATGTTTTGAGGAAATCAGCTAAGTTTGAGCTGGGCATTAGATAGGTGGGGCAATGGATGTTTACTTGGCTGCTGCTAATCACATAGTTAAACACGTTCACTTTGGGGGTTTGATTTGTTCGCTTCTCATCAGTAGCTGTGCTGCTTGTGGATTATCAGCTCTGGTTTAGAATTCTGGATGTGGATACGACTAACGTGATCTTCTGTGAGTTTAGATTAGCTGTTGCGCAGATTCGTTAGCATCTCGCTCCTACCACTACAACCACCACAAACACTGCCACCACCACAAACACTGCCACCACCACCACAAACACTGCCACCACCACCATAAACACCGCCACCACCACCACAAACACCGCCACCACCACAAACACTGTCGCCACCACCAACACCACCACCACCACAAACACTGCCACCACCAGTACTACCACTACCACCACAAACACCGCCACCACCACCACAAACACTGCCACCACCACCAACACCACCACCACAAATACTGCCACCACCAGTACTACCACTACCACCACAAACACCGCCACTACCACCACAAACACTGCCACCACCACCACAAACATCGCTGCCACCACAAACACTGCCACCACCACCACCACCACACACCACCAACCACCACCTCTTAGCAGGACCCACCACCACGACAAACACCGCCACCACCACCACCACACACATCACCACCACCACACACCACTACCACACACAGCCACCACACACTGCCACACACCACTACCACACCCCACCGCACACCACTACCACACACCACCACACACCACTACCACACACCGCCACACACCACTACCACACACCACCACCACACACAGCCACCACACACCACCACCACTCCTTAGCAGGGACACTCCTTCCTTACACGGTATTATACCCTACTGTGTGCTTTACAAGTAAATGTCCTCTACACCCAGATCAGAGCCAACACACACAAACAAGCACAAGCACAAACAAACACAAACACACAGGTGGCGTGGTTATTTACCAGATGAGACAACTTGACTCGCTCACTGAGATTTAATGCCCTTTATTCAGTGTATTAATGATTTCTGTGTACGTACGGTATATACATATATATATTATAAACATATAATACAGTAAATCCTCCATAATCGACCACTCCCCTATATCAAACGCTTTATTTGGGTCCCAACAATACCATGTTTACCATATTCTAACTCCCTAAACCGACCACCTCCCTAATTCGACCACTTAAATTCGGTCCCAAGGCCGGTCGATTTAGAGAGGTTTTACTCTGTATATATATATATTTATTTATATACATACACAATTCATTAATATAATGAAAAATTATAAAAATATATGGGTCGTTCTCTGAAACTGGGTACCACATATTTGGTATCCATGTTACGTTGGACATGTCTTTCTTTTTATAATAGCAAGTCAAATAATTATTGTTCCCTTTCGTTATTAAGCATATTAGCAATACTATATGTATTTAATCTATACCACAAAACGTATCAAAAATATGTTTATATGATGTTCTGCTAAAAGTGAAAATGTGAAATTTTACAAATTTACACTGAAATTTACACGAATTTATATTTTTTCAACTTTGTTTCAACGCTTTTTCTTGTAAGACATCCTTTTGTTTGCTTAACTGTAATCAAAGAAATCTAGTTTGAATGTGTTGTGTATGTTAAAAATGATGTTATGGATGTGTCAATTTTGTGTGTTTAATTTCCATGTTACATAGGACATGTTTTCCTATTGAGATTCATCATAAGACTAAAATCAAAAAGTGGAATGGCTTTTTTGCAACTCTGAGACATGCACAGCATGGAAGGCTTCATATGAATATGCATTCTGATATTATTCGGAATGTTTTCTGCTTTTATTTGGCATGCTTTCAGTTTTCGCATCCATGTCACAAAAGTGGTACCAAGCTTCAGAGAACGACCCACATACATTAAAACCTCTCTAAATCGACCGACCATGGGACCGACTTGTTTTCTCCATGAAAATTTGCGGTAACCGCCCACCACCGATACCATTAATGGTGTGCGTGTTCGGGCATGCACACTACCACTATTCCCTGCAGCACGACACTATACCCGCACACCAAAGTCGCTGCTGTAAGGAGATGGCCAGTTCTTCCGCAGGGGACTCTTCCACCCTGAAAGAAGCGCCACATAGACACCAACTCCCAAGACGTCTCAATCAGAATGTATGCTGGCCATAGGGGAGGTTGGTTGGTTGGAGGTTTACATCCTGACAACATGAATGTGCACTGTTGCAAGTCGCTACTGGTCCTGATGTTGCCAGGACGTAAAACTCCAACAAACAACCTGCTCACTCATCCATTCACTCACTTAAAGCTGCATAGTCCGATGAAATATCAACTTTTCAAAACAAAACCAATTATCTGGCTTTGATTTTACATATCTAACTTAGATACTGATGCACTTATTAAGCATTTGTTTCTGCGTAGAAGGCAATACTGAGTCAATTTAACAAAACCTGTTACTGCAGAAGTCTATGGTGTCAGAGTTTTGGCAAGCTTGCCAAAACTAATTTTACATGTTTGCACTCAAAATATCTCTAAAGTTTACCATTTAAAATAAAAGTAACTTTGAACTAACGTAAATTAGATACTAGTGATCGATCTAATATATTTATCTCAGAAAAAATACAGAAATTCAAAACCATCGCACTATGCAACTTTAAGTTGACTAAATATCTAAGATTAAATATTTCTATGGCGATATCTACCACTAATGGCATGCCTAGTAGGGTAAACGCAGGACCAAAACCACGGCTCAATCCCCGTCCTGATGACCTTAAATGTTGCTAGGACGTAAAAGAACAAGCAAACAAACAAAAAAGCGTCTCAATCCATTTTGTTATTCGAAATTGCCAGTTATGTTTTAAGGTAGATTTAAAGTTTGCTCATGGCAAATTCAACAACTGGAAATTCAACACTTCTCAGCTGAACCTTTGTGGAAACAATCACCTACGTACAATTGTGTTGGATGAAGATTGGCAACGCTCCCAGCTATGTATTCAGTAAACACTTTTTTGCTACCAGCGTGCATTATTGATCAATTATCAACTTTGAGCACAGCATTCCCCGATCTTATAGGATTAGTCCTGGACCTGTTGACAGGATGGATAGAGAACAACCACAAAGTCGCCTTCTCACCTTTTATATTCTATTTAAGCATTTAATATATAATGAGATTGTCTCAAAAGGTTCTAAGCAATATGGGACAAAACTTTGTCCGTTGTAACGATCAACATACTATCTGCTAATGCATTTGCTCAGGATAAACTGATCTTTTACATGGTGTTTCATAATCCCAATAGGATATATATTGATTTGAAGCAAATGTCCTTGTGTTTTCAGTGTAACCATTTCTGTGCTGTTTTGTGTCAATCATTACAATGGACCAACAAAAAACAGTTATCACCTTTTGAGACAGGCTATATATATATATAAACACATATCCAAATTCTAATATATATTTTAAGAACTGACCCTATGAAGGTTTAGTATGTGTTATTGAAGGATTTTTATTTAAGACTATTTACAAAACAAATCGCTTCTTTTAAAGAACTGTCTCTAGCATAGAGTGATGGAGCTACTTTCACTTGCGAACAGATGGTCCCCCTCATTCCACTCACAGCTCCATGCTTTATCCTAGTAATGTACTGGTTAGCTCAATGTCAGGATAATGTGACTGAATGGGATATCGGGTCATGGTGCTGACGGCTTGGTCTCCCAGTGGGGCAGCACCATGAAGTCGCAATGAGTGCACACTGTCACAAGTCCATACCAGTCCTGATATGACCTTATATGTTGCCAGGACAACCAACCAACCAACCAACCTAGTAATGTTAAGTTGCAAGTAATGTCAAGCTAATTAGTGTAGTAGTCTGCACTGACCTCTCAGGCAAGGAGCCACATAGATGGGTAGCCGTGAATAAGGTGATGACATCAGGGATCCCAGGTGGGTGTAATGGTTAGCACACTAGCCCGGAATGCAAGAGGTGCGGGTTCAAATCTTGCTCAATTTTCATCAGCGCCACAATCATTATCAACAAGTGTCAAGTTGGTAAATCTGGCTTCCGCTCCTCGTGCACGTGAACCCTATAAGCACAGCCATGAATGTTGCACGCCGGGTAATGGCACTGATGGGGCGTAATGGGTGTGTTATGCCCCTGTCACACTACGACGTGACTACGTCAGCGTAGGCAGAACGTGAAAATAATTATATTACGTCGATGTTATGGGCGTAATATGCAAATTGTGGACGTGAGCGTAACGTGAAAGTAACGTTGGTGTAGGTCGTGACCTTAGCTGTAACGTGACAACGTTAGGGGGGAGGGGGTAATTGGCGACGTGACCGGGCGTTAGTGTAACGTGAGCGTAACGTCGCCGTAACGGGTGCGACGTGGACGTAACGTGACCGTAACGCCACCGTAACGCCACCGTAACGCCACCGTAACATGACCGTAACGTGACCGTAACCGTGACCGTAACGTGACCGTAACGTGACCACACGTTGCTCCCACCCGGGCCGTCGGTCTGACGTGACATAACGTGACTCTAACGTCAGTTACGCTGCTATAACGATCGCGGAACGTCTACCTAACGTCATTGTCACGTCATCCCGACGTAACGGCTTCACGTCGAGATACGTCGAAAGTTTTGAACAGGTTCAAAACCTTGACGCGCGCCGACGTAACACGACGTAACATGACGTAGCTCGACGTCACTCTAACGTCATTATGACGTCATCATAACGTAACCCAACGTACGGCAACGTAATGACGAAAAATCGTCACGTTACGCTCACGTTGGCTCGTTACGTCGTAGTGTGACAGGGGTATTAATTAAAAATACACGGTGCGCGGTGCAAGGAGGGTGTATGTACACTGGGTAATCGAGTCTGGGCTGTGGTTCGATCCCGCTCAGTGTACACCAGGACCCCTGTGGGCCGGTCAACGCTTCTAGGTTGGTTGGTAGGTTGTTGGACTTTTACGTCCTTGCAACATCTAAGGTCATATCAGGACCGGTACCGACTTGTGACAGTGCGCACTCATAGCGCCTTTATAGTGCTGCCCCACTGCGAAATCAGGCTGCTGGCACCATGACCAGATATCCGACTCAGTCACATTATCCTGACACTGAGCCAACCAGTCCTTTCCCTCTCCTAATAATGCTGAATGCCTGGCTAGGAAGCGACAAGTATCAATTTCATATGTGTTTGGTTTGACTCCACCCGGAACCGAACTGCCGATCTCCCGCACGCGAGGACTGCGCTTTACCGATTCAGCCAACGCGCCCGGTCAATGCTTCTAACTCTGTTATCCCCAGTGGGGTGGCGCGGTACTGGTTGGTAATAACTGGTCAATCTGTTCGGGAGGAGTGATTGGGGTTTTATATCCTAGCAATATCCTGGGTCATCTCAGAATGGTGACCAGACGGGATGGCCAAATGAGTTGGGTGGTTATTCTCCCGTTTTGGTAGATCGTGAGATTCGAATGGGTTCGAACCCTGGTGAAGTCAAACCAATGACTTATATTTTATACTTGTCGCTTCCTAGCGAGGCACTCAGCATTATTAGGATAGGGCAAGGAACTGGTTGGCTCAGTGTCCGGATAGTGTGACTGAGTGGAATATTAGGACATGCTGCTGGTGGCCTGGTATCCCAGTGGGACAGCACTATAAAGTCGCCATGAGTGCGCACTGTCACAAGTCAATTCAGGTCCTGATATGACCTTAGATGTTGCTAGGATGTAAAACAACAACAAACAACATCTCAGGATGGGTGTCGAGTTGTGTGAGAGTGGTGCTTCTACCAGTGGTTTTATAGTACTGCCACGCCACAAGGATTATTGGTATAACATCCAGTTCACTCACCCCACTGAGATGCCATGGCGCAGGCATCTTTGGTCACTCACTCCATTGAGATGCCACGGTGCAAAAATCTTTGGTATAACATTCAATTTACTCACCCCACTGAGATGGCACGGCACAAGCATCTTTGGTATAACATTCAATTTACTCACCCCACTGAGATGCCACGGCCCAAGTATCTTTGGTATAACATTCAATTTACTCACCCCACTGGGATGGCACGGCCCAAGTATCTTTGGTATAACATTCAATTTACTCACCCCACTGAGATGCCACGGCCCAAGCATCTTTGGTATAACATTCAATTTACTCACCCCACTGAGATGCCACGGCCCAAGCATCTTTGGTATAACATTCAATTTACTCACCCCACTGAGATGCCACGGCCCAAGTATCTTTGGTATAACATTCAATTTACTCACCCCACTGAGATGCCACGGCCCAAGCATCTTTGGTATAACATTCAATTTACTCACCCGACTGAGATGCCACGGCCCAAGTATATTTGGTATAACATTCAATTTACTCACCCCACTGAGATGCCACGGCCCAAGTATCTTTGGTATAACATTCAATTTACTCACCCCACTGAGATGCCACGGCCCAAGCATCTTTGGTATAACATTCAATTTACTCACCCCACTGAGATGCCACGGCCCAAGTATCTTTGGTATAACATTCAATTTACTCACCCCACTGAGATGCCACGGCCCAAGTATCTTTGGTATAACATTCAATTTACTCACCCCACTGAGATGCCAAGGCCCAAGCATCTTTGGTATAACATTCAATTTAATCACCCCAGTGAGATGCCACGGCCCAAGCATCTTTGGTATAACATTCAATTTACTCACCCCACTGAGATGCCACGGCCCAAGTATCTTTGGTATAACATTCAATTTACTCACCCCACTGAGATGCCACGGCCCAAGTATCTTTGGTATAACATTCAATTTACTCACCCCACTGAGATGCCACGGCCCAAGTATCTTTGGTATAACATTCAATTTACTCACCCGACTGGGATGCCACACCACACGCTTTATTGGTATAACATTTAATTCACTCACCCACTGAGATTCCATTCCTCTTCACACTTGGATACTTGTGCACTTTGGTTCAGCACAGAAGGGAATAAATATATATTAAGTCAATTTAATTTAACCTTTCACTCCTGAAACCTATGGTGTCCAGCATTTCGGTAGGCACATCAAAAGTAATTTAGCAGGTTTTTACTTCAAATATCACCAAAGTTTAGCCATTTAGAAGGTTTTTAAATTACTTCCAAGTAGATTATCAGGGCCAACCTAATAGTATATTTGTATATAAAAAATGTCAGAAACTCAAAACCATCGGACTATGCAACTTTAACTGAATGATGCTGGGCCTTGGAGAGTTTGTGATCTTGCCCCTACAAGATTCGCGTCAAATCTTGCGGTTATCTTTGGTGGAGCGAATGATAATTAACATGGGTAAGTTTTTTTATGGTAAAGCGGGTTTAAAAGCTGCCCTCACTTCACCCATGTTTATGTCACGCATAGTCATACAGTTGTGAATGTTATGGTGAGGTGGCCATTATGTAGAGGGCATTGTTCGCAAAGTGAATCGTAACTGACATGCATCCTACTCGTGTGCACATATGCACTTCCGCTTTCCTGGTGAGTTGGCCCTGAGACCCTCAGGCAAGCTGGGCCTATTTTACTATAAAACACCAGTGTAGCCAAGAGAGAAAACATCGACACTTGCTGAGACAGATGATAAATTTGTTCTGTTGTTTTTATATATGTATTATATATATATATATGCATATGTATATATATCAACGAGTGTATATTTCTCTATATATATCCTCCAGTGCGACTGACACTTGTTGACATCCGGTGGAGGAGAGGAGGGCCACAGGTGACGCCACTGGTTAAGTGTGGAGTCTTACGGAGTATAACAATATCGGTAATATCAATAATATCAATAATTACAACAATGCCCTTTCATATTTTTATTCTTGCATAACGCGTTATACATCACATATATATACATTGGTTGATTAACCAGGGAAATTTCAATCGCGGACAGTTGATCTTCTTCATTCAACTCCTCCCTACTCTATCCTAGTAATGCTGAGTGTTAGGCTAGATGGCCACTATCAATTTTGAGTCATTGTTTTGACCTCATCCTATGCATATGTAGAATCACATGCTGAATTTTACCTGAGCCTATACATATGTAGAATCACATCTTTCTGGAGTCGATTGATGTGCTGAATATTACCTCAGCCTATACATATGTAGAATCACATCTTTCCGGAGTCGATTGATGTGCTGAATATTACCTCAGCCTATACATATGTATAGGCTGAGGTAATATCGGGGTCGATTGCTGTTGGCAGTGGTGGTGCTGAAGGCTGTTGTGGTGCTGATGGTGGTGGTGGTGGCGGTGGTGCTGATGCTGGTGGTGCTGGTACTACTGCTGCACGCAAAGTGCTAGTTCCCAGCGTCACTACCCACGTAAAGCTGCATTGTTTTAGTGCTGCATTAACCATGTACCTACCAGCTGGATGTATGCTACACAATATTTTCGAGGCTAAGCATGAACTTAGCTGTATGAGTATCCACAAAAATATCATTATTGCAGAATGTGGTTCCATGATATCACTACTGCACACAATACTGTTGCGCTTCCTTCAGGTGTGTGCCAATCAGCCACCTACTGGCCAAATGAATTTGTCCCATTTGGAAGCAAATATTGGTGGTATTGGTACTTGCCAGGTAAAGAGCTTAATGGCATTTCACATCATATATGCATGAAAAAAGGAAAGCTTGTTTTATTTACCGATGACTCAAGAGCACATTGGATTTTTTCATAGGCTATTGGACGTCAAACATGATCATTCTGACAGGAGAGGAAACCCACTGCCGCCACATAGGCTACTCTTTCCGATAACCAGCAAGGGGTCTTTTATATGCACTTTCCCACATAGAGAACAGCACATACCACAGCCTTTGATGAACCAGTTGTGGACCACTGATTGGAACGGAAAATAGCCCAAACTGCAAATGGATCCACCGTGAAGAATCGATCCATTGACCAACAGGTAAATGGTGATGACCATCTTTAGAATATCTTCAGGCTGTCATAATTCTCTAAAATCTGAATTTTCTCCCATGGGGGGGGGGGGGGGGGGGGGGAGAGAGTTCATTTTGATATATATTCCAGTGATTTCAGAGAATTTAGAGAGCCAGAGCATATTATAAAAATCATCAATTGGCATAAATGAACTTGTTCACTGAATTGAATAAAATGTTCTGTTTGTGGTGAAATTCATTTCAAGTCAATTTTATTAGGGTACCGTAAAACCATTTAAGTAATGAAAATTATGGTCTTCTGGTTGTTGAGGGGATCTATATGGAATACAATGTTGAACCCTGTGTCACTGCAGTCAACTGGATGAAGAGCAATGAAACAAAGACGGTTTAATTGTATGAATGTGCTTTATTTGAGTCACTTCCGTATTTCCTAAGTATAGCATAAGTACTAGACTTGCTTAACGCAACCCATAACAGGTAGCGTGTGTGGAGTGGGTGGTGGGGGCGGGGGGGGGGGACCCCTATGAACTTGCTTGGCTCTTTGTAGCGGTAAATGTGCATGTTCATCTACATAGCTGGTGAATGAAGAAAGAACTGTTTGTTCATTGTTGTTTTGCGTCCTAGCAACATCTAAGGTCATATCAGGCCGGGTACCGACTTGTGACAGTGTGCACTCATGGCGACTTTATAGTGTTGCCTCACTGGGAGACCAGGCTGCTGGCATCATGACCTAATTTTGCACTCAGTCACATTATCCTGATCTACTGTGCTAACCAGTCTTTGCCCTATCCTAGTAATGCCGAGCGCCGGGCTAAGTAGTCACAAGTATAAATTTTATACGCCATTGGTTTGACTTGGCTGGGATGCGAACTCCTGACCTCTACCGATTCGACCACTGCTCTACCGATTCGGCCACTGCGTTCGGTAAAGAAAAAAACTTGTGATGAATATGAATTGTATCCATTGAACTTCAACTGTGTTGCTTTTTCATTTAACAGTGCCTTTTCACGCTGTCAAAGCGCTGTCTCACCTGGCCTTCTGCATTACTAGTGTCGTAGGAGCGGGACGTAGCTCAGGCGCTAGAGTGTCCACCTGTGAAGGTTTGGATCATCCGATCGATCCTGCTCAGTGGACCCATTTGCAGTTTGGGCTATTTTCCGTTCCAACCAGTGGTCCACAACTGGTCCATCAATGGCTGTGGTATCTGCTGTCCTGTCTGTGGGAAAGTGCATATAAGAGACCCCTTGCTGCTTATCGGAAAGAGTAGCGTATGTGGCGGCAGCAGGTTTCCTCCAAAGAAATATGTCAGAATGACCATATGTTTGAAGTCTAATAGCTAACCATTTAAAACATGAAAATTACTTCAAACTAAAGTAAGGTAGATTATATAAGTCGGTCATTTAAAATCAGTTACTTCAAACTAAAATAAGGTAGATTATAATTTCAATCTAATAATATTTATCTCAGAAAATGACAAACTCAAAACCATCGGCCTATGCAACTTCAATAGTGCACTTGTATCTAAGTTTGATTTGTAGAATCAAATCTAGATCAGTGTTTTGGTTTTGAAAATGTTATGCTTTCATCGAACTACACAGCTTTAATGCCAAGAGCCAGGCTAGGTAGCGACAAGTATAGATTTGGTGGTAAGTAATTGGTTTTATAGTAAAGTATGTGAAGCGCATGCTGTTCCTACTCAACCATTGCGTCCAGTGAGTTGGTTCAAAGCACGCCTAAAGATTCCACCCAAATCGGTCTATTTCTCTAGAAATGGACTGTCTGCTTTGTGAAATCGGTGCTCTGTGCAGACGCCCTTCCACTCAGTTGGGGTTCAAAACCATGACTTGGTCTTAGCACTTCGACCATCCTCTTAAGTGAGTAGTGGAAGGATTGGTTATTTTTGGGGGGGTTTTCTTTTTCTTGAAGATTTATACTGCCTATCATGGATACATCTGAATAGACTTGTTTTCACCATTAGACAGTTTGTCGATAGAAAGCCCGAGCCTACACTTTTACCGACCCAAGGGATTTTTAACCTCCCACACCACATGGTATGAGAGCAACTGGCCTTTGATGATGCTGTAAGTTGTACACAGCGGTGGAAATCAAAATTGGCAGAGTTGGGGGCACAGGGAATTGAACCACCTACCTTCAGATTAGGAGTCCGGCCTAGAAAAATGTCAGACACTCTAACCACTCCGCCACAGAGAACCAATGGCAGAACATTTCTCTACCCAATGCTTAGCCAAGATTGTTTGGAGGGGGGGGGGGGGAATTCCCTGTAAGTGCGAGGCATTTGTGAGTACCATTCAGGACATGCACTACTTAGAGGCACTACATGGTGCACAGGTGCATTGCATTTCATTGCATTCACCGTATTGTCTCGAAATGCCACCTGGGGTGTAATATCAACTAACTATTTGTTTAGACTCGCATCGCGAATGGCAACACAAATTATGCCGATTGCAATGCAATCACACAAACACATCCAGTAAAATCACAAAGCATATTTGATTGTTTGTCTTCTAGCAACATCTATGGTCATATCAGGACGGTAAAGCATAGTTGATGATATAATAAGGAAAACACTATGCAAGAAGAGCAATTAGCTAAATATTTCCCATTTTGATTTACAAATCGATAGTTCACATTCCCAGACGGGATGGCCGAATAACTTGAGCATCCATCTCCTGTTTTGGGAGATCGGGGATCCGAACCATTGGGTTCGAACCCTGGTCGAGTCAAGCCAATGACCTAACAATGTATACTTGTCGGTTCTTAGCCAGGCCCTCGGCATTATTAGATTAAGGCAAGGATTGGTCGGCTCAGTGTCAGGATAATGTGACTGAGTGGGATATCAGATCATGGTGGTGGTGGCCTGGTCTCCCAGTGGGTCATCACTATGAAGTCACCACGAATGCGCACTGTCACAAGTCAGGAGCTGTCCTGATATGACCTTAGATGTTGCTAGTACGTAAAACAACAACAGACTGTAAAGCTGCATAGTCCAACGAAAGTATCAATTTTTCTAATCTAAGTGAAAGATACTTAGGACTAGATTTGGTCGTAAATGCAACTTAGATGCTGGTGCACTTATTAGGCATCAGTTGTGTCAGGATAATATGACTCAGTGGGATGGAATATCAGGTCATGGTGCTGCCTGCCTGGTCTCCAAGTAGGGCAGCATTATAAAGTCGCCATGAGAGCGCATTGTCACAAGTTGATACCCATGCTCATATAACCTTAAATGTTGCCAGGGGACGTAAAACTGCGATAATCAACCAATCTTCTTATAGAAATGTTGTGGGGTTGTTTGATGGGTGAGTTGCTCAGTGTGTGTGTGGGGTGGTGGTGTGGTGAGGTGGTAGGATGGGGGTTCTCGTTTCACAGAGGTTGTTGGTCAATAGGCGATGCTGCATCACACGCAATGCCACGTTTCGCCAACAATTTGTCGTGCGGTGTTAGCCAATCATAGTGCAGGGGTGTTTGTCTGTGCTGTGTATGCTCACTACCCACAGCACCCATGTGGTGGCAAAGCGCATATGCGATCAATCAGTACACAGTCCATGTAGTAGTTTGTATCTTGAGGAGGTGAGGTGGGGGGGGGGGGGGGGTGCAGGGGGAAGGAATCTGTTTAACTGGGGTGACTGAGAAAAAATGGTGATGGTGATGGAGGGGGAAGCCACAAAGCTGAGCGCATTAGGTTGTAATGGCCGCCTTTATTTAGGCGACAATCGTGTTTGACTTCTTAGTATAATTGGAGCTTTACGGGGAAAGTGGATGCAAATGGTTCAAACATGCGTTGTTTGATATTGAAATCCTGGAGTGGGGTTTGATCCGGCCGTAATCTTTTCAATGTCTACACGAGCTTTGTGTATTGGCAGGTAGGAGGCGGTGCATTATGAATAGAAGACAAATGATGTATTCATGTTCCCAAAATGGACCGGGTGGCCTAGAGTTGCAGCGGTCCGCTTCCCATGTGGGGGGGTGGGGGCTGTCGGTTTGATACCCAGTCGAGTCAAATGAGGGACTAAATAAACCAAAATAAAACATTGGGACTTGTGGCTACCTCTCCCGGAATTGTGAATTAGGGTGTAGAAGGCGCAGACTGGTTTTCTCAGTTTTGGGATAATGTGGCTGAGAGGGCTATATCATGGTGGTGGCAGGTTTATACATCCACCAGGAGTTCACACTGCCTGCATTTCCTCTATCTGGATCCCCGTAATACTGAACTTGCTATAGCTAACCCACTCAGGGTTTCCGCCATAAAATAATTTGAGGGTACGCAGAATGGAGGTGGGGGGGGGGGGGGGGGGGGGACTGAAGGCTTTGTTGTTTCTGGTTCCTTGAAGAACCTTATAAAGAAAAACTTATCCCCACAATTTGAGGGTACAGAGTCGTACCCTCAGAAAATTTAAGTCTACAGAATCTTACCCTCTGGCAAAAACCCTGCCACTAACACACTAACCTCCTCCTTAATCTATTAATATGCCCTCCTTCTGTACCTGCTGAATCACCTATTTACAATGTAATGTAAATGGCTGGAAGACCAGTGCCTAGGCAGTGAGAAAAAAAATGTATGTTCTGATGAATAAATTGTTTTACCAACAAACAAAAAGAAAATGGTCAGTAAAAATTCTCTTTTTTCGAACACCATCTGGATATGTGCTATGAAATTTGCCTTTGCTGCTGATGCAGTGTAAAGCCATCACTAATCAATCAACCAATCAATCAATCATGGACTCTAGAATAGGGCTTTTCACACTTCCGGTCTTTGACCCATTAGTTGGTCATAAAATAAAGAAAAAGATAAATCCACAAAAGATTAAGCAAGTGAGACTGAGAGTGACAATCTTATACTGGGTCGCAATACAAAATGCAGTTCTTGCTGTGGGTCACAGTAATTAAAAAAAAGTTGCTCTAGAACATTGTCGATGGTACTTGACTTCTGGGGTGTTTGGAACCTTACAACGGTTACCGGCTGCAGAACAGCAGCATTATAGAGAGGCACCGATAAATCGGCCCAATCTTTGGTTGAAAAATAATCTTCTGGTGGGACGGTTGTGGAAGCTGGGGGATGTCTTTACAACGATTAAACGACGAGTCGTTGGTGGGGGGCGGGGGGGTCCAGAATCACTTTTGTCGATGGTAGTGCATACCTAGTGATGTATACATATTGCATGGAGAGAAAAAAAGGTGTTTCTTACTACAGGTATGAAAGATCTCCGCAGTTTCACGGATTTGCACGAGTTTTTATATTTACTGATAATGTTAAACAAAATGCCAAAGAATCAGTTCTATTATATGACAACAATTGGTTAATTTGAATCCTGTTCTTATATGACCATAGATGTTACTAGAACATAAAACTCAAACAAGAAATAGTTACATATGGGCGATAATATAGTCACGACAAAGTCAAAGGGAGTTGAAACCTGACTTTCAGCATTTTTCCTCGATTCCCTGACCCTGACAATGTTAAATTTGATTTCCGCTTTTTTGTTGTTGCTAGAGACCACTTTCATCGCCGTTACTAGAGACTAACGATTTCTGCATGGAGTTGTGCACAGCTCTTGGCTCTGTGAGTCGATGTGTTATTCAGATGGGAGGGCTTTTCAGTATCACCTGCCAAGTGGTGGCAGACTCTAGTTGGGAAGGCAAAGTCTGTGAGGCATTGAGTTAATGGTGTGCAGTAGTAGCTGCTGGTAATTCGCAAATAGAGATATTTTGCATTCACCTGCTATTGATTTAACATATGCACCGACTGATCCTTTACAGTCTGTGAATTTTATTATATGTTAGCCTCGGCCGAGCGCGGTGGCCGAATCGGTAGAGTGCAGGCTTCCAGTGTGGAAGGTCGAGAGTTTGAATCCCTGCCGAGTCGAACGAATGACTTATAAAATTGATACTTGTCGCTACCTAGCCTGGCACTCGGCATTAATGGGATAGGACAAGGACTGGTTAGTACAGTATCAGGATAATGTGACTGAGTGGGATATTGGGTCATGGTGTCAGTGGCTTGATATCCCAGTGGAGCAGCACTATAAAGTCACCATGAGTGTGCGGTCACAAGTCGGTAGCCATCCTGATGTGACCTTATATGTTGCTAGGATGTAAAGCAACAAACACATGCTAGTCTTGACGCCTGGTTTTCCTACACGTGCCTTCACCTTTTGCCTTTTGCCTCCTGCATGCCAGCATGCACCACCAAAACAGCACTGCCTTTATTAAACAGTTACAGGTATACTAGTGCTGTGTGTGGTATACAGACAGGTATCTAGCAATGCAGGAACTTTACCGTGCAACCTTCACCTTGAAGCTTGAACACCCAAGTGGCGGTACCCTAAGTAATGTCCTCAATCTATTGACATCACCTTACTAAGGAAAGTTTGTTTTATTTAACGACGCCTCTAGAGCACATTGATTTTTATCATAGGCTATTAGATTTCAAACATATGGTCATTCTGACATATTTCTTTGGAGGAAATCCACTGCCGCCACATATGCTACTCTTTTTGATAAGCAGCAAGGGGTCGTTTGTATGCACCTTCCCACAGACAGGACAGCACATACTACAGCCGTTGATGAACCAGTTGCATCACCTTACAGTGTGTAAACCATTGCGGGGGGGGGGGGGACTAGTACTTCCTCATAATTACACATCCAATGTATTGAACCAGTTTAATTGTTCATGTCTGTCACCCTCTGTGCCACTTGTTTCTGCCTGCACTGGCTCTAAATCGCGCTTGGTGGAACTTCCCCTGTGTGGCTCTTCACACTGGTTCAGTGAGAAAACAACCCCCTCAACACTTCCAGGTCGTCAACCAGTTTTGTGAACAGGAGCAGTCTTGACTGCATGCAGGGTTTCCGCCAGAAAATAATTTGAGGGTATGCAGAATGGGTGGTGGTGGTGGTGGGGGGGATTAAAGGGGGGAGGGGGGGGGGAGGTCTGGAGGCTTTGTTGTCTCTGGCACCTTGAAGAACCTTTAAAAAATGTATCCCAACAATTTGAGGGTACTGAGTCGTACCCTAAGAAAATTTATGGGTACAGAATTTGACTCATTTTACACTCTAGCAAAAACCCTGACATGTCTTTTGCAATCGACAAAACAAATTTCCAAACTGTTCACCAAGCCACATTTTTGTTGTAGTCTGTACACAACTTGGTTTCTGTCTCAAATAACCAAAGCACACAATGTATGCTGAGAAGCGGGTACACCGTACATTTGCAGTACTTCATGTGTGCAATGGTTGTTTGGCTGCTGCTTTGAGATCTGCCAGAGAACACAATTCATTCAGCAGGCAACAACTCAGTCAAACGTGACTTATAACATTGATATTTGTTGCTTCCTAGCCTGGTGCTCGGCATTAATAGGATAGGGCAAGGACTGGTTACAACGCACGCTTCACATGCATTAGGTTGTGGGTTCAATCCCCGGCCTGGTCAAATTTGTTTGTTTGTTTGTTGTTTTACATCCTAGCAACATCTAAGGTCATATTAGGACGGGTACCCACTTGTGACAGTGTGCACTCTTGGCGACTTTATAGTGCTGCCCCACTGGGAGACCAGGCCGCCAGCACCATGACCTGATATCCCACTCAGTCACATTATCCTGACACTGAGCCTACCAGTGCTTGCCCTATCCTAATAATGCAGAGCGCCTGGCTAGGAAGTATCAATTTTTAAGTCATTGGTTTGACTCGACCGAGGTTCGAACCCACGATCCCATGGTCTACCAACACTGGAGATGGACGCTCTAACTCATTCGGCCATCCCCTCTGGTCCCCCCCCCCCCGGGTCAAATCAACGACTTCAAATGACGTATGCTTGTCACTCACTACCTTGCCTGACGCTCAGAATTACTTGGATATGTTTTGTTTGTTGTAGTTTTTTGGGGTGCTTTTTGTAACGTCCTAGCAACATCTAAGCTCATATCAGGACGGGACTTGGCTAAGGCAAGGACTGGTTTTTGTAACAGCTTTGTGTAGGGATAATGTGTGTATGAGTGGGCTCATGGTGCTGATGGCATGGTATTACAGTGGGGCTGCACTATAAAACTGCCATGGGTACGCACTGTCACAATTCAGTGACCATCCATCCTGATATGATCTCAAATGTTGCGAAGACATAAATCCCTCATCACTGATTTTGAGAAAAACCACCTGCGAATCCATTAGTTAGTTACCATAGTAACAAAGACTCGTTAAATCAAATGTAAATTTCTGTAATAACTAACATCCCTTTTAGGAACAGAGATCACGAAGAAGACCGGTTCATATACAAATTACACACAGGCACGCATGCAAACACTAATGCATACATACACACACGCAGACACACACATGCAGACACATGCAAACACATGCACACATATGCACATGCACACACACACATACACGCACATGAGTGCAAACGCACACATACATATGGATATGTGCGTGCAAACACACACACAAACAGACACGCGCAGACATCAGGGATGAAAGATCTCCGCGATTTCGCGGATTTCCGGGATTTTTCAATCCCGCAGCACCATCAGCGTATACTGATATGTGGTGCAGACCTCGCAGCACGTTAGCGTATACTACTAATAAATGCTCCAAATGCCGCAGCACTATCAGCATATACTACTAAATACATGCTTCAAACCGTGCAGCACTATCAGGACCAATATATATATAAAACCCAACTTCAGAAAATTTTCTGAGATTCTATGACAATGCTAAACCTAGAGAATATCTGCTTTTCCACTTTTTTTCCCGGAGACCACTTTCATCTCTGACACATGCAAACACACACGCACATGCACGCACACACACAAACACACATATACACACACACGCGCGCGCACACACACACACACACACACACACACACACACACACACACACACACACACACACACACACACACACACACTCTCCCAACAACAACAAAAAAGGGGGACGAAAGAAGAAATAGCTGCACAAAGTGGCGGCTTACAGCAAAGTCCGTGCCGTCTGGGTGGCCACGTGACCTGACGTCACAGTATTCTGTGGCGACTTGGCGGAGCCGGCGCGCAGTCACGCACGCTCATTGAGCCGCGCATGCGCGCCGCACCTGCTGCCCGACGTGCGCGCTGAGGTGTGTATGGATGCGTACACGGCCGCCTATTGAACCGTGTGGCGCCACCCAGCGGGGCCACCTGAGTCCCGCCACCACCACCACCACCATCATCATCACCACCACCACCACGATCATCAATAATCATACCGCCATCATCACCATCATCACCGTCACCACAAATCACAGGGCAAGGACTGGTGTGCTCAGTGTCAGGATAATGTGACTGAGTGGGATACCAGGTCATGGTGCCGACGGCCTGGTTTCCGACGGCCTGGTTTCCCAGTGGGACAGCACTATAAAGTCGCCATGAGGGGCGCACTGTCACAAGTCGGTACCCATCCTTACATGTTGCTAGGACGTAAAACAACAACAAACAAACCAACCACAAATCATATCATCATCATCATTGTCGTCATGGCCATCGCCACCTCCTCACCCAACCAGCTTTTTAAATTTAATGAGTGTCTATTGGCACATAATTGATTGTCTGCTTTTACATGTAAAAGCGATGGTTTGAACAAAAAACAAACATGTCTCGTCGTGAATATGGCCTATGCTGCTGACACGGTGTAAAGCAACCACCAATCAATCAATCAATCAAACCCAACCACCACTGACACAACCATCGTCACCACCAACACCATCCTGACCACCGCCATCATGACTAATCATACCATCATCATGATCATCATGACCACCACCACTTCCTCCTCCACCACCACATCGGCCGTAGGCATTAAAAAAGCAGCCACTTCCATCGGATGTGTGTGCAGTGTGTGTGTGTGTGTGTGTGTGTGTGTGTGTGTGTGTGTGTGTGTGTGTGTGTGTGTGTGTGTGTGCGTGGGGGGTGGGGGGTAATGTAGAGATATTTGTAAGCTTCCTGGGGTAGAGGGGGGGGGGTGGTAATGTAGAGATATCTGTAAGCTGAGCTGAGCATCGATTAATTAGTGACCAATTATCGCAGTATGGATTGTTTGTGTTTAATTCTATATATGTGAGTTGGCTGATTTACATAGACAATGAAATTACTGCTCATTGGGTGTGTGTAATATCAGTAAAACGTGCCCATCACACACCAGCAATTCATACAGTGAGTGCTTACATTATACAGCCTCACGAGACGCTCGGAGGGGAGGCTTACTAACTAGTCGCAGGACAATAATCGTTGTAGTATTTGATGCTGTTTCGTATTGGAATTATTTTCACTATTAGGCAAAATACATTTGAAATATATGAAGAGTTTAGGCGCAAAACCATGTAAACGCCAATCCAAAAATGTAACTTAAATAAAAGATTTTTACCTGAAAATAATTGTAATTCTCACTAATTCCACTTATGAGCATATGGTTCTGGAGCAATGAACAAAAAAATAGGAATATACACAAATTTACATTTTGTTGCGTTTGATTCCAGTGTTTATCCCCATTTTTGGATTGGCTTTTACATAGTTTTGCACCTGAACTCTTCATATGTATGTATATATGTAATAGATTATATATAAATAATCTATTATGTACTATTCTACTGAATGAAATTGGACATATATATATAGATAATCTATTATATTGTGTCTACTAAATGAAATTGGACACAATAAATATGGCTTGAGGATATCTCTGGCCAGATTCAACACAAAAAGCGCTACCATTTTTTTTTCAACTTAAAAACTTGAAAATTCATATCAGACTTGCTTTTATTAGTCGTAAATAGTTATGTGTGTATATATATATTAAATATGGTAACTAGGTACCATGGTAATTACCCATAGTGATGATTACATCCGTTTTACACAGCTCACAGCATATCCACTAGACAGCACAACCACTGCACTCCCGCTAGCACTTTTATAGCATCATAAAACATTGTTCCATAGTAATCTATAATAGATTATATATATAACGTCATAATTAATGTTATATATAATATATTATATGAATATAGATAACACTGCCCACATATTTCATTACTGCCATATTAGATGCTTGTACAACTTTATTACAGTGTTTAAATATTGAATAGGTATCCCAGTCACCGGGCACAATCCTATTATTGGTGGGTGGTACCTCAGGGCCCATATGTATGAGCCCGGGTTAACGGTCGTAATCCTGCGTCGTGCGGATTTCCCGGGTTAGCGGCCAAAAGTGTGTATGTATGTGTCGGGGTTAAACTAACTCGGGGAGTGTAAAGTCGCTTGCACTAACCCCATGCGAAACGAGGGTCAAAGGTGGGGTTAGGCACCGACTTGGCCCGAATCTACTCAATGCGACCATATTTAACAGAATTAGATACGCAATAAGTGAAATTTGAACAATTTAACCCTAAATTCGTACCCTCCTTAAGGCTACCGCCGCATTGGCGGCGATATTAATAGTTATATTTTCGAATCGACGAACGTAAAGTAAACAAATCGCCGCCACCGTCGCATCGACCTCCCTTTCCATACTGCCGGCGGCGGCGATTTGTTTACTTTACGTTCGTCGATTCGAAAATATAACTATTAATATCGCCGCCAATGCGGTGGTAGCCTTAAGGAGGGTTCGAATTTAGGGTTAAATTGATCAAATTTCACTTATTGCGTATGTAATTCTGTTAAATATGATAGCATTTAATATATGGCTACAAACGCAGAGGGATTTCCCAAATCTATAAATAACTGAAACGTTAGCTAACTCGGGCGCGTTTTGGTCACATACATCCCCCGTGACACATTTGGAACTCTGCGGTTAGCTAACCCAGCACCCTCCTTTAACCCTGGTCCGGTTAAAAATTGGCTCATACATATGGGCCAGGTGTGCATCTGGTAGGGTTTGACCCTATGCCTTACTATGCTAATTGCTGTATGGAATCCTGTATGGAAACCAGTCAGTGCAGCCTCTCCGCCCCATTAATCAATTCCTGCTACACTTGGACTGCCCTTCATGGCTTGATTTGATGTTCGCGAAAGCCAGAAAATAACTATAGTGGGTTGCATTCAGCGCTTAAGATTATAGACGGGCGTGAGAGGAAGGGTTTTTGCCAGAGAGTAAAATCGGTCAAATTCCATACCCATAAATTTTCTGAGGGTATGTCTCTGTACCCTCAAATTGTTGGGATAATTTTTCTTTAAGGGTTCTTCAAGGAGCCAGAGATAACAAAGCCTCCAGCCCGCCCCGGTCTTTCTGCGTATCCTCAAATTATTTTCTGGTGGAAACACTGAGAGGGTAGGCTGGTTGCATTAAGGAGCCTTGGTGGACCCTTGCCCCAGAAACACGCGTTCCAGTCCTGTTCTATCACACCTATAGCCTGACATTGGTGCTGGTGCCAGAATATTATAGAGGTTGATCGCTGTATACTTTCTTGACCCTGCCTCGTGTATGCAATGGTCTGATTAGGTTAGTAAAAATCAAAGTACTGTTTAAACTTGCGGTAGATGAATACATTTTTTTTCATAAAGTAAGTTCTTGGAAGAACCTTGACTTATGCGTGCATCATATTTCCTACATATATATGCATATACCTGAGGAAAGAATTTCAGGGTAAAGATGGCCCTCAACTTATCTGACGACTTGCCCAATATGTGAGGGTTTACGGTATATCATGTTTTAAAAATTGTTAAGCCTGTCTGAATTAACAACAAAATTCACAATTAAGTGTTAAGGTTTAGCTAACTCACTTCATACAGGGAAGTGCTTGTTTGTAAGTGGTGTTTCAAAAGAAGCACTTTAGATATAGTACATTTTTGGATTTGTTGCTTTAGAAAACAGCAACAAATCTGAGCCAGGCATCGGCTAGAACTTTCACTGGGTGGAAATTTGCTGAATGAAAATCTGTGTAGGGAAGCTCTGCGGACCGACTCCTGCCGACCTTCGGGGAAATACGCTAAGAGCCCAGTCAGGGTGGCCAGGGTTGCACCGCATAATACGTCACAGTGTAAGTGTCATCAGGTGGGAAGAATACCCGGCCTTTTCGCAATCTAGTTGTACAAAAAGTGCTGGTGTGTAAGGCGGGACTCTAACCAGGCCGAGGAGCCGACAAGACACATTGATGTCCGAAAAGATGCTTTTATGTTTGACAAGATGTGTTGATGGCTGACAAGATGTTGATGCAGTGATGTCCAATAAGGTGTCTGGACACTCAACATATACCCAACAGTGTGTGTCGGGCATGCGTCTGCATGCACTTAGCTAATTTCAATATGTCGGTGGACACCTGGAGTTGCACAGTCTGAGAACTGTATACATTGTACGTCTCAGCTACCACGACTTAGGACTATGATTCAACTACCAGTACTTAGGACTGCCTAGTGTGATTCAACTACCAACACTTAGGACTGCCTAGTGTGATTCAACTACCAGTACTTAGGACTGCCTAGTGTGATTCAACTATCAGGACTTACTGCCTAGTGTGATTCAACTACCAGTACTTAGGACTGCCAAGTGTGATTCAACTACCAGTACTTAGGACCGCTTAGTGTGATTCAACTACCAGTACTTAGGACTGCCTAGTGTGATTCAACTATCAGGACTTAGGACTGCCTAGTGTGATTCAACTACCCGTACTTAGGACTGCCTAGTGTGATTCAACTACCAGTACTTAGGACTGCCTAGTGTGATTCAACTACCAGGACTTAGGACTGCCTAGTGTGATTCAACTACCAGTACTTAGGACTGCCTAGTGTGATTCAACTACCAGTACTTAGGACTGCCTAGTGTGATTCAACTACCAGT
Organism: Branchipolynoe longqiensis; assembly: GCA_030323885.1. Lineage (NCBI taxonomy): Eukaryota > Metazoa > Annelida > Polychaeta > Phyllodocida > Polynoidae > Branchipolynoe > Branchipolynoe longqiensis. The sequence continues at coordinate 81,823,380 of CM059195.1, read as the reverse complement.
ACTTAGGACTGCCTAGTGTGATTCAACTACCAGTACTTAGGACTGTCTAGTGTGATTCAACTACCAGTACTTAGGACTGCTTAGTGTGATTCAACTACCAGTACTTAGGACTGCCTAGTGTGATTCAACTATCAGGACTTAGGACTACCTAGTGTGATTCAACTACCAGGACTTAGGACTGCCTAGTGTGATTCAACTACCAGTACTTAGGACTGCCTAGTGTGATTCAACTACCAGTACTTAGGACTGCCTAGTGTGATTCAACTACCCGTACTTAGGACTGCCTAGTGTGATTCAACTACCAGTACTTAGGACTGCCCAGTGTGATTCAACTACCAGTACTTAGGACTGCCTAGTGTGATTCAACTACCAGTACTTAGGACTGCCTAGTGTGATTCAACTACCAGAACTTAGGACTGCCTAGTGTTATTCAACTACCAGTGTGTAGGCCTGCTTAGTCTGACTTAACTGGAGCAATTTAGTGTAATTCAACTACCAGGACTTAGGATTGCTTAGTCTGACTCAGCTAGCAGTACTCATGTCTGGTTAGTGCGAGTTAACTGTGGCTTTTTAGTGTGAGTAAACTGCCAGGACATGGGGCTATTTCGTGTAAGTAAGCTGTGGCTACCTAGGATAACTGTGACGTAACCATGCAACTACGAATGCTACTTGGCGCTACTTACTGTGGCTGCCAGAACTGCTTCATCTACACCTTAGATTTGGGTCTTGGAAGAGTGAGTGGCCAGCTCTCGTGACCCTTGTGACCTTGGTGACCTCATGACCCTGGTCTAGTTCTGTCACTTTCCATGCGCATATTTTGGTTGCATGAACTGAGAAATTATGCAAAGCTCTGCCAGAGAACATTTGACAAAGAACAGTTCTGGTTCTGTCAGCTATGTCTGGTAGCTTTAATGCCGTACAACTGGCTGTATTTTGTATTTAATTAAGGTGTATTTTTTATATCTCGCAGTGGGTGCAGCTGGTCAGTGAGAGAATCATTATCTAATAATGAAGTTGTAAAGTGAGTAGGTTGTAGGTGGGGTGGTGGTGGTGGTGGTGGGGGGGGGGTTTGCATCATAACATCTATGTTGTTATGGGGTCAGTTAAATTTATTATTAAAGCTGGTTTTAAAGCTTTCTTAAGATCTAATTGGTTTTGTATGGAAAAGCAAGTGGCCGAATCGGTAAAGCGCAGACTTCCCGTGTGGAAAGTCATGACTTTGAAACCTGAGTCAAATTTATGACTTAGAAAATGGATTCTTGTTACTTGCTAGCTTGGCGCTCAGCATTACTAAGGTAGGGGAAGGACTGGTTAGTTCGGTATCAAGATAATGACAGTGAGAAATTGGGTCATGGTACCAGCGGCCTGGTCTCCCAGTGGGGCAGGACTATAATTTATAGTCGCCATGAGTGCGCACTGTCACAAGTCGGTGCGCACCTGATGACCTTAGATGTTGCCCGGATGTAAAACCTCCACAAACATCAATCCTTTAGGCCTCAGTGACACTCTGGATTGCAACCACTTTGCGAGAGAGAAAAAAAGGACAGGACAAACAATGGTCAACGACCAGTCACAACTGCTGAAAATGGTCGGTGACCTCCAGGCGACCATTTTGGTCGCAAGGAGGTTTTTGGTGCAGCATCTGCAACATCCTTGCAGCCAAAATGGTTGCACGGAGGTTGTCGACCTCCAGGTGACCACTTTGCAACTGTCCCTTATTGGCCGAAGTTCAGCCCTGTCCATTCCCTGATGTTGTCTTCGCACCTCTTCCTTTTTCTGCCTTGTTTTCTTCAAACATACATACATACATACAGAGAGACAGGACAATGGTTGAGCCCAGGCATGCTTTCGTTCATCCTCCCACAACATTTAGAAAAAGAAAGGAAAGTGGATGACATGGGGATCTGGGGATAAACTCTCTACATGGGTTTCGGATAAAGGCTATGTATCGGTGACCGATTACTGCTGGTTGAAAAGCAATCCGGACCTGAGCTGCTACAGACACGCAGGCAATGCACACAGCTGGCTCATTACCGTGCACACAGGCAGCCCTTGGAGATACCTAATGGTATTGGTTTAATCGATTCATCATATCGCATGTCTCACCTGAATGATGGCAATAAGGCGTACATGCAGCCTCTGCACAGACTAATGAGTCACTGCTGCTCAGGCCTGCGTCTGTATCACTGGGTGGCGCATGCAGCAATACAAACCAACACAGCTTTGTGCAGACTGAGTAGTAAGTACAGCGAAACTCCGATTTAACATGCTCCAATTTAACGCAAATTCGGATATATCGCAATGAGTCATTGGCCTCAGATTTCTTTAATTCAAAGGCAATTCCGTAAACTGAACCCAGATTTAGCGCGACCCCGTTATTTTTTAGCGATGTCTTTTTATGGACCACAATGATCGCGTTATAACGGGGTTTCACAGTGTACGTTATTTTCTAGTGACAGTTTGAAAGTGGGTTTTTTCCCCCTCCTGTTGTACTTGCAAGAATAAATGCCTGTGTGCTAATTTGCTTATTTGTGCCCAACAGGTTGCAGGCAACATATCCCAGGCTTTTGTTGAGTAGTTAATGGGGATTATGCACACCACATGTGTATTAGCCGGGTTCTGGTACTTATACTTGGTAGCTGTGGTGCAACGGGGTGTCCAATACAAAGAAGTAAAATATGACAGCAGCTCAATGGCGCCATATTTCAGACTTGTCGAACAGCTAATGTGGATTGTGGTTATGCCGCAAGGCATAAACCGTGTTTTAGTTCTTTAACTTGTTTGATAAGGATGTGGCTGCAAGTTATTCAGGCCAAAGTCAGGTGTGTACCTAATTACCAAAATTAATATATAGTCATGTACAAAATGAAAACCCATTGTATGTCCTTTTAAAAAAAAATTATCCAAAAATAGACTAATTTATCAATGATTCCGTTCAAAAAGGTTGTAATTGATTTGTTTCAAACAAGGTTGTATGTGTCAGATCAATCTTGTCGCCATGAGTGATTCCACTGCTCTGTATATACAACTCCATAGAACTGGGCCTTGTAAACAATAGTACTGTGGGAAGTGCATATAGAAAACCCTTGCTGCTTATCGGAAAGAGTAGCCTATGTGGCAGCAGTGGGTTTCCTCCAAAGAAATGTCAGAATGACCACATGGTTGACGTCTAATAGCCAATGATATGAAAGTCAATGTGCTCTAGAGGCACCGTTAAATAAAACAATCTTTTTTTGTAGACAATAGTAAGGTCTTAGAAAAGTCGGCGATCGGCGGCCTGGTCCCCAATTGATCGCCAGTCTATGAAAATGATTGGTGACCTCTTGACGGACATTTTGATGGCAAGTTTTTGGGGCAACACCTGCAACTTCCTTGCGACCAAAATGGTTGTACACTGCTCAGCGACCAGTGAGGACCAAATAGACCTTTTTGTGACCACTTGCAACTGCCCAGGGTGTTTTTGTCTTTGGTCGCAAGCCTAGTGTTTTAAACCCCTGCATTGAAATTAACGCTACACTGGTCCTTCTGTCTAGTCTCCCCCCCCCCCCCCCCCCCCCCCCCCCACCAGGTATTCACTGAATTAAAGCTGAGGAGAGTAACAAAGTAGCAGTAGCGTGGAGATGAATGTTCCAAGTGCAGCCTATAGCGTAGGTGTGCTGCACACAATGCAGTTCATTCCACTTCCCCATCACCGTGTACAAACCAAATGTGATCACTTCAACGCCTGAAAGACCAGTGACTCGGCCCTGACAAAATATGTTCAGATGAATCAAATATGTGTGGAGGGCACTCTCTGGACACTTCCCTAGTATTGGGAGTGGTGCTGACTGCTACCAGGCGGTCGGCCGTCGACATGGGCAACTCTCCCCAGTGTGCAGATAAGTTGTGCGAGAAACAAGCTCAAACATCTACGAGCCAAGAACACACTTAACTACGCCTAGCAGCTACCTAGCAGTCTTTCACTATTTCGGATCGACCTTGGATAGCCAACCCCAACACAAAACAAGCTCAAACATCTACAGATATTAAATAATCACCATTTACCAGCTACTGTGTGAGAAACAAAAACATCTTATCACCTCGTACTATGTGATAAGATTAAACCACTACTACAACTGGCCAGCATTGAAAACAAGCCTGAGCGCTCAAGCTTACATGCTATGGACAGTATAAACATCATCATCATCATCATGCTGTCGGTCGCGATGCGACAAAGACTGCTTTCATTACTTGACTGTCGCTCTCCATTTAGCTCTCTGCTGTGAGAGTGATGTCCAGGAGTCGGTCTTAATGTCTCTCAGCTTCAGGTTTCTCTTGACGGTATCCTTGAACCGGAGACGAGGGCAGTTGAGAGTAGAGGATCTACTTTGGTAGCCTGTCTACTTTGGTAGCATCCTCTATATGCCATGAATACACAAACACAGACACATTTATACATGAATACATACATACATACATACATACATACATACATACATACATACATACATACATACATACATACATACATACATACATACATACATACATACATACATACATACATACATACATACATACATACATACACACACACATATACATACATGTATGCCCACATACATATGTATACATACACATACCGGTTGTTGGTGTTTATTGGAGTTTTACGTCCTAGTAACATATAGGGTCATATTAGGACGCACTCATAACGACTTTATTTTGCTGTCCCACTGGGAGATCAGGCCGTCGGCACCATGACCCGATTTCCCATTAAGTCACATTATCCTGATACTGAACTAACCCGTCTACAGTAATACAGACATACACACACGTATACATAGAGTATATATATATATATAGACCAGACGTGATGGCCGAATGAGTTGAGCGTCCGTTTCCTGTTTTGGGAGATTGTGGGATTCGAACCCCTGGGTTCAAATACTGGTCGAGTCAAATCCGTGATTTAAAAATTGATACTTGTCACTTCGTAGCCAGGCGCTTGGCATTATTAGGATAGGGCAAGGACTGGTTGGAGACAAGTTCGGATTTAAACTCTTAACGAGACAAGTTCAGACTTTACTTCGAATAAGGACTAATAAGCTTTTTGAGACAGGACCAAATATTGTTAATTGAATTAGGCATAACACAAAAGACTTCGCAAGGAATAAATTAAAGCTCTTTACAAGGCAATCTAAATCTAATATTGCGTTCCGAGTGACTTCCGGTGCTAATTGGTCCTCAGACGCACAGCACAGGTGCGCGTATTCTACTGGTGCGCGACTTATGCTAAGCGTACACAACGCGGTGTTCCTGATAATTAGAAAGCGGTTAAGACACCTGTGCTTTTCGCAGTGTGTCAGAATATCGTGGGAGTATAACCTCTACTAATTTAGGGGCCATCCACAAATGTCAACATTTTCCTGGTCGTGCAAAAGCGTATGGGAGGGGCTGTCAATAATGTGCGACTTTTATCATTTAATAAAATATTCATATTTTTCAGCAATTTATATTATATATTTTTTAATTTATTATAACAAAACAAGTGTTGAAAATGCTATGAAATACAAAGGTGTCACCATAGAGTTTATCACTTGCTTGTTTTGTGTTTTGTAAAACGTGTGCTTCACTTTCAAGTTCCGCTGTTCCCTCAGGAAGGCCTGAAGCTATGACCCAGCACACCATGGTGGAAGTTGGTGTTCCCACCCCCTATCCTTTACTATAGACCCGACCAGACGGGATGGCCGAATGAGTTAGAGCGTCCGTCTCCCGTGCTGGTAGATTGTGGGGTCGTGGATTCGAGCCCTGGTCGAGTCAAACCAATGACTTAGAAATTGATACTTGTTGCTTCCTAGCCTGGCGCTTGGCATTATTAGGATAGGGCAAGGACTGGTTAGCTCAGTGTCAGGATAATGTGACTCAGTGGGATATCGAGTCATGGTGCCGCCGGCCTGGTTTCCAAGTGGGACAGCACTATAAAGTTGCCATGAGTGCAGACTGTCGCAAGTCGGTACCCGTCCTGATATGACCTTAGATGTTGCTAGGAGTAGGTATCCCAAGTGCCTTGCCAATCCACCAATAATCTGTGTGTGGAGGCTTAAAATTCATCATTTTCAATCTGTTGGTGTGTTCTAAGTTTTTCATCAATTGAAATAAAACCTAAAGCAGAATAAAGCTTCATATTTCGTCTTTCTAATACTACCATCCACATTAGGATATGCCTTTGATCAGCTACAGAAAATCAATGCTTTGTCAAGTCCATTTATGTAGAAAATCACCTTTTGTTTCAACTAACTTATGCATGAAATTTTACACTGCTTCTTCAAACCTCTGATGCCCATTCACCAGAGCTAGCATCATCATGCCAATGATATCATTTTGTTGCCAATACTACAGGCCATATAGTCATATTTTGTCCTTGAATAAATTCTTTGTCCATCTATTTTAAATTTTAATTTAAAATGTTCAATTAACCACCATTTCGGAACCGAATAATGGATAACTTCGGGTTTTACATGAAAATAAAGATCCTTTTTTTCTTAAAATAAAGAAGTTACTCATGATTCTTAGCAATGCACGGTGTGAAGGTGTAAATTTGAGACAAAATAAATGTTGGCTCTACTTAAGAATTGAATGCTAAAGTTGTTATGCAATGTGCCAGTTGTTATGCAATGTGCCATAAACACACTGCCCACACACACACACAGGGTTTGAAAACTTTTTTTTTTTAAACATTCATATCTATCAAATTGTATTGTATGTAACGTAAACAGAAAGAGCATGTTGAAGGTAGTACAGTGTGAAAATTTCATGCAATTATCTTGTACGGGTGCTTTTCTGTACCAAATAAGCCTGTTCAAAGTTGGGCATTTCCTTTTAACGGATTTTATCACTTGTCAAATTGAGCTCTGGACCATTTTAAACCTATTTTTTTAAGCTTTTCCCAAGCATATGTAGTCCTGAAAAAAAATAGCAATGACAAGACTCATCAGTAGGTTAGGGATAAATCAGAATAATTTAATATGGGTGCCAATTTTTTCCACAACCAAGCACCCAAAAGTGGTCCAAAGCAAAATTTGGAAATTGGTGAAATTGAGGAAATTGTGATTTCACGCATTTTTGAAGATGTATATCTTGAAATGTAACCACATCAGACCCCTGGATCTTTGTATTCTCATTGTATAGGCCATGGATTTGAAGGAAAAAATACAGAAAGTCTGATAGGGTGGTTACTTTTAATTCTTGGGGCCATCAAAAATGCTATCTTTTTAGTTTTGGGTGACCCAATTAAGTAACAACCTAAAAAAGTCCATATCTTCTTTAATATTAGAGCGATTTTCACGAATGAAGTGTCATTTTATTTCAAATTAAATATACTAACAGGTGAAATCCATTAAATCAAACTCCAAACTATTTTTGAAAATCACTTGGGATACCTACTAGGAGGTAAAACTCCAACAAACAAACTATAGACCGTATGCTTTAAACTCAGTTTGCACGTATATTGTTATAACCACATGCCTCCTTATCACTAAGCTGGTTACAGATAGGGTGCTTCACTGTTTGATATACATTTGTTTCTAACGTAGATCGCAGTAAAATTCTCTTGGTAAATGTTTTACATTCGATAAAATATTTGTGTACTCGCCACCTGCCCCACTTTTCAGTTTGTAAGCTAAAGCTGTGACCCGGCATGCTGAGTCACAGCTTCTCCTTCCTGAGGCACCAGCGGAACCCGAAATACACATATTATGTGTTGATAGGACGTAAAACCCCAATGAACAAAAATCGTGTTATGTGTCTGGATGGATAGATATCACTCGTTAATTCGCCATTCAAATGCAAATCATCAATGATGCCTCCCGCATGCGTAGAACAGGGATGATATTTTTCCGATTTTAAGCGGATTTCCTGGTTTTTCATGGCCTGGGGGTATTTTTGATATATGTGTAAACGGAAATTTGCAATCGGGATAATCGCGGCTTGATTTCCACTTTTTTGTTGTTGCCTGAAACGATTTCGATACATGGTGCCAGTGGCCTGGTCTCTCTCTCCCTGTGGGGCAGCACTAATAAAGTCACCATGAGTCCTGATATGACCTTAGATGTTGCTTGGACATAAAGGCCCATCAAACAAATATATATGTCCACACAACACAACACAACACACTAGACGGGATGGCCAAATGAGTTAGAGCGTCCTGTCTCCCGTGTGGTAGATCGTGGAGTCGTGGGTTCGAATCCTGGTCGAGTCAAACCAATGACTTAAAAATTGATACTTGTCGCTTCCTAGCCAGGCACTCGGCATTATTAGGATAGGCCAAGGAGCAGTGGAATGAGGAAGACCAATCGCCTGCGACTGAAATTTCCCCTGCTTAAACAACTAATGTACCTAAAAGAAAAAACACAACTCTCACAGGCGCACATAACTCATGCACACAACTTTCACATATGCGCACACGCTGCCTCGGGCGTGGGTAAGCGGCAGGAGGGTGTGTGGGGGTGGGGGGAGATCCTCCACCCACCCATCCACCACCACCACCACCACCGCGCTACATTCCCGGTGTGCGAGTAAGCCGGACGGGAGAGGCCGACACGGCTGCACGGAGCCGCTACAGGGTACTGGAGGAGGAGGAGGAGTGGCCAGTCGCCATAGTGCAGGAGGAGTAGTTAGCTTTAGTCCCGACCCACTGGAGGGTTGGGAGGAGTGGCCAGCCACCAGAGTGCAGGAGGAGGAGGTGCAGTGTGAACTACTTGTGTGTGTCCTGTGTGAGCTTACCTCAGTCCCAACCCACTGGAGGAGTGGCAGGAGTGGCCAGCCACCAGAGTGCAGGAGGAGGAGGTGCAGTGTGAACTACTTGTGTGTGTCCTGTGTGAACTTACCTCAGTCCCGACCTACTGGAGGAGTGGCAGGAGTGGCCAGCCACCAGAGTGCAGGAGGAGGAGGGGGAGGAGTTAGCCTTAGGTGCAGTGTGAACTACTTGTGTGTGTCCTGTGTGAGCTGTGTGAGCTTGTCTCAGTCCCAACTCACTGGAGGAGGGTAGGCTTGCAGATGAAGACAAGCCTTACCGGCAGTTGGCCTTCAGCATTGCGGACCCGGGAACTTACTTTTCTTCTGGACGCAGTGTTTTTATATACCACGCCCGTGGCGGTCAGGTGGCTGGTTATGTGTGCTCCAGGATCTTCTACTTGACTGGCGCTCTACCGCCCTACATTACTGGACTTAATTGTATACTGTCGGTCTCTCCTATATCCTATATCCTAGACCGACATACCGTGAACAAGATGGTGCATCAACATGTGCAGCTGGAGGATGGATAGATGGATAGATAGATAGATCGATAGATAGATAGATCGATAGATAGATAGATCGATAGATATATAGATATAACCCCAAAGGATTGGTTCAGGATATACATCCTCACAACATCTGAAGTTATATATAAGATGAGCAGCGACTTGTGACAGACAGCGCACCCTTGTGACAGCTTCATTGCGATATAAGATATAAAGGTGCTCTAGGCACCATGGCTGAATGTCTCATACAGGCACATTATCCTGACACCAGCCCGGCCATTCGGTGGTCTGTCCTTGTAATGTCGCATACCCGGCATTTGTTCTGGTAATGTTGCGTGCTATGCATTCATTGCCCTGTCCTGGTAATGTCAAGTGCCAGGCATTCGTTGGCCTATCCTCGTAGTGTTGCATGCCAGCCATTCATTGGCCTATTCTGGTAATGTCGCGAACCAGGCATACATTGCCCTATTCTGGTAATGTTGCGCACCAGGCATTCATTGCCCTATTCTGGTAATGTTGCACACCAGGCATTCATTGCCATATTCTGGTAATGTTGCACACCAGGCATTCATTGCCCTATTCTGGTAATGTCGCACACCAGGCATTCATTGCCCTATTCTGGTAATGTTGCACACCAGGCATTCATTGCCCTATTCTGGTAATGTCGCACACCAGGCATCCATTGCCCTATTCTGGTAATGTACACCAGGCATTCATTGTCCTATTCTGGTAATGTCGTGCACCAGGCATACATTGCCCTATTCTGGTAATGTCACACACCAGGCATCCATTGCCCTATTCTGGTAATGTCGCACACCAGGCATTGATTGCCCTATTCTGGTAATGTTGCGCACCAGGCATACATTACCCTATTCTGATAATGTCAAGCACCATGCACGGTAGATGCCTCTGCAAAATGTGTAAGTGCTTTGTTTGACTCGACTGGGAATCGAACCAAAGACTTACCATACAAGGGGTGGAGTGTGTGTGTGAGGGGGGGTGGGGTGGCGTCTGGTTGCATCAAAAGATTGGAGCCTGCATCCTCCAGGGGGCGCCACTGTGAATGGAACCAATTTCTAAACTCCCCTTTAAGATTAGCACGCACAAAAACCTTAAGTGTAAAACCCTGTGTGCATTGAATGGGTATTTGTGTGTGGTGTAAGGTACAGTGTGGGTTAAACACTGGGCTGCAGGTTGTGCACGGTGAGGCGGGAACCAGCCTCTCACTCACCTGTACCAGGGTGGTGGAGGCGGGCACACCTTCACAGGTGTGACTCCCCGGCCGGTTGTACCCGCCAGAGACAGTGGGAGCATACCCTGAGGGGGGTGAGGGGCAGTAGATATAAAGCCGGGTGGTGTGTCTGTGGAGCGATTGATGGGTGGTTGGTTGGTTGTGGGGGTTTTACGTCCTGGCAACATCTATGGTCATATCAGGACGGGTACCGATTTGTGACAGTGCACAATCATGGCAGTGCTGCCTCTCTGGGAGACCAGGCTGCCAGCATCATGACCTGATATCCCACTCAGTCACATTATCCTGACACTGAGCCAACCCGTCCTTGCCCTGTCCTATTAATGCCGAGCGCCAGGCTAGGAAACGACAAGTATCAATTTTGTAAGTCATTGGTTTGACTCGACCGGGAATCGAACTCCGGATCTCCCGCACAGGAGGCCTGCGCTCTACCGATTCAGCCACCGCGTCCAGGATTGGTGGTGGTGGTGGTGGTGGCGGTGGTGGTGGGTGATGAGGGTGGTGAGATTACTACTATGCACCTGAGTGGAGACTAAAGTGCGCATTTCCTTTAATCCGGATATGTGTGGGGCCCCCTTGTGTAACGCGTGGGTTGGCATGGTGAAGGCCGTTGAGGTGATGCGCTCCGCCTAGTTGGGTTCATTTCAATCAGCAGGAATAGTCATTCAACACCCCACAAAAATAACTCCACAAAAGTTCTGTAAAGCAGTCATATGCTCCAAAGATGGAAAAAGGATAATATTGGCGAAGATATGTTAATTGGTATATTAATTCATCTACATGGGTGGAAGATCGCTGTTGCCCTTTAATACCGCGATTTTTGATTTTCTAAATTATTTGAACAATTTTGGTACTGTGAGAAAATCGTGGGAGATTTACTGTTATTTTCTCGATTTTTGCGATTTTTTATATCTTAAATTATTTTGATAATTTGCGAGAGAATCATAGAACATTTACCAGAAGTTTGATTTCCGTGTCATTCTCCCCACCCCCCTCTTCTTTTGTTCTTTTTTTAAATTCTTCTATTCTGTTCCTTTTTGTAGCCTCTTTCAACCATTGATTTGGAAATGGTGAATATTGCTTGCGACAATGTATTGTCAGGAGTAGTCGACTGGTCAATATAATAATACATCGGTGGCTGCGTTTTCGTTGTTTTGTGGGTTTTACTTTGTTTAGCGATTATCCACGAAAAAGGCAGTCTTTCATAGGCTTAGAGCACTGCTGGAGAATTTGTTTTGTCGCAAGTGCGATTTAAACTTCTTTTTGTTATTGTTATTGTTGTCAGGGGAAACTGGGTGTGAAGACCCAGCTGTGTTAGAGGTAGAAGCCACCCCCAGTGGGACGGTCCCATGCCTTATGCTAGTACATCTGGGGGCGCTCCTTTGGTGGGCGTGGGGCGTCTCACATCTAACCATGCAGTGACACGGGTCGTGGTAGGTTGTATCGCGCATTGAGGCAACTTTGTCTCACATCTAACCACGTAGTGCTGTACCACGGGTCATGGTGGGTTGTATGACGCATTGGATGAACTTTGTCTCACCTCTAACCATGTAGCGCAGCGGCACGGGTTGTGGTAGGTTGTATGACGCAATGGGGGAACTTTGTCTCACATCTAACCACGTAGCGCAGTGCCACGGGTCGTGGTGGGTTGTATGACACATTGGGGGAACTTTGTCTCACATCTAACCACATAGCGCAGTGCCACGGGTCGTGGTGGGTTGTATGACGCATTGGGGGAACTTTGTCTGACATCTAACCACGTAGCGCAGTGCCACGGGTCGTGGTGGGTTGTATGACACATTGGGGGAACTTTGTCTCACATCTAACCACATAGCGCAGTGCCACGGGTCGTGGTGGGTTGTATGACACATTGAGGGAACTTTGTCTCACATCTAACCATGTAGCGCAGTGGCACGGGTCGTGGTGGGTTGTATGACGCATTGGGGGAACTTTGTCTTACATCTAACCACGTAGCAGTGCCACGGGTCGTGGTGGGTTGTATGACGCATTGGGGGAACTTTGTCTCACATATAACCACATAGCACAGTGCCACGGGTCGTGGTGGGTTGTATGACGCATTGGGGGAACTTTGTCTTACATCTAACCACGTAGGTGGTGGGTTGTATGATGCATTGGGGGAACTTTGTCTCACATCTAACCATGTAGCGCAGTGCCACGGGTCGTGGTGGGTTGTATGACACATTGGGGGGGAAACTTTGTCTCACATCTAACCAGTAGCGCAGTGCAGGGCGGGTGGTGTATGACCATTGGGGGAACGTGGTGGGTTTGTATGACGCATTGGGGACTTGTCTAACGTATGTCAGTACATCTAACCACGTAGGTGGTGGGTTGTATGACGCATTGGGGGAACTTTGTCTCACATCTAACCATGTAGCGCAGTGCCACGGGTCGTGGTGGGTTGTATGACACATTGGGGGAACTTTGTCTCACATCTAACCACGTAGTGTAGTGCCATAGGTCATGGTGGGTTGTATCAGAACTAAACACTGTGTGCACAACGTGTGTTTAAGCACAGAACGCACACACTGCATATAAAGTGCACGTTCAACACTACTCATTCACTGTGTGTTTGTGTGTGTGAAGGGTGCATTGCGCACAGCATACACACACTGTGCGTGTGGTAAATGCATTACACACTATGCATATGTTATGTGCAAAGGGCACAATACATCCGCAGTGCACATGTCTACAAAGGGCACTGTGTGTGAGTGAAGCGACACACACATAGGTACACACGCCTCCCTCACACACACACACCTACATACATACACACACATACACTCACACAACCACACACACACACACACACACACACACACACACACACACACACACACACACACACACACACAACCACCTGGCCGTGCGTCGGCTCGTTGCACATACTTCTGCAGACTTTGACGCTCACTCTTCACTCTGTCGGTAGTGCTACCCGAATGACTGACTGAGTCCCCGGGATACTTGAGCTGCTCACAACCCCCACCACCACTATGACGGTGCGGCGGGACGAGCTGCTCTCGGCCCGCTTCTGGCACGGCACACTGCAGATGATTGGCGCGCCTGCCCGCCACACACCGCCAACTCCATGTACTACTACTACCCCAAAGCCATCGGGCGGCGCCCGGGCCGGGGGAACCAGCACGCCCCCCGCCGAGGGCCCGGCCAAGGACCCCGCCGAGCAGGGCCCTGAGGAGGAGGCCGAGCAGGGCCCCGAGGAGGAGGCCAGACGGGGTCCCGAGGAGGAGGTGGATGGGAAGGACCTCCTCCAGGAGGCTGCGGGGAGACCTGGTAACAGGATATGTGCCGGTGCTACCTGTGCTCGGAGAGTGAGGAGGAGGATGGGCAGGAGGATGCCCCACTACTATTATTACTACTGCTGCTGCTTCTGCTGCTCACGTGACACGGGCCCTCTGTTTGCGCCACCCCAGTGCTTGGCCGGCAGCGGCTGGGGGTCCGGCGGGGTGACGGAGGGCTGGGCGGTCGACTTTGCGCGCGTGGACGCCAGCTCACTGTTCACGAACCTGGCGGGCGTTGGATATTCCGGCGCGCCCATCTCGGCCGGCGTCAACGGCATCTGCTTGTGGGTGTCCGATACCTTGTTCCTGCCCAAGTTTTCAGCTCATTGATACCCGCAACTCTCCACTACATGCACCTCACGACTACCCGCACCTCATAACTACCCGCACTTCACTACCCGCACATCACATCACTGTACCTGCACCTCACTGCTACCCGCACACCACCGCTGCCTGCACCTCACTGCTACCCCACACCTCTCCACTACCCCACACCTCTCCACTACCCCACACCTCTCCACTACCCCACACCTCTCCACTACCCGACTCCTCACCGCTACCCCGCACATCCCCACTACCCTTCAACTCACTGCTACCCGCACCTCCCATGCATATGAATGAGGCTCACCTGCATTTATTATTTTATATGAAGAGTTCTTATCCAAAAAGGAATAAACGAAAGTAAAGGGGAACAAACACAGTTCCAACCACCTAAAGTTTGTCAAGAGGTTGCCGTTCATGTTGCTTGTTCTTTTCTTGCCAAATCTCGACATCTCTCCTTAATGCGTGCCATCTCCTATGCTGTAGGCTCTATCTGGGCAAACAAATGTCCTCTTTCTTAAAGTTACATAGTCCGATGGTTTTGAGTTTCTGTCATTTTCTGAGATAAATGTATTAGGTTGATCGTCATAATCTACCTCACCTTAGTTTTTTGAAAATTTGATGTTTTCATCGGACTTTGAGGCTTTAGAACTGAAATTTGATTCATCGCATTTTGGTAAAAGGAGAATCTTCATGTGTGCGTTACATGTATTTGCGTCTGAGTCTCCTTATCTGCACCTTTGTCCTCACACCTGCACTTAATTCGACTAAACCACATAGGTACAACCCCATCCTCCTAGCACTCTTCATCTTAATGTCCATTAGCTGCACCAATATGCTCAACTGTCTCCTGCCAATGGAACGGGCCCAACTCAAACGCGTCATTAAATATTGTACCCATTTGATGGTTTCATCGATAGGTCCTTTGGGGAAAAGTGTGTAATGGATCAGCTACTCAATTGTTGTGTTCTATATGTTAAGCATTAATATTGTCTTGGTGAATAATATATTGAGATATATATGGGTCACTCTCCTGAAAACTGGCCAGAAGTGTCACATGGAGAGTTAAAATTTAATATTTGAATTTTTTACATTTTTTGGTTGCAAATGAAAGCTGGAATTCTCCCCTTTACATCTATGTAAAATATAAATTGATGAGATAAAAAATAAAGGTGTAGTCCATGAATAAGATATCTCTTATGGCAGTATAACATGTGTGTCACACGTGTAACACATGTTTAGGACACCACACAGTCTGCTTAATGAATATCTAATCAGAATTAAATAATATCATACTTAGAAGCATATTAATCATGGCATAATATACAGAAATATCTAGTGCTTATATTGATAACAAAAAGTAATTCCCAGCCATGCTTTATTCACTGAATAATTAGTGTACAATATTTGTGTGGCATCCAGACACCACGGTTACACGTGTGACGGAAATTTGTAATGTTATTTCTGAAGACATTAAATTTTTTTTTTTTTAATTTAAGCATGCATACATGTTAATAAATACTTCCTCTTTGATTTGGGAACTGTTTTGTTTGATATATCAATGCAATACAAGATGTTAATAAGGATTCAACCACGTCCCATATGTCATGTTACAAATGGCTGACTGTAAAATGGGGTTTTTTGGTACAAAAACAGTTCATAACTAAAAAGACCAAAGTTGCACACTGTTTTATTTTATTTCCCTTATTTCTTTCATCAAATCTGAACATGAAAATGAAAAGTATAAGGGAAAAAATAAGTAGGAAGGTTTTTATTGATGTTTTAAAATCCCATCTCATGCTGACCAGTTTTCAGGAGAGTGACCCATATATATATTATAATACAGGAAACATGTGTTAATAGTGTGATCTTTTTATTACATACGTATATATATGTATAATGCAGGGATGGAAGATCTCAGCGATTCCGCGGATTTCTGGGATTTTTCAATCCCGCAGCACCATCAGCGTATACTATGTGGTATATGTGGTGCTGACGCCGCAGCACTATCAGGGTATACTACTAATAAATCCTCCAAATGCCACAGCACTATCAGCGTATACTACCACTAAATGCTCCAAGCACTGCAGGACTATCAGTGTATACTACTAATACATGCTTCAAACGGCGCACAACTATCAGCGTATACCAATATATATGAAACCCGACTTCCGGGAATTTTCCGCGATTCGCTGACAATGCTAAACCTATGGGAGAATATCAGCATTTCCGGGTTTTTTTTCCGGAGCCCACTTGCATCCCTTAAATCTTTTAACCAATCTCCATATCAAATTAATGGAATGAAAGCACAAAGCAAGTCATAGGTCAGATTGTGCAAATTGAATTGTATTTATCATATATGTAAAAAAATACGATACTGGTGACCAAAAGTGTGACATTCATGATATGAACACCAAATGTTGAAATCCACTGAAAATGTCGTAATGATTCACATTTACTTCAAGAAAATACATAGAAATAGACAGACATATCCTTAACAAACAAACAAATTTAAACGCTAAATACGATTTATTATGTTTGTCCAATTGACTGTTTATGCTAACGTTCATCACAAAATGGACACAAATAATGTTGCGTGGTTTTTTTTAATCGCTTAATTTCGATGACAAAGCAAGCTGTGCTCAAAATTTCCATTGGATTTTTATTGCCATGTATATTGTTATTGAAATTGAAAGAAAACAAGGTGATTTGATTTATTTGTGCAGTTGTGTGCACCTTTAAACGTTCGTCACTGTGACGGACATGACGGATGACAAACCTTACCATATTTTTAAAACACTAAAACTCCATAACAAAATTAATTTCCCTTGCAATTTCTCTTTCGTGTAACCGATGTCTACTTTTGTGCGCGGGGAGGGGGGGGGGCGGGGGTCGTTAAACAAACAAACAAACAAACAAAAAGGTGATTAGGTTCTTATATCTGCCTCTTGCACCCACGATGGCTCGATTATCAGATTTTAATAACTAGAAATTTCCCATTCAATATTACCAGTCAGAAATGTCAGCTTTTTGGTTCACATTTTGATGGGGTGTTTAGAAGATAAATTTCCATAACATTTAAAGTTTTTAAATAAACACTACCAAGTTGCCTGAGCTATTTCTCCTACCCATAAACTATATAATTAGACAAAGATATGTGATATCAATGTATGAAAGCTGTGCTAACATAACATGAAATGTAGGTGTGTGCAATCTCTCCAGTATCGTATTTTGACATATATATGAGTCAGCCTCACGAAAACGGGCCAATCGGTGGTCAAGTGAAGATGTCGGCATCGCAATTCTTAAAAGTGTAGTGCATTTCTTTGTTTCATATTAAATTATCCTAGAAACAAATAAGGTTGCTGTAATTTCTCGACCTTTACATTCAGGATAAATTTAAAGACTTTCCAACACCTCTGTCAATGCTAAACTATAATTCTACCGATCGACGCCGACATCCAATGATCGACGTTGACAACTTTAACAGATGTCGGCATCGCAATTCTTAAAGTCTCATGCATTTCTTTGTTTTATATTAAATTATCGTAGAAACAAATCAGGTTGTTGTATTTTCTCGACCTTTACAATCAGGATAAATTTAAAGACTTTCCAACACCTCTGTCAATGCTAAATTATAATTATACTGATCGACGCCGACATCCATGCTCGATGCCAACAACTTCCACCAATTGGCCTCTTTTTGCGATCCTGACCCATATACAACATTTAATAATGACCGTATAATTGTACTCGCGTATTCGATTAAGCTGTGAATGAGGGGTGATGAAGTGCAATTTGTTTTAAATAAATTGCCTAAGTTGTAAAATAACCAGGTCGCGAATTAGTATTCAGACGGTGGAACACATTCATCGACAACCTTCATAAAGGGACGTTGTTTTATGTGCTTAATCAGCTGCATAGATCATTTTCACAAGTGATGCCTTTTTTTAAATTATGAAACCCATTATTTGTCTTGATAGTATAGTAATCAGACGGGATGGCCGAATGAGTTAGAGCCTCCGTCTCCTGTGTTGGTAGATCGTGGGTTCGAATCCTGGTCGAGTCAAACCAATGACTTAAAAATTGATACTTGTCGCTTCCTAGCCAGATGCTCGGCATTACTAGGATAGGGCAAGGAGCAGTGGAATGAGGAAGACCAATTGTCCGCGATTGAAATTTACCCTGCTTAAACAACTAATGTATGCCCACCCACAGTGTTGGCCTCAGTGTAACGACTCCCCATGGCAGTAATGATGGAATGAGGATGCACTGGTGGCTTTGTCTTTAATGAGATATGCATGATGCTACCGAGTAGCCCTGTAGCCGGGATCAGTGCCTGGCAGTTTGTTCACTGCCAGTCTGTTAATGGGGTACAAAGACCCTATAATACTAAGACGGCTCACTCAGCCTGTACTGTGTAATCAAAATGATCAAACCCACCACTTGGTGCGCTGGTTGTTCTCTTGGTTAAACAGTTGCTATATTATATGTATGAATGTATATATATGAATGTGAAAGATGTATGATGATGGCGATGATGATGATGGTGATGATGATGTGTATTTGTTCATAGCAATTTCATATTGATATGTATTCATACTTACCTATCTCATGTATAATATAATTGTATGTGTTTACATGTGAAACACCAACCAGCAGCTGGGCTGATCAAACCCACCACAAGGTGGCACTGCGAAATTTACCATGGGAGAGATGGGGAGTGAGCCGTCTTAGTATTATAGGGTCTTTGTGGGGTACTAGTTTGGTATAGAGAGGGTGGGTGAGTGTGTGGGTGGGTGGGTGAGTGAGTGAGTGAGTGAGTAACTGAGTGCATAACAACAACAAACAACAAAAGAAACTTTGCTTTGGTTTTGAAAATTTCATGTTTTCATCAGACTATAGTTTTCATCAGACTATAGCTTTAACTAAGCAATCATCCGTACTGGCCACCACAGCAATGAGTGACTAAGATGGGGAGAACACTTGTGAAGTATGGTTGTTGCCAGCGGTACTGGTGGTGATGCCGCTGCCGCTACTCCATAATGATTCTACCAACTTGAACTGCGTAAACTGATTAACGAAATCGTGCAAATGGTTCTCCTTCGAAAAGCCAACATCAAACCAGTGGGAATCCAAAGCGGGCTAAGCACATTACTTCAACAAGCAAGATGCTTTTAAGTTGCCTGCTGTCACTTTTAGGTTGTCTAATCTCACCTTTAGGTTGCCTGCTGTCACTTTTAGGTTGCCCGCTGTCACTTTAGGTTGCCTGCTGTCACTTTTATGTAATCTCTTGTCCATTTGACATTGTCTGCTGTCACTTATATTGCTGTCACTTTTTGGTCGTTTGCTCTCACTTTTAGGTTGTCTGATATCACTTTTAGGTAATCTGTTGTCTCTTTTAGGTTGTCTGCTGTCACTTTTAGGTGGTTTGCTCTCACTTTTAGGTTGATCCATATTTTCCTTAGATGTTTTTGTTGTTTCCCTCCCTCTCTCCTCCACCTCCCCTTCTCTCCTCCCCCTCCCCCTCCCCTCTCTCCTCCCCCTCCACCTCTCTCCTCCCCCCTCTCCCCTCCCCCCTCTCCCCTCTCCCCTCTCCTCTCTCCCCTCTCCCCCCCCTCTCCCCTCTCCCCTCTCCAGTCTCCCCTCTCCAGTCTCCCCTCTCCCCTCTCCCCTCTCCCCACTCCCCTCTCCCCTCTTCCCTTTCCGGTGGGTGGGATAGGATCATGTGGCAGACATGCGGTTTTGTTATGTTTTCGGCGTTTTCTTTCCACAGTTAAAATTAAATGGGTTTTGGTCTTATAAAAAATTATCATTATTGTTGATGACTAGCCGACAACTGTATTTAACAACTTCCCGGCTAATTGCTTTGTTGTTCATTTGCGATATTGCCAATACTGCTAATTAGCTGCAGGGAGGATATTAAACATTTCACTTCGGACTGGTACCGGTGGATGAGGAGTGCAGGTCGGGGAGATGGAGGTTGGGGGGGGGGGGGGGGGGCACTCTGTTCTACTGTGTGATTTCCGCCAAGCTGAGAATTAGAATTTGGAACTAGTTCAACTAACTTGTGCGCGTTGTGTTGACAAAATAAAGTAACGATCTGGGTCACTCTCCTGAAAACTGGCCAGAAATGTCACATGGAGAGTTAAAATGTAATATTTGAATTTCTAACATTTTTGGTTGCAAATGAAAGCTGGAAATCTCCCTTTTACATGTATGTAAAATATAAATTGATGAGATAAAAAATATAGGTGTAGCCCGTGATTAAGCTATGTCTTATGGCAGTATAACATGTGTTGCTCAGACGTAACACACAGGGATGAAAGATCTCTGCGATTTAGCAGATTTCCGGGATTCTTCCTGTAGGCCCCTCCTGCAATCCCCCAGCATGATCAACATATATGTACTAATAAATGCTTCAAACGGCACAGCACTATCAGCGTATACTACTAGTACGTGCTTCAAATGGGGCAGCACTATCAGCGTATACCAATATTTATGAAACCCAACTTCCGGGAATTTTCCGCGATTCCCTGACAATGCTAAACCTATGGGAGTCTATTCGCATTTCCGCTTTTTTTCCCGGAGATCACTTTCATCCCTGAACACATGTTTAGGACACCACACAGTCTGCTTAATAAAAATCAAGCAGAATTAGATAACTTCATACTTAGAAGCATATTAATCATGGCATAATATACAGAAATATGTAGTGCTTGTACTGATAAAAAACGTAATTCGCAGGCATGCTTTATTCACTGAATAATTAGTGTACAATATTTGTGTGGCATCCAGACACCACTGGTTACATCTGTGACGGAAATTTGTAATGTTATTTCTGAAGACATCAAATAATTTTTTTTAAATTTAAGCACGCATACATGTTAATAAATACTTCCTTTTTGATTTTGGAACTGTTTTGTTTGATATATCAATGCAATACAAGATGTTAGTAAGGATCGAACCATGTCCTATATGTCATGTTACAAATGGCTGACTGTAAAGTTGGGTTTTTTGGTACAAAAACACTTCATAACTAAAAGGACCAAAGTTTCACACAGTCTATTTTATTTCCCTTATTTCTTACATCAAATCTGAACATGAATATGAAAAGTATAAGGAAAAGAATAAGTAGAAATTTGTTTATTGATGTTTTAAAATCCCATCCCATGCTGACCAGTTTTCAGGAGAGTGACCCATCTACTTCCTCATAACCCAATTGTAATTGGCTAAAATGATGTTCAAATTGGAAAGTGTATCAGCTCAGGAGGTGGTGGGCTTTGAAGCAGGTTGTGGGGGGGTGAGAGGGTTGTCAGTACTGGGTACCCCACTCCACACCCGCAGCCCCAGGCCTGATTAAATAGCCCATTGGCCAAGTGGATCACGTGATCACGCCATTTGAACGTCTGCCGTCAGCGGGCCCAACTATTGTAACTCCCTCCGGTATTACCTGCCCTGCCCAGCGACCCTCCACCACACCCGCAACCACGCACACAAACCTCATCCACACATACACCACCTCCACCCAAACCAGACGGGATGGCCGAATGAGTTAGAGCGTCCGTCTCCCGTGTTGGTATACCATGGGATCGTGGGTTCGAACCCTGGTCGAGTCAAACCAATGACTTAAACATTGACACTTATCGCTTCCTAGCCTGACGCTCGGCATTATTAGGATAGGGCAAGGAATGGTTGGCTCAGTGTCAGGATAATGTGACTGAGTGGGATATTGGGTCATGGTGATGGCGGCCTGGTCTCCCAGTAGGGCAATACTATGAAAGTCATCATGAGTGTGCACTGTCACAAGTCGGTACCCGTCCTGATATGACCTTAGATGTTGCTGGGATGTAAAACAACAAACAAACAAACCACCTCCACACACACACACCTCATCCACACACACACACCTCCACACAGACACACACCTCATCCACACATACACCGCCTCCACAAATACACCACCTCCACCCACACACACCTCACCCCTGCACACACCTCATCCACACACACACCTCCACACACCCACACACACATACACACACACCTCCACCCACACACACCTCATCCACCTAGTTCGGTTCCCGGTAGAGTCAAACCAATGACTTAAAAATTGATACTTCTCACTTCCTAGCCTGGTGCTCGGCATTATTAGGATAGGGCAAGGACTGGTTAGCTCGGTGTCGGGATAATGTGACTGAGTGGGTTATTGGGTCATAGTGCCGATCTCCCAGTGGGGCAGCACTATAAAATCGCCATGAGTGCGTACTGTCACAAGTCGGTATCCGTCCTGATATGACTTTAGATGTTGCCAGGACATAAAACTCCCACTAACCAACAAAAATCAAACCAAAGTATAAGTACTCTCACTTGCATAGACACATTTACCATTCCTGATATGACCTTAGATGTTGCCAGGACGTAAAGCTCCAACAAACAACCAACCTTATCTGACAACCAATCTCCCTAATCAACTCTGGAAAGAACACTACTCGAGCCTTGTGACAGACACCCTTTGAACCTGTAGTGCTCCGTTTACCCCGTAACGCGTCCTGTCTCACTCTGCCTACCCGGCATGCATTGTGCTCCGCTTCGCCTCGTGCTTCCGTTAGCGACGAGCAACATCAACCGGAAGTTGGCCGATTATCGTGCACGTTGTGAGCCAGGAGTCGGATGTCAATCAAATCACTCAATATACACACACGCATAGACACACGCATAGACACATGTGTAGACACCTGTAGACACATGTGTATACATGCATAGACACATGACGGCACATGTGTAGACATCCATAGACACACGTAGACATGCATAGAATACAGACACACGCATAGACACACACATAGACAGCCCCATAGACACACACATACACATGCATAGACATGCATAGACACACATGTAGACACATGCATAGACATGTGAAGATACACCCATAGGCAAGCATAGACACATGTGTAGACACACACATAGACACAAGCGTATACACACGTGTAGACACACACATAGACACATGTGTAGACACATGTGTAGACATACGCATATACATATGCATAGACATATGCATAGACACACACATAGACACATGCATAGACACACACATAGACACACACATATGGGTCATTCTCAGAAACTGTGTACCACATATTTGGTTTCCATGTTACATCGTTAGTGATTTTGCTGCTTTTTTTCGGGGGTAGTAAGTCATACTTATTGTTGACTGTGTATTAATTATGTTAGCAATACTACATAATTCAGGGTATGACAATAAGGGTTGTCCGGGGCACCTAGTTTACTCGGTCAGGCAGGTGAAGTTCTCGGTGAACTGCCGAAAGGGCAAGTCGTTATTTTTCTGATCTGCAGTAGCAGGTTTCAGTTTCAATTGGCTGAATTCTTTTCTCCTTTTTTTTGTAAATATGTTTCTTCCAGGCATTTTTCAATTCAGTGTTATTTACACAAAAGGTATATATATATAGTAAATTGCTATGGAACTTTTGGGTTACAGAATTTCATTGTGTTATGTGCTGCAAATTGTGTATTCAACAGTTATTGTATACCTTATACAATGAAATTCTGTAACCCAAAAGTTTGATAGCAATATGCTAATAGTAGTATCATATAACTAGATCAATATTAGACAGATCATTGTGAGTATTTACATTGTATTTAGAATGTAAGCAGAAGTTATCTTCTGAATTCATTTGGTAAAGTTGTTGTAAGTTTTAATATAGTGTCTGTTCAGTCTGAGTTAGGCAAGCGGTATATAAATGTCAGTTTGTTTGAAATATTCTAGTGTTACTTGGGCTTGGGCAAGTAGTTTGGCCACTTGGGCAAGTAGAAAATTCAGTCACTTGCCCAATTAGGCAAATGGGGAAAACGGTTACTGTCCTACCCTGCATATATTTAATCTATCCAACAAAATGCATCCAAAATATGGTCATATTATTTTGTGCTAAAGTGAAAATATGAAAATTGTACCCAAATGGTTTTTTTTCAACTTTTTTTCTAGCAAGACAATCTGTTTTGTTTAACTGTAATCAACAAAAGCTTCCTTGAATTGTGTTAAAATGATGTTATGGATAGATGCTACTTTTAATGGCTTTCTCAATTTGCATAATATCAAAATCAAAAAGTGAAATAAATGTTAACATGAATATGGATTCTACTATTATTTGGAATGTTTTCTACTATTACTTGGAATGTTTTCACGCTTGGTGTCCATGTTACAAAACTCGTACAGTTTCTGAGAACGACCCATATACAAACACACACATGCATAGACACGCACACATATGTACATACTCACACAGACACATACGCCCACACATGCATAGACACATACACATATGTATGTGCTCAAAGACACATACGCCTGCACAAACATAGACACACACACATATGTACGTCCTCACACAGACACATACGCCTGCACACGCAGACATTCACACATGTGCATTGTCACACAGACACATATGCCTGCACATGCATAGACACGCACACATATGTACATGCTCACACAGACATACACATGCACACCCATAGACACACACACACACACACATATGTACGTGCTCCAGACACATACACACACACACATAGACACGCACACAAGTACTTTCTCACACAAACACATATATGCCTGCAAATGCATATACACACACATGTACATGCTCACACATACATACACATGCACATCCATAGACACACACACATTTACGTGCTCACACGCAGACACGCACACATATGTACGTGCTCACACAGACACATACACATGCAAACGCGCATAGACACACACACATATGTACGTGCTCACACATACACATATGCACACATGCGTGCACAGACACTAATTACATAGTACCTCATTTTATAAACTAGGGAGCGGAAGTGGACACTTCTATTGTGTCAACGGTGTGCTGCCTAGTGCTCTTTTTGTCTGATGCTGAAACTAGTTTTTGTGGTGGTCGTCACTTTGTGGCCAGCACTGCAAGATTGGTTGGTTGTTGGAGTTTTACGTCCTGGCGACATCTAAGGTCATATCAGGACAGGTACCAACTTGTGACAGTGCGCACTCATGGTGACTTTATAGTGCTGTCCCACTGGGAGACTAGGCTGCCAGCACCATGACCTGATATCCCACTGTCACATTATCCTGATACTGAGCCAACCAGTCCTTGCCCTATCCTAATAATGGCGAGTGCCAGACTAGGATGTTGGTTGGTTGTTGGAGTTTCACGTCCTCGCAACATCTAAGGTCCTATCAGGACGGGCTAGGCTAGGAAGCGACAAGTATACATTTTTAAGTCATCGGTTTGACTCGACGGTTCATCGGTTCGAACCCGTGGGTTCTAATCCGATGATCTCCCAACACAGGAGACGGACGCTCAACTCATTCGGCCATCCCGTCTTGTAGGCACCACAAGAAACTACACTGCCCTGGAGTGCTGTGGTGGTACAGGCGGTGGGGGTGGGGGTGAGGGTGGGGGAGGAGGGGGTTACGAGGGCATGTGCAATTGGGCTGTAGCGGTAGGACATGCGGCACGCAGACCGCCGGAAGGAAACCACCCGCCATATTAATAATGCAGGCTACAAAATGAACACAGCGGCTACGGACTGGGGGTGGGGGCTGTGTGGGGTGGGGGCTGGAGGGACTGTGTGGGGGATGGGTGGGCGGGTGCGGGGTGGGGGCAGCGATGGTGGGGTGCAGTCTGTTAAAGTTACATTAACTTATAGACATTGTCCAGGGCAGCACGATTATAGGGATAGCAGCTGGGTTGGGGGACGGGGAGGGGGGGGGGGGGGTAAAGGTGGAGGGTAATTAGACCGGTGTCTATTATGTCGACCTTTAACTGGCCCAACAATCTATAGCAAGCAGGCATGCATGCATGTATATGTGCATGCATACATACATACATGCATGCATGCATACATACATACATACATACATACATACATACATACATACATACATACATACATACATACATACATACATACATACATACATACATACATACATACATACATACATACATACATACATACATGTACGTCCCGCTGCATGCATGCATGCATGCATGCAGCGTGACGTAGCTCAGGCAGTAGTGTCCAATTGTGAAAGTGTGGGTCATCCGATCGATCCTGCTCAGTGGATCCATTTGCAGTTTGGGTTATTTTCCTCTCCAACCAGTGGTCCACAACTGGTTCATCAAAGGCTGTGGTATGTGTTCTGTCTGTGGAAAAGTGCATATATACAAAAGACCTGTTGTTGCTTGTCGGAAAGAGTAGCCTATGTGGCAGCAGCGTCGAGGCACAACTTCAGATAAGATATTTTTAAGACATTTTAAGACATCTTTGTTTTCACAATTTCTATACATTATTGTACAAACATATTATTATGTTAATAATAGAAATTGGGGGGATTCCGGCCTGCGGTGTTGCAATTTTCTAAAGTTAAGGTAACTTCGACTTAAAATAACCGCAACCACTTGCGGCGAGCAAAAACCTGTACAGTCACCATACAGCGACCGTAACCCACGGTGCGGTCTGGCGTAACGCATTTGTGACCGAGGCATTATTGAATTGTTAGTAAGGTGGCACAGAGTAGCAAGTGCCATGTCTCACGCCATATTTGTGCTGCAGCACCTGCCCAGCGAACACGCCTAATAAGTTGGATTCATTCCACCACCTTGAAGCGGGCTGTGTAGTTTCAATAATGCAGTTGTTTGTAATGGGTACATTCTTCCACCCTTTCCGCTCTTATTAGAGCGAGTTGTTTCAACCAATGAACAGAACATGAGACTACAGGTACCAGTTCCTGACATACTTTATTATTTTTTTTGTAAATATTTGTATTCTGCTGAATAGGTTTGGTTGTTTTTTTTGTTAGTGCCGAAGCATTGGTCTTAAGCCTTTTTTTTTGTGTCTGGGAGGGGGTGTTATTTTTTTTTTAATTCGGGATTATTTACACAAAAATGGTGTATAGAGTATCAATGTATTGATATGAGCTAACAATAACTGTAAAATACGCAATTTGCAGTAGCACAGTGATATTGCAACTGTTGCATATTAACCATTGCTATGTTGTCATAGCAACTAAAGTAAATTATTTAGCGATGCGAACCCTCTTCCCCCACCCTCATCCCAAAAGAAAAGAGAGAGACAAAAATACTTATCAAGTAGCATTTCTTTTTCTTTTTAATTATTGAGGGCAAAAGAAAGCTAATACATAGAATTGTAGAGCATTAAGGTCACTTATGCAACGTGAGTCATGATGCCCTACAATCCAGCCCAGATGGTGCTTAGATCTATTTACATATCAAATTAAGTGATTTGTTAATTTTATGGAAGATGACATGGGTGATATGAGGCAAGAGAGAAAACAAACAAAATAAACAATAAAAAACACACACAAAAACACCTGAACCGCAACAGATGTACAAATAGCAATTTGATGTTCTAAGAAATAGTACATAACAGTCCAGATTAACAACTTCAATAAATGAAACAGTACATACTTAGTATTTACTAATACTGAGACCCATACAAGGAATGTATTAGTTGTTAGGCACATTTATAGACAAAAGCTATAATTTTCTACTAGAGACTCCCTACATTTTGCACGCTTTAAGCTTTGCCAATTTGTTTTGCGTTGTTATTATTGCATTAATTAAATTCGTATTTGCAAAATCAAGTGATCTAAATAGCCAAAGCGCTGAATTATTCATAAGTGTGGATAAATGAACATTAATTTGAATGATAATTTTGCGATCTGTTCGATCAGTGTAGCATATTGGTGTGTTATTTAAAGCTGCATAGTCCGATGAAAACATCAAATTTCACAACCAAAACAATTATCTACATTTTATTCTATATATCTAACTTTGATACTGGTGCACCTGCACCACACGGAACAGAATAATGGGGCAATTGAACAGAACATGTTACTGCAGAAGTTTATTGTGTCAGAGTTTTGGCGTGCTTGCCAAAATTAATTTGGCATAATCGCAAGTCAAACATCTCAAAAGTTAACCATTTAAAATAAAAGTTACTTCAAGTTAAGGTAAGGTAGATTTTAACGACCAACGTAATATATATATCTCATGAAATGACAGAAACCCAAAGCCATCTGACTATGCAGCTTAACACTTTAACGGTCATTTGAATGAAGTATTTAGCAATATTTCACAACATATATTCCCATGTGTTATCATAGCATGTCCCCCTACTCCTCATTTCTCAGGTTGGACATTCTGTATGTCTCAACAGGTATCGTTATAGTCCTGCAATCACATTCATGCTTCTATATTCCTTGATCACAATTTTTATAATTATCAGCTTTTTAACTTCATGTGTCTTTTGACAAATATTTGATTGCGTGCTTTTACACCCTGTCTAAAAGTGATGGGTGAACAAAAGTTGACAGAATACAAGTTAGACACTTCTCGCCATGAATATGACCTTTATTGGCGACATGGCGTAAAACAACCACCAATCAATCAATCAATCAATCCATCAATCATATATTCTATATTTAACATTCTATATTTATATTCTATTATTTATAAGACAGGAAATTATTGGTATTGTGTATTAAAAGAGTACAGTTAAACCAAGTTAACCAAGACAAGAGGGTTGACATAATGCTTGCACACAGGAGATGAAAATTGTATTTGGCAACAACTCAATATTAGAATTGATTGTATGCTTTTGCATTATATGTAAAAGCGATGGTTGAACAAACAACTCTCGCTGTGAATATGGCCTATGCTGCTGACACAATGTCAAGAAACCACCAATCAATCAGTTGTATTTGACACCAGAATATTAGAATTGATTGTATGCTTTTGATTTATATGTAAAAGCGATGGTTGAACAAACAACTCTCGCCGTGAATATGGCCTATGCTACCGACACACCGTAAAGAAACCACCAATCAATGAATCAGTTGTATTTGACAACAAAATATTAGAATTTATTGGATCGCTGGCAGCTTACTTCGTTGTTTGGTAACCATGGCGACACTTAATGTAGAACACTGAGGCATGTGAGGGGCCATCCACACTTTTCAACTTGTTCCCGGTCGAACAAAGCGTACAATTGGAGGGGGGTATAGGTCAAGTACGACTTTGATCATTTAATATTTATATTTTTGTTTAATTATGAGATACACTGAGCATGACTGATTAGTATTATCCTTGTTTGTTGTTGCAGTTCCAAAGAGACCCACCAGGTGGCAGAAGCAAACCAGGAGAAGAATGCGCGCCTCAGGGAAGCCTTCGGACTGGGCGAGTTCTATGTCGATGGGTCAGCGTTTGACCCGAACCGGAAGGCAAAGGAAGAGGCAGCCAAGGCTGCATTCAAGGCGCAAAAAGAATACGCGTAAGTATTTAATTCAGGGATGAAAGAGCTGCACGATTATTAGGATAAGGCAAGGACTGGTTGGATCAGTGTCAGAATAAGGTGACTGAGTAGGATATCAGGTCATTGATGGTGCTGGCGGCCTGGTCTCCCAGTGTGACAGCATTATAAAGTTGCCATGAGTGTGTACTGTCACAAGTCAGTACCCATCCTGATATGACTTTAGATGTTGCCAGGACGTAACCAACCAACCAACTGTGTCTCTCCAAGCTTTTTTATCCCCTTTGTCCCTGGCCTTCGTCCTTGTCTCTCACCTTGTCTCTCACCTTGTAATTGTAGTGCGTAGCTTGTCCTTTAAGGCTCTGTCACACATCACCGGATTGGGGAAATGGAAAGAAACTGAACAAAGTCCGTTGATATCCGGCAAAGTCTGGTTTGTGTCCGTTGCATATCCATTGATATCCGGCCCGATCCGTTACAAGTTTTGAGCATGCACAAAACTTGTAACGGATTGCAGCGGACTGACCTATGCGGTTATTATCCGTAACCGTCCGTTCCCCGTCCATTACATATCCATTACACGCCCGTTACATAATCGATACATTTCAAGTCCGAATAACACCGGACTAGAATATTCTTTGTCCGGTTCTATCCGTTGCTCAATCCGCCATAGTGTGGCAGGCACTTTAGATCGAGGTGCTGCATAACCGACTGGATGCGTTGAGTGTTACTTGGAAGTTGTTTGAATTTTGTTGATAATGTGTTTCAGGGGTGAAAGATCTCTGCGATTTCGCATATTTCTGTGATTTTTTTTATATTCAAGGATTGCCGTTCACAAAATGCTGATATGTATGATAGCAATTGGTTCGTCGGAATCCCATTCTTATATGACCTTAGATGTTGCTACAACATAAAACCCAAACAAGAAATGATTTGGCATGGGTGATGATACAGTCACAATAAGGACAGTTGAAACCTGACTTCAAGCATTTTACGCGATTCCCTGACAGTGCTATCCTATGGGACGGTTTGGGGGGGGGGGGGGGGGGGGGGGGGAGTGTAATACTAATAACCATGGTTATGTTCTGCCTGAACCCCCTAGGTGGCGCCACGGTCTCCGGTTGATCTGCGCGTTTTTTGCCAGAGACCACTCACTACCTGACTAACTAACTAACCAACCAACCAATTAATTAACTAATTAACTAACTAACCAACTAACTAACAATTGTCTATTGACACATAATTGATTGTATGCTTTTGCACTCTGTAAAAGCGATGGTTGAATTTTTTTTTAAAGCAATTCTCGCCGTGAATATGGTTTGTGCTGCTGACACGGCGTAAAGAAACCACCAATCAATCAATCAATCAATCAAGCTTTCATCCCAGATGTTTGCGTTGTGTTGATAATGTATCGGTTAGCAATGTGAACTCGTCGCCTGAATGAACTGTCTTCCCCTCTGATACGCTACCTGTTGATAGAAGAACTAACAAATCACCAGTTGTTCTGGTGCCTCACTTTAGTTGTGCGCTTGTGAGAATGGCAAATAATAAGTAAAATGTGTCTTTTGACAAATATTTGATCATGTGCTTTTTCACTCTGTGTTAAAGTGATGGTTAAACAAAAATGGACAGAATACAAGTTAAACACTTGTCCCCGCGAATATGGCATTTGTTGCCGACGTGGTGTAAAACAACTACCAGTCAATCAAACCAGTTGTCCTGGTGCCTCACTTTAGTTGCACGCTTGTGAGAATGGCAAATAATAAGCCCCCTCCTCAAAGCGCACTGTGTTATGTGGGCCGCCTGTGCGGAGAAAGAGCCGCAGATCACAGACCGGCTGACCAGACGGGATGGCCGAATGAGTTGAGCGTCCATCGTTTTGGAAGATCGTGGGATGCGAAACCATGGGTTCAGACACTGGTCGAGTCAAACCAATGACTTAAAAATTGATTCTTGTCGCTTCCTAGCGTGGCGCTCGGTATTATTAGGATATGGCAAGGACTGGTTGGCTCAGTGTCAGGATAATGTGACTGAGTGGGATATCATGTCATGGTGCTGGTGGTCTGGTCTCCCAGTGGGGCAGCACTATAAAGTCGCCATGAGTGCACACTGTCACAAGTACGTACCCGTCCTAATATGACCTTAGATGTTGCCAGGCCCTAAAACTCCAACAACCAACAATCACAGACCGGCCGTGACTGAAGCCCCGTCTGAGGGTGGCCCGGTATTAGGGTGACCCGGTATGAGGGTGGCCCGGTCTGAGGGTGGGCAGGTGTGTCGTATTCACGGAGTCAAACAGGCACTTCATAGGAGTGTACCTAGTGACATCTGTGTGTGTGTAGGGGGGGGGGGGGGGGGGTGTACTCCCAGGTGCACAGGCGCGCCAAGCCACATAGTGGTTGGTGCGCACGTGGATCATTTAAAGGGCGGCAAACACGGGCGTGATAGTGCTGCATATCCACTGTAACGTATGTAAGATGTGAACGCAACGAGTCCTGTAGCATAAGTGGTTTATTCAGGTTCTGCACTTCACCAGCACACCTAATAGTTGGTCACCTGACCTGTGGTGCGCCGGTCAGGGTTGCATACATTACATTACATCCGTCAATAGACGATTAATTTGAATCTGAGTGCGGTATTCACTTGCACGGTTATCCCTCTCTCTGACTTGGTCCCGGGTGTGCAGATATTGCAATACCTCAGGGAGTTTGACGCCCCTGCCCTGCAGAGTTGTAAACCACTGCCTTGTGGTACAGGTTTTTGACATAACTGAAGGCTAAGGGAGCAAACCCTGAACAGAAAACCATGTCACTGTGGCAGCATCAAGGGCGGTTGATGTATGGAACTCCCAACATCTCCCGACCAGCCACTGCAGGGACAAATAGTTTTGCGCCTGTCTGGACATGTTCTTGACGGTGTGAGAACTCTATTTGCTCCCCAAGAGAGTGCCCGCTGGTAACTTGCAAAAGCCAGCAGCATTTCAACACTTTTGCAGGCAGCTTTCATGGAGCTTTCAATGACAACCGGGTTCTTTAAGGACAACTTTCATTAGTTGAAATATTAAGACTTCAAATTTTCAAAGCGAAAACAATTATCTAGATTTTATTCTACATATCTAATTTAGATACTGATCCATATATTAAACATTTGTCACCACATAGAAGGGAATACTGAGACAATTTAATAGAACCTGTTACTGCAGAAGCCGATGGTGTCACAGTTTTGGCGTGCTTGCAAAAATCAATTTTGTACGGTTGCACTTCAAATATCTCAATAGGTAGCTATTTAAAATATAATCTAGTTCAAACTATAGGAAGGAAGATCATAACGATCAACCTAATATATTTATCTCAGAAAATGACAGAAACTGAAAAACCATCGGACTTTGCAACTTTAATCTTAAAGTGAACTTTTACCTCCACAATGAGAGGCTGTTGACTTAGCTGTGGGTGATTTAGTAGCTGGGGCCCCATCGGCGGGAATGGGGGAGCTCCCCCCCCCCCTTCTCCCATATCTCCACCTCCCCCTCCCCCTGCCCCCCACCCATCCCCCAGGTGTGGAGTGGAGTGTGCCTCTGATCATTGGATTGGGCCCTAGCCTCTGGGGTACTCCAGGGTAGTCTCCAGGGCTAAGCGGATCATGCAGCCGCACACCTGTACATTTAATGATGGCCTCATTCTGTCCTCTTTCCCACCCACCGGGCGCGGTGGCCTAATCGGAGAGCGCAGGCCTCGCGTGCGGAAGGTCGGGCGTTCAGTTCCCGGTTGAATGCGATTCAAACCAATGACTTACAAGATTGATACTTGTCAAGATTGATAGTTGTGGCTTCCTAGCCAAGCGCTCAGCATTAATAGGCTAGGGCAAAGACTGGTTGGGTCAGT
This sequence comes from Branchipolynoe longqiensis, assembly GCA_030323885.1. NCBI lineage: Eukaryota > Metazoa > Annelida > Polychaeta > Phyllodocida > Polynoidae > Branchipolynoe > Branchipolynoe longqiensis. The sequence continues at coordinate 81,789,974 of CM059195.1, read as the reverse complement.
GTCAGGATAATGTTACTGAATGGGATATCAGGTCATCGTGCTGGCGGCCTGTTCTCCCAGTGGGGCAGCACTATAAAGTCACCATGAGTGCCCACTGTCACAAGTCGCTACCCGTCCTGATATGACCTTAGATGTTGCCTAGGTGTAAAACTGCAACAACCAACCTAGTACAGTACAACCCCGTTAAGCCAAGCTCGGTTACACCAAACGATCGGTTAATCCAAACTTTTTTCGGCAGCCCGGAAAATACTACCATTTATCATATAAAGAAGTTGGTTAAACCAAAGTCGGTTAATCCAAGGTATCGATTAATCCAAACAAAATTGTTGGGCCCCAGGCTACTTCTGGTGCAGTTAAACCAAACTTTTAGGTCATCTAAGACTTTTTTATATGATAAATGCTAGCATTTTGCTGGGCCGCCGAAAAAAAGTTTGGATTAACCGATCGTTTGGTTTAACCGAGCTTGGTTTAATGGGATTAAACTGTATATACATTTTTTTTTTTAAACAATAATTAAAGTGTCCACAAACATTGTATATTACATTCATAATGCACCCACGTTTTTGCCAGAGCCGAGTCAAAGTCGAAGCCAAAGCTCGGTTAAACCAATGATCGGTGAATCCAAATAAATGTCTAGGGTCCCTTCAAGTTTGGTTTAACAGGGTTATAACTTATACTGTATTAATGTTGTTCACCTGGCACAGTAGTAGCAACGAGTGTAATTTTGATCGTTTTGCTATATAAGTTGGCTTAACTCGACAGCAGTTCGAACCCATGACTTATCACATTGGAAGCAGACGTCCCAACCACCCGGCCATCCGTCCCTTTTGGTTGCTGGCCACCAAGATGGATGGAATTCCGTCATTTTCCGTCACTTTTCGCGGTTTGCCCAGAATGTGGTGGGGTCCGTATGAAGCGTGCTCGGGGTGGGGGGTGGGGGGGGGGGGGGAGACCACAGTTTGCAGTATCCTACCGCCAGGGGGCTGTGGGATGTGTACTACCCCTCCCCACCCCTCAACCCCACCCCTCGAGCAGCAGTCCCAGCTTGGCCTTGCGCCGCCTGCGCACGCAACTAAACAATGCGCGCAAACATGCGCAGTAACCCCCGCCGGGGGACTTGCCCCCATCAGCCCGTCACCAAACTTTTATTATTATTTTTTAACTTTTTTTTTATTATAGTTAAGCAAATATTCGCATTTATTGCAATTGGTCGGAACAATTTATTTGTAGCAATCACTGCTGACGCGTGTTTTGTTTTTTGTTTTTTTTAAATAGTTTTTTTTTATGTGGGGGGTGGGAGGCTAAATTTCCGGGGGGGTGAGTGGTTTTTTGTGGGTTTTTTTAAGTGCGGTGGTTTGGAGAGTGTATGTGGGGGGGCTAAATTTGCGGGGTGAGTTTTTTTGTTATTTTTTGTAGGTGCGGGGGGTTCGAGAGTGTGTATGAGGGGGGGGGGGCTAAATTTGCGGGGGGTCTTTATTTTTGCGAATTCTGATAGCTGGCTGGGTTGTAAGTTGGAATGCGCGAGCAGCATCCAACCCCACGCGGACCCTGTTCAGCAGCGCCACCACCCGGCGCACGCCACAGCCAATTAGCGCTGCCGTCAGCGCCCACCAGGGGGCGCCACGTGCAGGTGGCGCCGATCGGGCCCCAACGAGATTAAAGGCTGATTAAACGCCCTAATTTTCCTTTAGTTCTCGGGTCCGCCGTTTCATCAACTAAACCCGACTTAAATTTTAAAACTGGTAACGATACAAATGCGGCACGTTCAACTCGTCGCTGTTTCCATGGTTACAGGCTGGTCGCGGTGCATGCAAGTGGGACTGGCTTATAGGGCCAAATAAAATAATTAAAAATTGGTGATCGTCCTAGCCCGTGCCTGAAATTGTGAAAAATCGCCCGCCTCTGAATTTTTTCTTTTTTTTTCCTTTTTGTTTTTTAAACTGTTAAAAAAGTGTCGGACTAGCAGCAAATTCAACTTTTGTATACATTTTTGAGTCATTGGTTTGACTCAGACAGGGTTCAAACCCAGGAGTTTGAATCTCGCAACCTACCAGAACGGGATGCGGACCCTCAACTCATTCGGCCATCGCGTCTGGTTTTGTATTACTTCTACATACACATTTTTTTAACTTTTTTTCTAACCGCCCGCCTTACCTTGATTTTTATTTCAAAAGGAGGATCACAAATTTATTTAGTTTTGGGCCTAATGGATCACGCGGACATTGTGAGCGTCAGTGTAGATGACGGTGTCTAAATATAGGTGTTCCGATATCCCCCAACACGTGTCACGTGATCTCCTTGCAGTCCCGCAGTGTGACACGTGTGATGCTGTATCACCGGAAGTATTAAGAAGTCTACTCACGTGGGGTGCCCCACTCCAGGGTCACGTGCTTTTAAAGAAAAGAAAAATCCTCCCAAAATTCACATGCGCCATAATTCATTGTTAATGTTGAGCAAGGCTTAATTAAGTAACAGTTTAATAGTTAAAAAATTAAATTATGAGCGGGTAATTGAAAAGCAATGAAGGAAATAGCTTTTAACGGCACTGGATGTGGGCCATGTGGTGGGCAGTTCCGTACACTTTCCACCATTGTGCCTATAGCCACCATTGTTTGTGTGTTCCATTTTGTGTAGTTCTTTTTGCACATGCCTATTTCTGAGAGGGAGTCATTAATTTGCATTTGAATATAAAGCTGACAATAATTTAGTTTTGTTTCTTGTACATTAGTTGTTTAAGCAGGGGAAATTTCAATCAGGGAATATTGGACTTCCTCATTCCACTGCTCCTTGCCCTATCCTAATAATGCCGAGCGCTAGGCTAGGAAGCGACAAGTAATCAATTTTTAAGTCATTGGTTTCAAGGGTGCATTCCTTACATGCGGCATGGGGTATGCGAATGCGGCAAAAAATCGAAACGCCTTGAAGTCAATGGACTACATTCCTTACATGCGGTATGCGAATGCGTCAACTCGATCGGTCCCTGTAGCGATCGGTGCGGTATGCGGCACGGGGTGTGCGAATAGAAACGTCAGTCACACTTGTCCATTAGTTTTAGACGAGGAGAGGCGACTGAGCATTACGGAACGGTCACACACAAGGGTGCAGAGGGGAAACATATGGTAGTGGTGGTGGTGGGGTTCAGTCAGTTGCACTTGTCCATTAGTTTTAGACGAGGAGAAGCGACTGAGCATTACGGAATGGTCACACACAAGGGTGCAGAGGGGAAACATATGGTAGTGGTGGTGGTGGGGTTTGGGTTGGTAAAAATGCTACCATAGCCACAAAAATATGAATATTAGGTCATATACAGTGCAGTATTGAGTATACTTGTTTATATTTATTTTTTAAATATAGCCAGTCGTGTGCCGCATGCCACGTGTAAGGAATCATGCCATTCGCATATCACATGCCGCATACCGCGTGTAAGGAATGCGCCCTTAACTCGACCAGGGTTCTAACCCACGATCTACCAACACGGGAGACGGATGCTCTAACTCATTCGGCCATCCCGTCTAGTATTTATTCATCCATTTAAGCACAGTTAAAAGAATGCATGATCAAAATATTTCAATAAGTTACCAATATCATGAAATCCACAGCAAAGTAAATAGATAATCATTACATAATGCCTTTATATCACCCTCACAACACAGTTGACCAGACGGGATGCCCGAATGAGTTACAGCGTCTGTCTCCCGTGTTGATAGACTATGGGATCGTGGGTTCGAACCCTGGTCGAGTCAAACCAATGACTTTAAAATTGATACTTGTTGCTTCCTAGCCAAGCGCTCGGCATTATTAGGATAGGGCAAGGACTGGTTGGCTCAGTGTCAGGATAATGTGGCTGAGTGGGATATCAGGTCATGGTGCTGGTGGCCTGGTCTTCCAGTGGGGCAGCACTATAAAGTTGTCATGAGTGTGCACTGTCACAAGTTGGTACCGGTCCTGATATGACCTTAGATGTTGCTAGGACTTAAGACAACAACAAATAAACAAACAGAACACAGTTTGTTCAATTAACTGGGGAAACTATGTTCAGCTCTGTTGAAGAGCACTTTTATGGCCGCAAAGAAACTGGGCATGCTAGTCCATGTGCAGCCCCTTAATATCGAACCATGGGGAGCTGCATTTGGTATTATACCCCGCTAGGCGGGTTCAAGCTGTCTACTGGGGAGCCTTTCGTCAGGGAGTACATATGTAGCTCCTTTAATGGCAGGTCTAAGGGAGCTGCATAGTGTTTGGTATTATACCCCGCTAGGCAGGTTCAAGTTGTCTACTGGGGAGCCTTTCGTCAGGGACTACATATGTAGCTCCTTTAATTGCAGGTCTAATGCCTGGTACACACCTACCGTTTGTGCGCACCCACCTCCCGTATACGATCTAAAACTGCCCGTTTCGTCCACAAAAATCGCTATGTGTGCGCTCCCCGCGCACACCTAGCGATTGCGATTCGCGTTAAAACTAAGTTTTTAGGGCTAAACGGACCGATTACGATTGCGATTCGCGATTCGAAAAATGAATCGGCCCGTTTTCAGTTTTAAGCTGGTCGGGTCGAGTCGCGGGTTTTAGTGCGCGAATCGTATACGGTAGGTGTGTACTAGGCATAAGGGAGCTGCATAGTGTTTAATATTATACCCCGCTAGGCAGGTTCAAGCTGTCTACTGGGGAGCCTTTCATCGGGGAGTACATATGTAGCTCCTTTAATTTCAGGTCTAAGGGAGCTGCATAGTGTTTAATACTATACCCCGCGAGGCAGGGTCCTGATATGACCTTAGATGTTGCCAGGACGTAAGACTAACAAATAACAACAACAACCACGTTAGGTGTGGGGAGGGGTCAAGAAGCTGTCTGCTGGAGTAGAAAACTGACCGTGCTAGATAGTCGATATGCAGCCCCTTTAAAATTGGTCCTTTGGGAGTTGTTTAGTGTTGGTAGACCCCGCTGGGGGCAGTGCGAGCTGCCTGCGGTGAGAGATTGGGGGGCGACCCGGGGTGGACAGGCCCGTATGGATGTTGTGTGGATGATGAGAGCTCTGCACACACCTAGGCCATCACACCCTGTCCGTCAGGGGGCGTGCAACACTATCAGGACGGGGCTGAACCGGATTTAAGGGGGACTTAGGCCTGGTTTCCCAGTGGGACAGCACTATAAAGTCGCTATGAGTGCGCACTGTCACAAGTCAGTACCCGTTCTGATATGACCTTAGATGTTGCTAGGACGTAAAACAACAAACAAACAAACAGTCTCTACACTAGGAGTAGTACACACTGTGCTTGCCCTGATATGACTACCCCCAGATGTGGCTAGTACTTAAAACTGCACTCACTCACCTAAGCAGCAATGATGAAAGCGTTGGAGGCCCCCGAAGGTATCTGTACCAATCAACGTCAAGCTGGTGTTACCAGTGAAGTTATTATGTGCCCATCTTATCAGCAGTGGTTTACACACAAATCATCGTCACAAAAAGGCAGTGTTTGGTCACAGAACGACTGGCATCTGTTTATTTATGATTGGACCGGACGTGGTGGCTGAATCCATAGAGTGCACGATTCCCCTGAGGAAGGTGAGGAGTTTTAAACCCGACCAAGTCAAATCAATGACTTATAAAATTGATACTTGTCGCTACCTAGTCTGGTGCTTGGTATTAATAGGATAGGACAAGGACTAGTTAGCTCAGTGTCAGGATAATGTGACTGAGTGGGAAATTTGGTTACGGTGCCAGTGGCCTGGTCTCCCAGTGGGGCAGCACTATAAAGTCGTCATGAGTGCTCACTGTCACAAGTTAGTATCCATCTTAGGATGACCTTAGATGTTGCCAGGATGAAAAACCCCCAACTAACCCTTATATTAGGGTCGTTCTCAGAAGTTGTGTACCAATACTTTGACATCAGTACCACAAAATCAAAATGCTGTCAAAGTCCTAGACAAGGTTTCTCAATGTGTATGTCCTTTTGCATTTGAATAATTGAAAATAAACATATTCTGACATTTTTAAGAAGGTCAAATGATGCTCACATCCAATAAATAGCGGTATAGCATGGAAACCAATCTGACTCCCAAATAAAATATTTTCCACTAAAAGTTTGACATTTTTAGGACATTTCACATGCCACTTACTTTATAAACAGTGGTAATAATAATTTGAAACCTCATTGTTATGGTTTTGTGTTATTTGTGATGATTAAAGAGAAAAGCAGGAAAAGATTAACAATGTAACAGTTCAAGTGGAATCAACAATTTTACACAAATGTTCAGCTCAAATTTCAATGCTATGGGGCAATTTCAGGATTGATCTATCTTCAGGATTTATCTCTCTCAGTCACTCACTCACTCACTCACTCACTCACTCACTCACTCTCACACTCACTCTCTCTGTCACTCACTCACTCTCACACTCACTCTCTCACTCACTCTCACACTCACTCACTCACACACACACACACACACACACACACACACACACACACACACACACACACACACATACACACTCACTAAAGTTAACAAAGCATTGCTGTCTAATGGGCCGACTGCCTTCGTGTGTGGAGCGCATTATTCTGGGGTTTTGATTATTTGTTGTTCGGGTGGGGTGGCAGTGTTGGGTGAGATGTTAGTAAGCTGCGCCCCCGGTCGGCGTGCCGTTAGTGCAGCGCGCCGAGCTGCTCATGCTCTCACGTTGCGGGAGCAGTTGGTGGCTGATCAGGTTAGTAGGCAATCTGCTGGCGCACTGGTGTCCGGCTGAATGATACCACATGCCGCCCAGTGAATAACTTTAACTTTATTCTCACCCCTCACCCCCCAGCCACTGCCCGTCAACACCACTGGCCGGTAGGGGTCGGGTCGGGTCTGACCGGGTCGGGTCGGGGGTGGACGGCTCGGGTCAGTACCTACAGTCTGCCCAACACAGGGGCCTGCAGGAATAGGCTCGGGTACAGTCTGTCCAACACACACGTCTGTAGCAATAGGCTCAGGTACAGTCTGTCTAACACACACGTCTCTAGGAATAGGCTCAGGTACAGTCTGTCTAACACACATGTCTCTAGGAATAGGCTCAGGTACAGTCTGTCTAACACACATGTCTGTAGGAATAGGCTAGGCTGTCCAACACACACATCTGTAGGAATAGGCTCATGTACAGTCTGTCCAACACACAGGGGTAGAAATAGGCTCAGGTACACATGTGAAGATATGGTCTATGCATCTTCAAAAGTCTTGAACTTCATTTGCACACACTTCTGTATGAATATGCTTAGGTACAGTCTGTCCAACACACAAGTCTGTACGAATAGGCTCAGGTACAGTCTGTCCAACACACAGGGGCCTGCCCTCCCCTCCCCTCCCCTCCCCTCCCCTCCCCTCCCCTCCCCTCCCCTCCCCTCCCCTCCCCTCCCCTCCCCCTCCCCTCCCCTCCCCTCCCCTCCCCTCCCCTCCCTCCCTCCTCCCTCCCTCTCCGCTCCTCTCCACTCCACTCCTCTCCTCTCCTCTCCTCTCCTCTCCTCTCCTCTCCTCTCCTCTCTCCTCTCCGCTCTCCTCTCCTCTCCTCTCCGCTCCACTCCTCTCCTCTCCTTTCCTCTCCTCTCCTCGCCTCGCCTCTCCTGTCCTCTCCTCTTCTCTCCTCTCCGCTCCCCCTCCCCTCCGCTCCCCTCCCTCCTCTCCGCTCCTCTCCTCTCCTCTCCTCTCCTCTCCTCTCCGCCCCCTCCCTCCTCTCCTCTCCTCTCCCATCCTCTCCCATCCCATCCCATCCCCATCCCCCTCCCCCTCGCCTCTCCTCTCCTCTCATGCCCGATTTATGGCTACCTGATCAGAATATGTTCATGGCCTCCTCATTGCTGTAATGCCGGCACAGATTGGTGCTTTACTAGGTGTCAGGAAGCTGCACCCACTGATACGGAGCAAAGCAGTGCTTGTCCTATCCTATTATAGTATTAATGCCGAGTGCCAGGCCAGGCAGCAACATCCATCCAGGGTCCGTATACGGCCTCGAAAGTCTTCAAAAGTCTTGAACTTCATTTGCTCCATTTCAAGGCCTCAGAAGGCCTTGAATTTAACCTATTTTGGGTAATTAGTCTTGAAAAGCCTTGAGTTCCATTAAACTGTCCCCACTGATCTAAATTAGTCTGAAATAACCATTTGCCATTGTGGATTTTTTTCTGAAATCCAAATGAAAATAGTGTTGAATTCCTATCAAAAACAGCCTTGAAATAGCCTTGAAATAGCCTTGAATTCCATATCTTCACATGTGTACGGACCCTGTGTATCAGTTTAGTAAGTTATTGGTTTGACTCGACCAATATTTAAATCCATGACCTTCCACACTCTTATGATTCAGTCACCATATCCGGTCCAACACATTAAAGTGATCTCAGTGAGATGGTGACTGGCATTTACATTAGCTAATGGGGTAAGAGAATGTTTTCCGAATAGAACTACGCTAGCTGCTCATCAGATGTTGTCGAAAGCGACTCATAAGAAACCTTTATAAACTAAAATGAAGTTATCAAATCCCTGGACTGTTAAGCTCGCAAAATAAAACCTAATTTAAATCCCATTTAAAAATTGGTATTCCATTTGTATGAGGTATTGTGTTCTTCTCATTAGACCTTAGATATTTCTAGGGCACAAAGCCACAAATCAATCAAATCCACTTCACCGAAGGACTATGCATTAATTAAAATCACCGCATTATGCCTACGAATAATCCCGTGATTATGGGGGTATTATGGAACGGATCCAATGGGTGGGTGCATGTGTGGGAGTGCTTTTGCGGGTGCTGCTTGAGCAGCTTGGTGGGCGGGTGGGCTGCGTGATAGGCCTGTTACACTACGACGTAAGGAGCTACCGTGAGCCAACGTAGGTGAATTTTGGTCATTACGTTGAGGTATGGCGGGTTACCTCATGCTTACGTTAGGCAGACGTCGAGTTATGTCAGGTTACGTCGAGTTACGGCAGCGCGCATCAAGGTTTTGGCCATTCCCAAAACTTTCGATGTGATGCAGTTGTGTTGGGATGACGTTACACTCGCGTTACGCCGACCTTAGTCATGCGATAGAGCTGCGTCGGCTACGTTAGATCAACGTTTTCTTACGTCAGAGTGACGCACAAGCGGGAGGAACGTGCAGCCCGTGCTAAGACAACGTGGGGGTTAACGTATCTCAACCTAGGTCAAACGTGTCTGTGATGTGTGCCTAACGTTGCTCAAACATTTCACAAACGTGTCCTGACGTAGTTGACAAACGTCTAGCGTGGTCACATCTGTGATGTCCTTTGAATGTTGTCGAACGTGTTGTGAATGCTGGCCACGCTGGACTCACGTCATTCCGATGCTAGTCTCGGTGGGTCGACGTTGACTTACGTTGGGAAAAACGGTCGAGTCGGACGTGGCAAAGTTACGGCGGGTGTGATCACGCCAGCCCGACGCTAAGCCGCTGCTAATGTCACGCTAGGCTCGCGTCTTGTGCGCTGGAGTTTCGCTAGCCTCACGTTAACACAATTAATTATTCCTTTGTCCTCACTTGTTGAACCACGATATAACTACGCTATACCGACGTTACACTCACGTCAACTATGTGGCATTGACGTCCAACTTGGCCCCGTATTTACATATTACGCCGAGAATTTGTACACGTAAAATTTATTTTCACGTTGCCCCTAAGCTGGCGAGTTTCATTGTCGTCTGACAGGGCTATGAGGTAGGCACTAGGCCTGTGAGGTTGCAGGAGGTCACCTGACCACCACCGGTTGGCTACTTGGCCCTCGTTTTTTTGTTTAATAAAGAAATAGGGGTTTTAGGAGCAAGCCAGAGCTGAGACTCTTCTCCATATAACTGTATATATTGCGTTGTGTCTCTCAGTGTCAATAATATGGCATTTAGGTAAATAGTGATTGATGATGAAAGGGGTCAACTGACGTGTTTTTTGTTGTTCTTGTCGCTTCCAGGCTTGTTGGTGACACGAGTTCATCCCGATCTCCTTCGCCACCAGCCAAGAAAAAGAAGAAAAAGTCAAGTGGTCGAAGAAGTCGGTAAGTGAATGGAGTGTGGTCACCTGGTTAAACTAGTCATCGCTTATTCGTACCTCTCCACCACTACCCCTCTCTCCGCGTGTTACTGAGGCGTTTGAGTTGCATAGTCCGATGGTTTTGATTTGTTGCCACTTTCTGACATACTCATACTTATACTTATCCTCTTCTGTTTATATATTTAGGCATAATAGCCTGTTAACAGATTTGGCATGTATATATAGTGGTCGTGCGGTGAGGATTGACTATACGGATACTGAGTCCAAAATTTATCAAGTCTGTTTTTCAATGCATTTAGTGATGGACCTTCAACTATTTCGGGTGGAAGCGTATTCCATGTGTTTGCAGCTCTGTTGAGGAGAAAGTTTTTCCTCACTCACCACTTGGTCCTTCGGTGATATTTCCAATTTAATGTATGGAGCCTTTATGGTATATAATCCAGATATATGCTTATATATTTTTATGATGTCACCTCGAGCGCAAATACATGAGATTGATCGTTCTTATTAATTTTACGTTAATTTGAATTTGAAGCAACCTTTATCTTAAATGGTTAATTTTGCAGATATTTGAAGTGAAAATCTGACAAATTAATTTTGGCAAGCACGACAAATATTTGACACCAGAGGATTCAGCAGTAACACTAACAGCTTCTATTAAATTTGCTAAATTTGCAGCAACAGATGCTTAATTAGTGATCAGTATCATAATTGGGTATACAAGTGGTTTCTTTGGTTTTGAAAATTTGATGCTTTCATCGGACTATGCAGCTTTAAGTACAGATTGTATACTTGAGTGAACTTCCAACAAACCTGTTTCAATTAAGTATTTATTAAATCTGAAATCATGTTGGTTATGAATCTAATTAACAGAAAATCTATTTTCAGCACACAAAAAAGGGTTCTTTTGTTGCATTTGACACAAACTCTTTGTCATTTCCTGAAAAAGTGGTGATTTATTTGAAAGAACTAAACCTTGATCCTTGAATACCTGCCATGGTACTTGCACCTCTACACAGTTATCACGACCCCAGCCCCTAATGAGTATTACTCACCACCACACAACACTTATCACAACCCCAGCACAAGTGTCATTACTCACATCTACACACTTATCACAACCCCAGCACTACCGTCATTACTCACCTCTACACACTTATCACAACCCCAGCACTACCGTCATTACTCACCTCTACACACTTATCACAACCCCAGCACTACCGTCATTACTCACCTCTACACACTTATCACAACCCCAGCACTACCGTCATTACTCACCTCTACACACTTATCACAACCCCAGCCACTACCGTCATTACTCACCTCTACACACTTATCACAGACCCCAGCACAAGTGTCATTACTCACATCTACACACTTATCACAACCCCAGCACTACCGTCATTACTCACCTCTACACACTTATCACAACCCCAGCACTACCGTCATTACTCACCTCTACACACTTATCACAACCCCAGCACTACCGTCATTACTCACCTCTACACACTTATCACAACCCCAGCACTACCGTCATTACTCACCTCTACACACTTATCACAACCCCAGCACTACCATCATTACTCACCTCTACACACTTATCACAACCCCAGCACTACCGTCATTACTCACCTCTACACACTTATCACAACCCCAGCACTACCGTCATTACTCACCTCTACACACTTATCACAAGCCCAGCACTACCGTCATTACTCACCTCTACACACTTATCACAACCCCAGCACTACTGTCATTACTCACCTCTCCACACACTTATCACAACCCCAACACTACCGTCATTACTCACATCTACACACTTATCACAACCCCAGCACTACCATCATTACTCACATCTACACACTTATCACAACCCCAGCACTACCGTCATTACTCACCTCTACACACTTATCACAACCCCAGCACTACCGTCATTACTCACATCTACACACTTATCACAACCCCAGCACTACCGTCATTACTCACCTCTACACACTTATCACAACCCCAGCACTACCGTCATTACTCACCTCTACACACTTATCACAAGCCCAGCACTACCGTCATTACTCACCTCTACACACTTATCACAACCCCAGCACTACCGTCATTACTCACATCTACACACTTATCACAAGCCCAGCACTACCGTCATTACTCACCTACCCACACACTGATCACAACCCCAGCACTACCATCATTACTCACCTCTACACACTTATCACAACCCCAGCAGTACCATCATGACTCACCTCCACACACTTATCACAACCCCAGCACTACCGTCATTACTCACATCTACACATTTATCACAACCCCAGCACTACCGTCATTACTCACATCTACACACTTATCACAGCCCCAGCACTACTGCCATTACTCACCTCTACACACTTATCACAACCCCAACACTACCATCATTACTCACCTCTACACACTTATCACAACCCCAGCACTACCGTCATTACTCACCTCTACACACTTATCACAACCCCAGCACTACTGTCATTACTCACATCTACACACTTATCACAACCCCAGCACTACCATCATTACTCACCTCTACACACTTATCACAACCCCAGCACTACCATCATTACTCACATCTACACACTTATCACAGCCCCAGCACTACTGCCATTACTCACCTCTACACACTTATCACAACCCCAACACTACCATCATTACTCACCTCTACACACTTATCACAACCCCAACACTACCATCATTACTCACCTCCACACACACTGATCACAACCACAGCACTACCGTCATTACTCACCTCTACACCCTTATCACAACCCCAGCACTACCGTCAATACTCACCTCTACACACTTATCACAGCCCCAGCACTACTGCCATTACTCACCTCTACACACTTATCACAACCCCAGCACTACCATCATGACTCACCTCCACACACTTATCACAACCCCAGCACTACCGTCATTACTCACCTCTACACACTTATCACAACCCCCGGCACTACCGTCATTACTCACCTCTACACACTTATCACAACCCCCGCACTACCATCATTACTCACCTCTACACACTTATCACAACCCCAGCAGTACCATCATGACTCACCTCCACACACTTATCACAACCCCAGCACTACCGTCATTACTCACATCTACACACTTATCACAACCCCAGCACTACCGTCATTACTCACCTCTACACATTTATCACAACCCCAGCACTACCATCATTACTCACATCTACACACTTATCACAAGCCCAGCACTACCGTCATTACTCACCTACCCACACACTGATCACAACCCCAGCACTACCATCATTACTCACCTCTACACACTTATCACAACCCCAGCAGTACCATCATGACTCACCTCCACACACTTATCACAACCCCAGCACTACCGTCATTACTCACCTCCACACACTTATCACAACCCCCGCACTACCGTCATTACTCACCTCTACACACTTATCACAACCCCCGCACTACCGTCATTACTCACCTCCACACACACTGATCACAACCACAGCACTACCATCATGACTCACCTCTACACACTTATCACAACCCCAGCACTACCGTCATTACTCACCTCTACACACTTATCACAAGCCCAGCACTACCGTCATTACTCACCTCTACACACTTATCACAGCCCCAGCACTACTGCCATTACTCACCTCTACACACTTATCACAACCCCAGCACTACCGTCATTACTCACCTCAACACACACTTATCACAATCCTAACACTATCATCATTACTCACTTACACACTTATCGCATCCATCAATCATTACTCACCCCCATGCACACCTATTAGCACTTCAAATTTACACTGCAAACAGCATGCATGACCTTTTTGCTCAAGTAAAACAAGAAGACATTTTAGCCTTTTTGAGGACAGCTGGTCTGTACCACCTCATATAGTTTATTAAATCAATTTTCTCAATTAATAATAATAATAAAACCTTTTACTTTTATCGGGAATTATATTTACCTTGACCACAAATTATATGATTGTGATGTTTTTTAATTCATGACACATCATTTATTGTATGCTTTTACATTATATGTAAAAGCGATGTTGAATAAAAAATATATATAAATTCTCATCGTGAATATGGCTTATGCTGCCAACACAGCGTAAAGAAACCACCAATCAATCGGTCAATCTGCATACCTTATTCTCAATTACTCATGTGCACACAAGTATCACGACCCTCAATCCCTACGTTACTTATCCATCTAGCGGTAGCGGGTGTGGAAGGGTGGTGGTGGTGCATTGAGTAAGTCTGCACCATACCGACTTGCACCTCTTTGATTCTGCAGCATCAAGGTAGTCTGTGGTGTGAGCTGCTGAAGTAAAGTCAATTCAAAGCGTGTAGCGGAGTATAGTTGTCAATGGAAGGCCCCTCACCACCAGCCACACAACCCCTTCCCAATAGACGAGATCACGGTTCCGAGTGCGCATGCGCTGAAAACGGCGTTGGCAGCAAAGCACAGGTGTATGGCCTTTGAGTTTGCCGATACGTGTAGGGCAAAACTGCCATTTTATTCAAAATTAATAGAAATACATAACAATTTGGAACGATGCGGCTGGAACGGTGATGTAGCATATCCCCTCATTCAACCACCCGACCAGACGGGATGGCCGAATGAGTTGAGTGTCCGTCTCCTGTTCGTGGTTTGGAACCCTGGTCGAGTCAAACCAAAGACTTAAAAATTGATACTTGTCACTTCCTATCCTAGAGCTTGGCATTATTAGGATAGGGCAAGGACTGGTTGGTTCAGGGTCAGGATAATGTGACTGAGTGGGATATCAGGTCATGGTGCTGGTCTCCCAGTGGGGCAGCACTATAAAGTCGCCATGAGTGCGCACTGTCACAAGTTGGTACCCGTCCTGATATGACCTTAGATGTTGCTAGGATGTAAAACATCAAACAGAACAAACAAATTCAACCATCCACACCTGGTTCAAGTGCTTGGCATTATTAGGATAGGGCAAGGACTGGTTGGTTCAGTCTCAGGTTAATGTAAATGAGTGAGATATCAGGTCATAGTGTTGGCGGCCTGATCTCCCAGTGGGGCAGTACTATGAAGTCGCCATGAGGTACGCACAATCACAAGTCGGTACCCGTCCTGATATGACGTTAGATCTTCCCGGGATGTAAAACTCCAACCAACCAACCAACCCACACCTGGTTCAGGGATGGAAGATCTCTGAGATTTTGTGGGTTTCCCCCAATTGTACTGTACTGCAATCCCACATCACTATCAGCATATGCCAATACATTGTTCAAATGCCGCAGCACTGTCAGATGTACCATTCATCACCATGCAGCACGGTCAGTGTAGACCAATACCATACTGCACCATGCAGCACCATCAGCGTAGGCCAATACCTTGCTGCAACACTGTCAGCATAGACATAGGCGATAATACAGCCACAACAAAGACAGTGCTCTCCACAGATAGCCTGTACTGACTGATCAGTGGAATTGTGCTAGGAGAGTAGTGTATGAAACCTGGCTTCTGGGAATTTTCTGCGATTCCCTGACAGTGCTAAACCTATGGGGAGAATATCCGCATTTTCCGGATGTCTCAGATAACCTCACCCTAATAATCTCATCATAAGCTCACCGTAGATTTCCGCTTTTCTTATGCCAAGTACACACCTACCGTATACGATTCGCACACTAAAACTCGCGACTCGACCCGACCCGCTTAAAACTGAAAACGGGCCGATTCATTTTTCGAAATCGCGAATCGCAATCGTAATCGGCCCGTTTTAGCCCTAAAACTGAGTTTTTAGTCGCGAATCGCAATCGCTAGGTGTGCGCGGGGAGCGCACACCTAGCGATTTTTGTGCGTGAAACGGGTAGTTTTAGATCGTATACGGTAGGTGGGTGCGCACAAACGGTAGGTGTGTACCTGGCATTAGCTTTCATCTCTGCTGCTGTTAGATCGAATCTTCAGCCTCTGGCTTCGATGATTGCTTTTGTGAAAGTAATGTTTGAATCCCCATGGGGCAAACTCTGTATGTTATTGTTAGCGCCATTACTCAATACATGTAGTAGCACTGGCTGAATCAGCTAACAAATCACTGGTTTGGTGAGCTGGAATCCTGCGTAGCTTAGTGGTTAAGATCCTTGCCCTGGATATGATCATGTTCAATATTATTCAAATTCTGTATTTCACAATTTGCAGGATGCATTCTCAACTTTGTGTGAAATGCTTTGAATTAGTTTTTTTCCTCGACATTAAAGTTGCATAATCCGATGAAGCATCACATTTTTTAAACCAAAATAATTACCTCGGTTTGATTCTCCATATCTAACCTAAATACCGATGCACTTTGTAAACATTTGTTGACACCTAGAAGGGAATACAGAGTCAATTTAATAGAACCTGTTTCTGTAGAAGCTCATAGTGTTTGGTATGCTTACTAAAATTAATTTTACATGTTTGCGCTTCAAATATCTCAATGTTAGATAATTAAAATAAAAGTTACATCAAACTAAAGTAAGGTAGATTATAACAATCAATCAATTTAATAGATTTATTTCAGAAATTGACAGAAATTCAAAAGCATCAGACCATGTAACTTTAAGATGGTCTTTGTTGTGGACATGGCATGACATCACAAGGACCGGGCGTGGTGGCCGAATCGGTAGAGCGCGGGCCTCGCGTGTGGCAGACCGGGAGTTTGCTTCCCGATCGAGTCAAACCAATGGCTTATCAAATTGATACTTGTCACTTCCTAGCCTGGCGCTCGGCATGAATAGGATACGACTAGGGCTGGTTAGCTCAGTGTCCGGATAATGTGACAGAGTGGTATATCAGGTCATGGTGCCAGTGGCCTGGTTTCCCAGTGAGGCAGCACTATAAAGTCACCATGAGTGTGCACTGTCACAAGTCGGTGCCCGTCCTGATATGACCTTAGATGTTGCCGGGATGTAAAACACCAACAAACAAATCAAATTAAATCACAAGGAATGAACGTCAGTGGAATGGGACTTGGAAACCCTGGTTGAAGCTCAATTTTAACTCTGTTGTGTAATGTAACTTGTCAGGTAACCACGTGCATCATGTTCAGTGGGTGATTGATCCAGTAGTCTAGCTGCCACCGTCGGCACCTGGCGTCGACACTAAATCAGGCGACCGCTGGCCCGGAACCAGCAGCACTAAGTGCACTACTAGCTCCCCCTGTCGGTGGAACTACTAGCGAATCGCTGTCAGACTTCATCCAAATTTCAAGACCAAAAAAAAACACCCCACGAAAAACCTTTGCTACACAAAGCTTAATTTGTGAACACGGCTAGGTAATTTATTATTCTCAAGCGCAGGATTTAAAGATGCATGTTGTTAGTTTATCCGGTAACCCTGTGTTGGTTGCCTCAACAGGGACGTATTTAAGTTTTCCTGCACAAAAAAAACCCACACCAAATAAACCCACCCACTGTCATACCAGACAGGGTAGCTCAGTGGCAGGATAATGTGACACTGAGTGGGATATCAATCAGGTCATGGTGCTGGTGGCCTGGTCTCTCAGTGGGACAGCACTATAAAATCACCATGGTGTGCAATGTCACGAGACCAGACGGGGGGGGGGGGGCCGAATGAGTTGAGCGGATATTTGATGTGTGTAACAGTAGGCTGCACGTCGAATATCAATCACAACCGCTGGCCATGCTATCCACAGGAAACACACTTTTACTTTCCGAGAGGCTCGACGCATGCGCCGTGTGCACCTCCGGTGGTTGTGCGCCATGACTTCCGGTTGCCCGAGGGCCATATGTGAAGTGACGCGTGGGCACGCATGCGCACAGGGTTGCATTGCAACAGTTGGGTGGAGTCGGTTTGAGTGACTAGGCCCCCCCCCCCCGACTCCCCCACCCCTCCAAAAATAAACAGCAAAAAAAAAGCTTATTGTATTGTTATACATGGCGTCAACAGGACCGACTTACTCTGACTCGACCGGGCCCGGTGGCCGAATCAGTAGAGCGCGGGCGTCGTGTGCAGAAGGTCAGCAGTTCGGTTTCCGATCGAGTCAAACCAATTATTTATCAAATTGATACTTATCGCTTGCTAGCCTGGCACTCGGCATTAATAGGATAGGGCAAGGACTTGTAATCTCAGTGCCAGGATAATGTGACCTGAGTGGGATATCGGGTTATGGTGCTGATGACGGCCTGATTTCCCAGTGGCGCAGCACTATAAAGTCGCCATGAGTGCGCACTATCACAAGTCGGTACCCTTCCTGATCCCTGCGTTTTCCCTGATTTCAAAGCAGCCAGCCTTCATGGGTTTAGCGCTGTCAAGAGAATCACGACAAATCTGCGCCAAGTCAGATCTTCACTCTTTGTTGCTGTCAAAGGCGAATCCTTGAATAATGCCATGCAGTCTTCACGCTAATGATAATTATAATCGTGATAATAATAATAATAATGGTAATAATAATAATAATGGTAATAATTTGTTTGTTTGTTGTTTTACGACCTAGCAACATCTAAGGTCATATCAGGACGGTGGTAATAATAATGATAATAGTATAAGTAATAGGCTTCAAAAGTGTTCCATGTCTAAATGCCATCGATATTTCTTCTTGGCAACTCATTGTTTAGCTTGAGATATATGATCAGTTTCAAACTGTGTTGTTCTTTTATGAATAGAAGCACGCCATGAACTTCTGTCGTTACTACTAAATAATAATAATTATAATAATAATAATAAAAATAATAACACAGCTGTCATGATATAGTGTTTAAAGTTTGCTATTGTGAATAACTATTGTATAAGTGGTATTCTTAAATAGCTTTCATATATAAATTCCACTGGTAAAAATATGAATGATAATGCAGTGAGGTGCACTGACCTTGCCAGGTGAAATGCCACATACACAGGTAGACGCGTGTAGGGTGACTGGATAAGGGAGCCTAGATAGTCTAATGGTTATGTTGCCAGGAATATGGCCGATGCTGCCGACATGGTGTAAAGCAACCACCAATCAATCAATCAATCAAAGTTATGACGCTTGTACCATCCGGAATGGCAGGAGTGTAGGCATGGCATTTCCCACAAGTAGGTGTGGGTAGGGAAACTGCATAAGGGAGCATAGATAGTCTAATGGTTATGTCACCGTGAATATGGCCGATGCTGCCGACATGCCATAAAGCAACCACCAATCAATCAATCAATCAAAGTTATGACACTTGTACAGCCCGGAATGGCAGGAGTGTAGGCATGGCATTTCCCACAAGTAGGTGTGGGTAGGGTGACTGCATAAGGGAGCCTCGATAGTCTAATGGTTATGTCACCGTGAATATGGCCTATGCTGCCGACATGGCGTAAAGCAACCACCAATCAATCAATCAATCAAAGTTATGACGCTTGTACCACCCGGAATGGCAGGAGTGTAGGCATGGCATTTCCCACAAGTAGGTGTGGGTAGGGTGACTGCATAAGGGAGCCTAGATAGTCTAATGGTTATGATGCTTGCCCTGGAATGGCAGAAGTGCAGGCATGGCATTGCGCTTCGTTTGCACCCACCTCCACCTCCACCTCCACCTCCACCTCCACGACCCTGGTGCTGTGACCATGATACTATCCAAGTTACAACCGTCCTGATATGACCTTAGATGTTGCTAGGACGTAAAACAACAAACAAGCAAACTATTGTAATATGTATGCTTATAATTAATGGAAATGCACTATCTGGATATTTGTCATGAGGGATGAGCATAGTGAGTTGCACTTACCTCCCTAGTGAATTGCCACATACACAGGTAGGTAGGTGTGCGTCAGGGAGCCTAGATAGTACAGTGGTTAAGATGCCCATTTGAGTCCCACAAAGACATCCTCCATGACAACACTATGAACAGTAGTAATGATATTGATAATAGTCTTAGGCTATTATTGTTATTATTATTATTGTCATTATTATCATTATTATGCATGGATGAAAGATCTCCGCAATTTCGCGGATTTCCGCGCAATGTTTTATGTTTACCAATTAATGTTAAACAAAATGCCAAGGATTCGAAGGAATCAGGATGTCTATGACATCAATTGGGTATTTCGAATCCCGTTGTTATAAGTCGTATAATAAATAGCCTTATACGTTGCTAGAACATAAAGCCCAAGCAAGAACGAGTTAGGTATGGAGTGATAATAAGGCACAAGGTTGGTTGAAATCTGACTTCTGACATTTTCCCGTGATTCCCTAACAGTGCTAATCCTATGGGGAGGGGGGTGGGGGGGGGGGGGGGGGGGGGGGGGAGAGAATGCATGTTTTCGCGGAAATTCGCTGTCGGTGTAATGATCCCGGTCTGATTTTCAACTTTTTTTTGCTGTAGACCACTTTCATCCCTGATTATGAAAATAACTATTTTGAAACCATAAATATACAATTGACGCTGCTGCCAGTATTCCTTCGCTACCCTTGATGAGCGTTCTTCAGATGGCAATTGGCATAGGCTGCGTGTTGCTTTGCTGGTGGTTAACGGTGTGCATTACTACTGGTGAGGTGATAAGTCAGGCATGCAGAGCAGGTGGTGTGAGACCTAGGCCATGCGGTGTTAATGCGGTGTACCCTAAGAGCTGTATTGTTGGCTGTGCTTTTAATTAATGGCACGTCAGAATTGCCTTGCACATAGCGAGGTGCCTGAGGGGGAAGTCAGGTGAAAGGCTTGAATTCATTTGTGATTTTTGTTGTTTTATCCGCAAAGCCATTCGCTTATCCACATCCAAGTTAACACTTTCTATGAGCTCATTCATTGTTCGTATGGGTCCTTGAAAACCTAGAAAGTCCTGGAATTTGATAATTCAGGATTCCAGGTCTGGAAAGTTCTGGAATTTGTCTAAAGATCCTTGAAACAATGAAAGTCCATGAAAGTTGAAAATCATGACTGTATTTATTAATTGTTTAAACCTATTTAAACCTATTTGCACAAACTTCAATGAGTGATGTTTTGTAGTAAAAGTGATTTTTCTGGGTTCTTTTTCCCACCTCTTTATTTTTTATATTAAAACCATACATATAGTCATCATTATTTCTCTCAACCAGACGGGATGGCCGAATGAGTTAGAGCGTCCGTCTCCCGTGCTGGTAGATCGCGGGGTCGTGGGTTCGAACCCCGGTCGAGTCAAACCAATGACTTAAAAATTGATACTTGTTGCTTCCTAGCCTGGCGCTCGGCATTATTAGGACAGGGCAAGGACTGGTGTGCTCAGTGTCAGGATATTGTGACTGAGTGGGATACCAGGTCATGGTGCCGGCGGCCTGATTTCCCAGTCAGACAACACTATAAAGTCGCCATGAGTGTGCACTGTCAAAAGTTGGTACCCGTCCTGATATGACCTTAGATGTTGCTAGGACGTAAAACAACACCAAACAAATCATTATTTCTCATTCTTATTCACAATTCACATCTTACCCAGTGAATCGAATGTGAATACAGCTATGTTTCGGGGCACTTTGATTTAATAAACGTCTTAAAAACATCCTGGAATTTTGCACTGAACGGACCTGGAATTTGATGTCAAAATGGGTATGAACCCTGTCATTTACGGTGGTCATAATCTTCGGACATTGTACAGCATTGAAAAGCGTGTGGACAGCATAGGGAATGCGTGAACCACCTCGGACATTCTGTGCATGTCACACACACCTAACGAAGAAGAGAGATGCGAATGTGATCGCATTAACCCCCGCTCACTTGGTCATTCGTCAAATCATATGCGCTCTACACATTTGGTTTAGATCTTCCGGCTGTCTTATGGGCTCACCCGTGTCTGCTGTCATGACTGGCAATATGGAGAACAGCTTGGTAGAGCGCGGGCCTCGCGTGCGGAAGGTCGGGAGTTCTGTTCTCGGTCGCGACAAACCAATGACTTTAAGATTGATACTTGTTGCTTACCAGCCTGGTGTTCAGCATTAATAGGATAGGGCAAGGACCGGTTAGCTCAGTGTCAGGATATTGTGACTTAGTGGGATATCAGGTTACGGTGCTGGTAGCCTGATTTCCCAGTGGGGCAGCACTATAAAATCGCCATAAGTGCGCACTGTCACGCTTGGGTACCCGTCCTGATATGACCTTAGATGTTGCCAGGATGTAAAATGTCAACAACCAACCGTTTCGTTACGACATCAAAAAGCACCATAATATGTTTAAATGAATTGATAAATACATGAGGTTGGAATGGGAAGATAATCTTTTATTCTACTACTACACATCAACTATATACAGTATAACTCCATTAAACCAAGCTCGGTTAAACCAAACGATCGCTTAATCCAAGCTTTTTTCGGCGGCCCGGCAAAATACTACCATTTATCATATAAAAAAGTTGGTTAAACCAAAGTCTGATAATCCAAGTTATCAGTTAATCCAAACAAAACTTTCGGGCTGCAGGCCACATCCGGTACGTTTAAGCCAAACTTTCATGTGGTTATAAGATCATCTGAGACCCCACCAACTTTTTTATATGATAAATGGTAGTATTTTTCCGGGCAGCCAAAAAAGGTTTGGATTAAATGATCGTTTGGTTTAAACGAGCTTGGTTTAACGGGGTTATACTGTATATATAAAAAAAGAATAATCAAAGTGTCCACATATATTGTATATTACATTCATAATGCACCTGCGCTTTTGCCAAAGCCAAGTCAAAGTCGAAGTCAAAGCTCGGTTAAACCAATGATCGGTTAATCCATACAAATTTCTAGGGTCCCTTCAAGTTTGGTTTAACGGGGTTATACTGTATATACAGGTGAAAAAGGCTTAACATGCATTGGCTTACAATTGTATCGCACCTTGCTGTAATAAATCTAGTGTATTAGAATGTTGGTCAGAGAGCATATGGCAATCCATTTTATGCCAGGCTACGGCGGCTTTAGTCTGGCTTACAGCTGTCATACAGCTTGCAGTAGTTTGTGCCAGAACTGTCGCTATACAACATTGCGACCATCCTTACACAAAGCTGTGTGTTGGGAAAGGCAGTTGCCAGTTAGCTTGTAGCAATACTTTGAGCATGTTAGAACTTTTCGCCGAGCTGATATGACCTTAGATGTTGCTAGGACATCAAACAATAGAACTTTTGGAAAATGTGCGTTGGGATCATCTGTACAACAGGCCCTGGTTATATGCACTCTTTGACTTTTAGAATGCGAAAATAAATTGTTTTGATTCCCGTATATAGAGTTTCAATTGATTTTGGTTTGTTTGTTGTTGTTTGACGTCCTAGCAACATCTAAGGTCATACAAGGACGGTACCGACTTGTGACAGTGCACACTCATGGTGACTTTATAGTGCTGCCCCACTGGGAGACCAGGCCACCAGCACCATGACCTGATATCCCACTCAGTCACATTATCCTGACACTGAGCCAACCAGTCCTTGCCCTATTCTAATAAGGCCGAAAGCCTGGCTAGGAAACAACAAGTATCAATTTTTAAGTCATTGGTTTGACTCAACCTGGGTTTGAACCCACAAACCCATGGGTTCAGAGCGCCGATCTCCCAAAACAGGAGATGGACGCTCAACTCATTTGGCCATCCCGTCTGGTCAGTTTCAAATGAAGAAACTAGTGACTAATGCTGAATAATTTGTTCTACTCAATCGCACTGCCAATCCACAACCCTCGTGGTGGCCGAATCAGTAACAGCGCAGGCTTTCTGTGCGGAAGGTCGGGGTAGCTTGAATGCTGGCCAAGTCAAACCAATGGCTTACAAAATTGATACTTGTCGCTACTTAGCCTGGTGCTCGACATGACTAGGATAGGGAAAAGACTGGTTAACTCAGTATCAGGATAATCTGACTGAGTGGGAAATCGGGTTATTGTGCCAGTGTCTGGTCTCCCAGTGGGGCAGTGCAATAAAGTCGCCATGAGTGCACAGTGTCACAAGTCGGTGCCTGTCTTGATATGACCTCAGATGTTGCCAGGACATAAAACCCCCAAAAAACAAAAACACTGACTTCAATAATACCACAAAATGTCAGAGTACCGGACACGGTGGCCGAATCGGTAGAGCGCAGGCTTCCCGTGTGGAAAGTGGGGAGTTTGAATCCCAGTTGACTCAAATCAATGACTTACAAAAGTGATGCTTGTCATTTCCTAGCCTGGCGCTTGGCATTATTAGGATCGGGCTAGGATTGGTTAACTTAGTATCAGGATAATGTGACTGAGTGGGAAATCCGGTCATGGTGCCGGCGGCCTGGTCTTCCAGTGGGGGAGCACTATAAAGTCACCATGAGTGCCGTGTCACAAGTTGGTGTCTGTCTTGATATTACCTTAGATGTTGCCATGACATAAAACCCCCAACAAACAAAAACATGACTTCAACAATAATACAAAATGCCAGGTGTGCAGATCACTAGTAGCTATCTGACTCTTCTATAGACGCTTTTTGCATCAACATTTCCTGGTGTCTTGAATTGTGGAACTGGGCGCGGTGGCCGAATCGGTAGAGCACGGGCCTCGTGTGCTGGAGATCGGCAGTTCTGTTCCCGGTCGGCTCAAACCAATGACTTAAAGATTGATACTTGTTGCTTCCTAGCCTAGCGCTCGGCATTAATAGGATAGGGCAAGGACTGGTTATCTCAGTGTCAGGATAATGTGACTGAGTGGGATGGGATATTGAGTCATGGTGCTGGCGGCATGATTTCCCAATGGGGCAGCACTATAAAGTCGCCATGAGTGCACACTGTTACAAGTCGGTACATGTCCTGATATAACCTTAGATGTTGCCAGGACGTAAAACTCCAACAACCAACCAACAAGAATTGTTGCGTTTTTATTTATATAAGCTTGATGGCGTGTTCTGGGGGTAGGCATTGCGACAGTGTAGAACTTTGTAGTGCATGCAGTGCACATCGATTCTAGAGTCTAAAGGGCAGTAGCGTGATGGTGAGCATGCCTCATCTCTCTGTCTCTCTCTGATGGGAATGTCTTTTTTTTATCTTTGCAAGCAAAAAGCATAAGCGGGAAGAGGAAGGCGACAGGTAAGAATGAGAACCCGGTGTATTTTGTTGTGCATACAGTTTGCGTGTTGTAGTTCAACGGGTTTGAAACTAACACCGTCTCTAAATAGTGACGTGTCATTAAAACAGGACATGTGTTTATTTCTTATGCGCTGTAATGCTGTTCTGTTAAGTCTGATATTATCAAGTTTGTATGTCTAGGGATAATCCCAGTATAGCTTGTGATAATTGGAGGAGTGGTAGACCATGGTTCCTGCCAGTCAGTGTGTCCGGTTAGCCACAGCCAATATCCAGGCTTTGGATATTATTAAGACAAGTGTGCCACTTGTCGCTCAACTATCATTCTTTGAGGACAGTGTGATATGTATATATATATATATATCCAGCTCACTTCACCAGGGCTAGGCTGCCAATCCGTGCTTGTCTGTGTAAAACCTATTATTGCCTGATGTGGGGATTGCTGTCCAATAGAGTATTGATTGAGTTATAGCCATGGTCAAGGTGTATTCCAGAGGCCTGAGCTACTCACGCTTTGTATTGAGATGATGAACCCTTTACTAGATGACTCCGGCTTTGAAATCGGTGCCTGCGCGAAGGTTTGTTCTATTCACACATGGTGAGGGTTGTTAAAACAATGGCGGGTGGAGCAGCTGCATATGCCGCATGAATAATTGGTGAATTGGTGCCAGATTTAGCTTTACGAGTCGGTCGACAACTATCGACATTGGAATCAACCAATTTTGGCTATTAGTTGACTTTATTTGTTCAAATTGATTATCCCCCCCCTGATATATTGATTTCTTGATAAACCTATTTTGATTATGAAGCAATTTGCTTGTGGAATTTGGTGATACCTTGACAATATTGCTTTGTGATGTAGGAGGGTGTTGAAAACAAATGGAGGAGAAATAAATAATTCTCTTTAAATGTCTCTTAAAATATGTGGATTATAAATCATTCCTTGCATTAGATAGTGAATGGAGCTAATTTTGATATATGTAGAATGAGGTGTCTTTTACTTTCATTTCTGTTGTGTTAAAGGCATTATTCAAGTTTGTTTTGTGCCACACCGTACATCGGGGGATTGAAAGAGGTTTCAATTGGGTCTATGATCCCCATATATGGGAAAATCAGCATTTATCCCCCCCCCCCCCCCCCTATTGGTCCCTTACTCGAAAGTGCACAAAATGAAACGAAGCGCCACCTGAGGCAATCCCTGCATACAGGTTTACGTTGATTTTTTTCCAGTTTTCATGCTGTTAATATACACCCTTTGTACTGCAGTGCACTTTTACAGCACAAACAGTAACATACAGTGTAGCATCTGCAGTTCCCCAGAGCCACAGTCAACTTGAAAACCTTGCGCTTTATCTAGAGCATTTCCTGGGGGGGAAATAGAAGACAAATTTCAGCTCCCTTTCATTAAGTAACCAGCTGTTCTCTAATTAATGCTGCTGTTGCTGTTTGGTGCTTTCAAGGTCGGCCAGTCTATCACCTTCGCGTAAGGACAAGAAGAAGCTGAAGAAGGAGAAGCGGCAGAAGCAGGAAGGGTAGGTGTCTGCATGGGCGAAAGCTTTGCGTACTAGCTCTCAAGACTATCACCCCGAAAGTCAACCCCTACCCACACCTACATGCGATATAAGCCCAACCACCACACAACCATATATACTATACTGCCTCCACATCAGACCACCCCTACCACCTGCTCCACCTTCACTTAGACAATATATGTAAAATTCCCAATATGCTTCTCTTCTCTCCTTCCCCCCCCTCCTTCCCCCTTCTTTTTTCCTCCTTCTTTTGTTTAAAGCTCTTTTATTAAATTATTATCTGTAGGCATTGTGTTGTTTAATTCACTCCACTACCCCCCTGAATTTATTGTTATCATTATTATCATCCAACATGTTAGTATTATGATATCCATCTCTCACCTTTTTTAGTATCACGCTTGTGTTGTTTCTGACCATGCACGTGACAGGTAAGTAGCCAATCACAGCGCCTGTTAAATATCATATATATCTTGACCAAAATCAGTCCCCAACCCTAACCTCCCCAACTCACAATAACTTTACTTCTTTTTTTTTTAAACTATATTTTCTTGCCATTAAAACATCCATATATACACACTATGCTACATGTTCCATATTTGAAATATCAAAAACTCGCACGGAAGGTCCTCTTTCATTATTTTTTATCTCCCTTGTCCTTCATGGAAAAGAAAGAGAGAAAAAAAAGGATGTCACCAGTCAAAAAAAAATCCGACATTTTTATCAAAGCACATAATCATATTATCAGATAACCATGTTCATTTAACCTTATTATTAAGGCGCTCGCTCCAAAGCTTCTAAGGTCAAGTCATTTCATGGAAACATATATATTTTTGTCTCTTTTGCTTTCAAACCCATGCCAAGGTAGGTTGTTTACGAGCCAGCATTGAACCCAATTTACAGACAAGTGTTTAATGAAACCTGTGTGATGTACATATTTCATATTTAATTAAATAAATATATATATTATATATAAAAAAAGAAAAAGATTGAGCCAGGGCTGCTCATGCCTGGTGTACTAACGTGAATTTAATTACTGTCTTTGGAGGGAGATGGTAGATGGGGTGGGGGTGGGGGTGGTGGGGGTGCCGGGGTCGATTCATAGCTGTTGTATTATAAGACCATCATGAACTACTTCTAACCATTATTTTCCTTTTGGTTTAGTTTACCATTGTAGTTTGGGTCTGCTCCATGATGGGAGGGGAAGGGGGGGGGGGCTTCATATTATACCATGCCTGACACACCTAGCCATAATGCAGACATGAAAGATCTCCGTCATTACTGATTTCCATCGAAAAGCGGATTGCAGGAGAATTTCCGAAAGCCAGATTTCTGCGGTTTTTGTCAGAGGCGGCTTTCATCCTCGCTTAACTGGGTACAGAGGTTCCTTGGGTGTATAGATACCTGGATGGTTTTTTTGTATCTTTAAAGAAAGACAGTTTTATTATTGGTTTTTTTTTTTTTAGTAAAGGTGTGTGGGGCTATACACTCCATGGTTTAGGATGCACAGCTTATGTAAGGCAAGTTTCGTTTGCCTGTGGTAATTGCCATATGATGGTGACGCTATTGCAGTGTGACGGGTTTCAGCGTTCATGCCATCTTCTACAGCCACCATAACTTGGATGAGTGTGGGGGGGGGCCCTCTCACACTGTGTGTGTGTGGTTTTAGCAAAAGGAATTTACTTACATCTGTAAGTTGAGGGAAAGGCAGCAATTTAGGTATAACACTCAGTGAAAAGCTAATGCTTCTTTAGCAAATTTTATTTATTTACTTATTTATTATTAATGTATTTATTTATTTATTTTAATGTCAATCACTACTGAATAGCGTGTGTGAGGCTTATTGGTGATGGGTGTGTTATCTCATTGACTAAATATTCTAACAATGTGAACTATAATTAGAGCACTGGAATTGGAAAGAGCGTGTTGCCTACACTGCCCTGTTCAGCCCCCCGCCTTACCCTCCCCGCCCCCCTAACTGTTGTGACTGTCCGTGCCTTTTGTCTCTCTCCTTCCACGACTGATGTAGGAGCTCGTATAGCAGAATGTTTCATTCATATATACATGTAATAGAAATTGGAGATTTTGGGGGGGGGGGATAATTTTGTATGGGGGGGTTGTCATTTGCTGGCAATCAATACGCATAGACTTCTTAATATCATCTTTCGAAGAAATAGTCATGTTATATATAACCCTTGTACATGAATAACCACGAATCCCTCACCCCACCCGCCAATCCTCAGTACTCCTGTCATTTCTAGCAAACTAGTTATTTCTGGGGTGTTTTTTGTTGTTGTTATGGGACAGTTAATTAATAGTGTCATTAACTGTATTTACAATATGTTGAGCTTTACCAATTTATAAGAGATGGCATCAGTTTATTAAAGGATATAATTTGACATATGTGTGGTCGTGTGTACTCATCTGAATGGGTGGGTGAAGTTATTTGAAATAGCTTGAAACCTTCGGCCAATTTTATAGGTTGAAGCGTTTGGCTTCGGCCCATTTTAAATCACAGATATGGGCCAAAGCTAACTGATGTTAGTCCCTTTCGAATCTCTCCATCCACCTGCGTGGACTGTTATATATGCCTATACATACAGTATATACGTGAATATAAGTTGACTTCGAATATAAGTCTAAGGGTATTTTTTAAGGAAATATCTGGAATTAGGCCTAACCCGACTAGGGCAAGCTTCGGCAGCTCAAGTCGAAGGACATTTACAACTATCTACCAACTTAAGCTTTGTTGATTTCGCATTAAATAATCGTTAAGAACATTTTATTTGACTTTTGATCACTATATTAAATAAAATGGTATTCATTGTGTTGACTGTTTCGTTCTTAAATCTTAAATTCTTAACTCAGGTGTGAGTGCTTGGGTTATGGGTCTGATAGTGGACAGAAGAAAAAGAATTGTTACATTTAAACCTTTCTGTTTGTCAGAAAGGGCTTCCCACCATATAGTCAAGCTCGTAATTTGCAATAGAACTCTATTCATATAGCATTAGTGCCAGTTGATGGAGCAGAAAACATTCTAATATCAACGTAGCACATGTGCAGTAATATGCAAGATGGTGTAGAGTTGTAGTTTCTGCCTGAGGCACTCTTGTGGAGGGTTATGTTGGGTTGCGTCTATGTAGTCTGGTTCCCATACTCTTCTTGTGGAGAACGGTTTCGGTATCGACAACCAATTTGGAAGGCATTTTCTGGTACTGATGTGGGACAAATTTGACCTATTTTTATTAACATCTTTCCACTTTGTATCTCGATTCCATATGACAAAGACCACCTCTTTTCAAGGTACTGCATATTAGTTGCATATTTATAATGAATTACTGGTAATGCATGAGCGTTTGTTAGTGACAACAGAATGTAAGGTGCTGCCACTTGGTGGTTCGAACTAATACTAACTGTTAGTACATAGGGTGCTGCCACCTAGTGGCTGGAGTTACCCTATGCCTTCCAGAATGGTACCTGATTCATTAGCAAGCTGTGTCTGAGAACAAGATTATTATCTACACTGGTTATTTCGCTTAGTTTTACTAGGTTGGCATATCTGACGTCACAGTGCGCTAGTTTACTATAATAATGGTTACCTAGTCTCCGGAAAGGTGCTGGTGTATTTGCAGTGCATGATGGGATGCCTATATTTAATTAGTAACAGTGATTAATAGGTTTCAGCTGACTAAACCTGGGTTCAAATTACTAACACATGAATATCGCTCTGTGTGGTTTCTAAAATAGTGTCTATTTATATTTATATATTATATTGCCCTTATGCTGGTATTTTGTTTATAATCGTCTGCAAAATTGTGAATTTTCTCTTTTTAGAATTGTGTGCAAATTGCAAGTTTGTGGTCTTTTGGGGATACTTTGGGGGGTGGGGGGCGTATCTGAAAACTGAAAAGGCTTAATGGAGGTTTTGGTTTCATAATGCGAACACACAAACGCAGCTGGTTTGTATCATACACGTCTGCCCTTGTGTATGCAAATAAGAGTCCTGTTGGGGTGTTGGTGGGCAATAATGCGGGTGGAGGTAGTATATTAACATGTATATGATAATCAGGGTTAGAGTTAGCCACATGTATGTATTTCTAGTTCAACCTTCGTCACACTGGATTTTGCTGATAGAACACGTACCTGTTTTGTTTTCTCTACCTTTGCGTTGTAGCACAAATAAGACTCGATAACCTACTTAGGGGTGTAGTCTTTTCATTTTTGCTACTTGGTCAGCTAAGCCATTACATGTTTTCTTTAAGAGGTGACTCGTGAGGAACTGGTATTGATTAAGGGTGTACAAATTTAGTTTATTAGGTCTCAGCGCTGTCGAATCCAATCAAATTATTTCTATCAGTATTTTTAGCCTCATAATCATAATGGTAATTAGGGTATGTTTACAAGACAATAGTTTGTGTTGTATTATTATAATGGCCTAGATAGTAGCATTATGTGTGATGATGTAAAGCTGTGATGTATAGACCATATTCATGTGTGGTCGAAAACGAGGTTAGCGCAGCCAATGTGTATTTGTTTACAACACAATGGCACCATGTAATATGTACCGGGTTGTGGTGAAATAGATAATTGTCGGGTATTGGAACTGGCTTATTTATTGCTACTTAATTATTTAGTGTTTAGGTTTTTAAGTGCTGTTGAAAGGAGCTAGTTTTGCCAACTTGATTACACCCAACTGAGTAACTCACTTAAGCTATATATTAGTGTCATCCAAGAAAACAACTCCAGCAATCTTGTATCTAACAACAAAAAAAGCATTAATATCAGGGATTTAACACTATTAGGCATTATAAAGCAGCACCATCATCAGCATAGGTGCAGATATGATTGTGATACTTATCAATCATCACATGAGCCTCTTTCTGATTTATTCATGCTTTGAATAAGGTCTATAACTCAGCATTTTTAGATACATCCTGGTCTATAAGTTTTATATATGCATACTTTCTTCTTTTTTTTCCCATTCCATCCACCCTCCTGATTCTTCTGTGTTGAGTTTGCGATCATCCATGGTGTTCAAAAGAACTGTCGTTGTTGCTCTTTAGCAACCTATTTTCTAACGGTCCTGCTGTGTAGGCTTCTAATTGGCCTACTTTGAAGGGGTGAGTTGAGGTAGAGGTACTTCGGTGAACAAAGAATCATGAGAAACACTGTTGAATTTCTCTGGGCAAAAACTTAGCAAGTCCTCAAATGGATATGATCATTACTTGGGTGTCTGGCTTTTAACAGCCAGTGGGGTTTCGTTAGCTATGGTGGAATTCGGGTCTTTAGGAGGTGATGGTTCTGTGAATAGGCTTCTTGAGAAATTGGTTTAATGTATCAGATGCAGCATATGACCCTTCGTTAATGACGTCAGGTCCAAAGTACACCTGCAGTAATTGAGAGATTTGACTACCCAAGTTATACGTCTGCCTGAATGGTAAACAAAAGAACGCATTTCACTACTTGCCACCGTATGTGCCAATCAGCCATGGGAAATCGACATGAGTAATCAACAAATAATGAAATTACATTCAAGTTTCCAGTCAGGGGTTCCCTTCTGGAATAATTCCTTGTCGTTTTTCTCCCACAAGTGACTTTTCATAATGATATTTAAAATCATGGAACAAGTAAGGCAGAAGCTGTAACAGCCAGTACTGGTGTATGCCTACTGCAGCTGGTATTGCCACTTTGTAGCACAGAGCACACTTCTAAGTGGCGCCCCCTAGTGAGCATAGCGCGTACTGCCCATTAGGAGACCAACACACAGTTGCTGAATTATATAAGTATGAATATGATACATTTTTATGAATTGGCCATTTCTATTTTTTGTTTTGATTAAAATTTAGTAGCGCATGTTGTGTCTCATGCACATCTGGTTATGGTCAGTGCAGGTACGGTGGTAAGTTTGAAGTGTGTGGCCAGCGTATGTTTGAGCTGGTGGGTATATGTTGAGGTCTGGCGATAACAGCGAATACAGACAACGCCCAGGTCAATATTACACTTGCCAGCTAACCAACAGTCGTGGAGATCTATCGCTCAGAACCATTTCTAGTACCTAATGAGGAGGAAAATAAAAATTAAGGAATTCTAATGATTACTCAGTATGCGAGCAGTATTTACTGGGCATTGCTATTTTTGTAGCCTTCACATTACTAGTAACCTTGCATCCATATAGATTTGTGGAATCATTGACGTCTGTAATGACTGTGCAGTCAGTGCTAGCATTAGACCTTCTCACTGTGTGCGCACAGATTATTATTCCATACAAGATTGATGAGTATTGTTGCCACTAATTAAGCTGGTTACTATGGATTCTGTCCAGTACTGCTACTGTAACAATACTAAATACCTCCACAAGCGCCTGATCAGAGGATCAGTCTGTTACTGACGTCACTCAGAAAAGTAGGGACATGGTTTCTTATGCATGCAGCCACTTGGTCTTTGGTCCACATTTTCTGTTATATTTAGTTCCTGGTAAATGAAAAAGAAAAATGTTTTAGTTACCCTTCGTGTAGGTCAGTCAGGCTATACTGACAGTTTCATGTTCCAATAATTAACACAAGACATACACAGATGTATTTTGATATATTTGCCATATATATTATATATGAAGAGTTCAGCTGCAAAACCCCCTAAACGCCAATCCGAATATTGAGATAAACATTTGTCTCAACCCTTCAAAGGGTTAAATTTGTTACATTCCTATTTTTGTGTTCATTGCTCCAGAAACATTTCATCACAAGCAAAGTGGAATTAATGAGAATTAAAATTAGCTTGATGTAAAGATCTTTTTCATTTAATTCCATTTTGGGATTGGCATTTACCGGGTTTTGCACCTGACCTGTTTGTGTGTGTATATATATGTATATATATATATATATATAGAACTCATTTGTATTTGGATGTTATGATATACAGATTCTCATTGTGAAGCCAATGTAAGTAGGAGAATTTGCTAAATAAACAAAGATAGCCAAGTTTCCAGCTTTTACTGATCAGTTTTCACTCGATTATAAATGCTCCCATAATATTGTCTAACCCCTCTCCCCGTTCCCATTCCCCTCCCCTATCCACCTGTCCTTTTAAAAACGCACCCCTACCCCAACTCCAGCTCTTCCAAGATTGCCCACCGTGGATGTGACAAAGACTGGCACTTACGGAGTGGATGTGAATGTTGTGCTAGTTCATAGGCTCGGGCGGGAGTGGGCCTCTTCAACTCACAGGGAGGGTGTCTCGATTGCTGACATACAAACACAAGGCACCTGGCAAAGTGATATTAATTGCTTACCCATGTTACCCAGTAGCTGGTCTTGTCCTACATGTTCGTGTGTCACAGACCCTGCATATGGCTCTCCTAGGGCTCACTCAGATAGGTAGCAGGTAGAGATGGGGATGAGCTGGAGCTCAAACTGAACAGAGAAATTGCAACATTCACCTGACATTTTCTCAACAACAATCGAGCAACAGCAACAACAGATATTTGACAAGTTCACCGTTGCTAGATTAGTGCAATACAACATGTTTTTTGTAGGTACTTGTATTATAAAAAAGTATTTTGCTAATCCCTTAATGACGATAAGGCACTGGCAAAATAATGTTGTATTGTTGTTGATTATTTACTTGACTATTTGTCTCCATTTCCTAATTACCAGTCACAAGCATGCACTTTCTTTTCTGTTGCACCACCTCCTGCCTCCATTTGATATAGATCCCTGAGATTAAATCGTCATAACTGTGCATATACGGATTATATATGGACACACACACACATATATATAAATATATATATGTATATATTTATGCATATATACAGGATAGGACAATAAGGACTGCCCGGGGCACCTAGTTTACTCGGTCGGGCAGGTGAAGTTCTTTGTGACCTGCCCAAATGGGCAAGTCGTTATTTTTCTGATCTGCAGTAGCAGATTTCAGTTTCAATTGGCTGACTTGGGCTTGAGCAAGTAGTTTTGCCACTCATGCAAGTAGAAAATTCAGTTACTTGCCCGATTGGTCAAGTGGAAAAAAGTTACTGTCCTACCCTGATATATATATATATTAATATATATTATATAATATAAGCTACAGTCCATGCGGAATATCTAGCAAGAGAGGTGCTGGGATAAATGGTAATGAGACTGGCAGACAATTTACAATTTAAGCTAGCTCTGGGTTTTCTCTGACTGTAGTTGTGGAATCCACCTTTGGACGCTGTCATCTCGATTCCCACTCACTATCACTTTGCCACTGACCATGTCAGCCTCTGCATGCTTATTGTGCGTGTGGGTACCATTACTCCTCCTACCGGGAACGGGGCGCCACCTGTCGGGTGATCAGTGCATCATGTCATGTGTCCATGTGGTGTTACGCTTTGTGTGATTTATGTTGTTTCAATATCGGTATCTTTCGTTATTGTCCGTTTATTTATACTCATGATTTGCAAAAGTGAATGCTTAAACGGTTCTTTCATTATACAGTGCAGACAATTTTGATTATTAAAAAAAAAATGCAATCATATTATATAAGGATTTTCTTGATGAAGAAGATTGTTTAGCTAGTTCTTAAGATGACTCTTTCCTAGTATGTCATTGTTTGCATGTAGTCTAGGATGTGTGGGGGTCAAGTAAGGGGATTATTATGTATTATAGGGTTTTAATTGCATGACTTGCATCTAATTCAATTAACATTATCTTAGACTAGTATGATTAATAAAACATTAAAACTGAAGATCTACATATTGGAACTGAAAATGTAGGATCTATATTAGAACATATCCATATGGAATGTTAATTATGAATAATTCAATTCAAATGTGACAATTTAAAGGGAGTAATTAATTAAATAACTGGGCACACATGATTAGATCATGGTGCAATTAATTGTAGCTACATTATGACAAAATGCTGCCCTCTTAAGCTTCTACCCTTTTCTTTATCTCCTACCCCTACCCAAGGACACTTTCAACAGTTGAGGTGAAATTTTGGGATTTTGGGTGTTTAAACAAAGGCTTGCAATCTAGTTTTTAATTGGATTCATTTCCCTCTGTTTTAGTCGTTTCAGTTGTATGTAGGTTTATATTGGAAGCTTTCGCTCATCAGTATGCTAATTTTGTAAATTTTTTTGCACCAGGAAGATCCATCTGGCCACGGTTTTGCGTTTCTCTAATTCGTTAGTTGAAACAATTCCGGAATGCCTGTGAGGGTGACAGCATTCCCTCCCTGCTTTAGCGTGTATTGTAGTTGCTGCAGTTAACTATCCTGTGTTTGTGTTCTCTATAAGAAACCACCTGGTCATTTTTTTTTGCTTCCTTCTTCCTATAATAACAAATAAGAAGAATAATAGTAATAATTGGTAAGAATAAGCATAATAAATGTTTTAAATGCTTGTCATCCGCACCCCTGAGTATTGATTTCCTTGTGTATGGCCTTCTCAAGGGCTGCATGATTCCTTTTCTGTCTACTTCATTTCTTTCTAACCTTGCTGCACAAACCACCATCATTTCAATGCGGTTCAAGCTGGTTGTGGCGACCTTCGAACAAGATCTGCCCCTGTGTCCATGCCCTCATGTCCTTGCCCCGATACCACAGGCTTCCTGTTCCTTTACTACTCTAAAACCTCCATGTTATCACTGTTTCAATAGGCAAGAATGCGGGGTGGCTGGGATTGGAAGCAAGTATTTTAGAGAAGCACCCTAAAGTTGCCTTTGTACCTTCCTCTCTTACTACCGCTGATCAGTATAAAAAAAAACTTTGTACTTTTACAACTTGCACCTGGCTGAGTTCAATCACTACAACCACATTTCACACCAACTCGTTGATATGATGATAATGAGAAACCAGTGTTGATGCTAATGCTGGGTGGTGGCGGCATTTTTTCCCCCAAATCACCCTGCCAGTTTCCAACGAAAGAGAGAGGATCGAGGTAAGAGTTTGATGTTGAAAACAAAAGGTTGCATACTTGTAAACCACCTTGCCTAGTCTCTGAATATTCCTGTTGATGTGTTCAATGCTCAAACCATGTATTCAATGGGTTACATTGAGAGAGAGAAAAAAACAACTACTACCACCACCACCACTACTACTACTACTACTACTACCACCACCAGAAACCTGCTGATTGATATTAATCAAAACCTTTTTCAGTTGCTCTCTTCTTAATGAATTTCAGAAGAAAGAGAAGAAAATTATGTACATGGAATTGCTTGATGGTTTTGTCATGTTGCGCTCAGAGGAATGAGCTTCCAGTTGCGTTATCATGTTCTATCCACTGTGTTGTATCTTGACCGACTTAATCACCATCGGTGTATTGAAAAGTTAACCAATGCCTGTACCATGAATCAGATGTCCTTTTTTTTCACCGCATCATGATGTCCTTAGTTTCTGTCTGCTTCAAACAACCTATGGATAAGGAGTAATGCAGGTCAGATTCCATTGATCGTTGGCTTGTCTGTTTTTCCCTTTTATATCCAAGCAGCAAAAAAGAGAAAAGAGAGAGAAAGTATATATATATATATTTATGTTGCCTTTAGGCAAAAAGAATTAGGTTTAGAGAAAAAAATGTCAGCTTCCACTTGATTTATTCTCAAAGTTGCACCTTCTTTTAAATCAATCAGTATTCAGACACCACCTCTCCATCGCCTCAACCCACTCACATCCTCCTTAAAACAAAAAGCAAAAAAAAAGTATGACCTGATATCGATGCCTTAAGAATTTACAATATTTTGCTTTTCGGGTGTTCCCCCATCGCCATTCCTTGATAGAGCAGGGATTGCTGCTGTCAGTTTGATATCTGATCATTTAAAGTTCCCTCCATACGCCTTTCCTCCACGTAGTCTCCAGGCGACGTCTGATAGTGCAGCTGCAGGGGCATTGTTGGAACCCTGTGACTACATTTCTTACTTCTTGTATGTCTCTGCTTGTCGCACCTAGCTCGTAACTTGAATGGGGTCCCATTTCGTCTTATTAGTGTATGGTTGGTCTAGTCCTACGTGACAGCTATCTGCATGCTCATTAACTCAGCCACCAGTCAATCAGTATGTCTCTAATGCGCGGGCACCCCACCTATTGGTTTTCCAGGTCAGTGTCACCGGTCAGGAAGAAGAAGACCAGAAAGAATAAGAAACAACACAAAAGGTACGGAAAACACCTTCTTTGGTGGTGTCTGGTTTCTTGTCCTTCTACGTTGACTTTTAATCTGTAACAAACAAAAAAGCTTTTGTAAACAAATAAATAAACAGTAATCTTAGGTTCTCCATCAGTGAGGTAATTGTTTATA
This sequence comes from Branchipolynoe longqiensis, assembly GCA_030323885.1. Lineage (NCBI taxonomy): Eukaryota > Metazoa > Annelida > Polychaeta > Phyllodocida > Polynoidae > Branchipolynoe > Branchipolynoe longqiensis. The sequence continues at coordinate 81,752,170 of CM059195.1, read as the reverse complement.
AAGCTGGAGCATATGTCTGGCAGGTAGGAATTTTCATGATTTGCTTCTGGTAGTGGCTGGGCATTTGTAGTGGTATCAAATTGAAAGGCTTAGATGGACTGATGCTTATCAAAACAAACCCCAAGTGAATTAGGCATTATTCCCATTTTGGTGTGGGTCTAGTGCGGGTATTACAGTAGCAAAAAACTACAGTGGAAAATAACCATAAACATGTAAGCAAAAAAAGAACTAAGCTTAAGCTTACGTAGTTCCATAGTATAGAGCTTTGTGGAAATTTAATTAAATTTAATATACATTTCTAAGAGAGAAATGGGGGGGGGGGGGAATATGTTCTACTGGATTAATTAACATTTTAAAACTAGGTTTGGGAAGACCCATATATCAGGAAACCGAAATAGGTAGTTCTCCCAAGCCAGGAAGTTGGGGGGTTAGTTCCCTCCTAAATATGCAGTTTGGGTTATTTTCCGTTCCAACCAGTGGTGCACAACTGGTTCATCAAAGGCTGTGGTATGTGATGTCCTGTCTGTGGGAAAGTGCCTATAAAAGACCCCTTGTTGCTTATCAGAAAGAGTAGCCTATGTGCGGCAGCAGGTTTCCTATAAATAAAAAAAAAGGATGCCAGAATGACCATACGTCGTCCAATAGCCGAAATCAATGTGCTCTAGAGGTGTCGTTAAATAAAACAAGCTTTACTTTTTTCCCCTCTTAAATTATTCAATTATTTATTGCTACATTGAATATTTTCATGATAATACTGTTCTAACTAAATTAAATCTCAAGATCCCAAGTGGTAAAGTTCCTCTGATGTTAACTCTTTGTGTCCTTAACTTTGTACAACAAATATACCTCCGACATCGTGGAACTTACAGCGTAAGTGGTTAAAACAACAAATCAGTTGGGCAGGGGTTCTCTTTGATGTGAAATATTAAGCATTTGTGTTCTGAATTCCTTAAATCCTCATTACATTAAGACAATTGCTAGCTGGGCAGTGACATTGTGCTCAATACAGAACAAAATAGAGAAGAGACTTGACTGTCAAGTGATGCTCTGGTTAGCAATGGCTCGCTTTGATACTAAACTCTGGACCCTGCGACTCTTTCGCATGTCTGAATGTCTTAGGCCTCCACTAGAGCCATTTGCTTTTTCTGTTGTACAATCATTTTTGTGCAGGGTGCCACCAATTCTACGGGATGGGCTTCTCTGCAAACTACACTTGTTACTAGAATGACTTTGCCAAACTATCCAATAATTGCTCTTTTTTTAAATTATTTTATTAACGGCATAAAAAATCACCATTGCTTTATTATAGGGAAATAAAATTGCAGCAGCTCATCTGGACTATTCATATACCTAAAATAACGTTTGGAATTTAGTAAGCTGATTTGATTTGCATAACTGTTAACATTTATTGGATACACAGGCATCATTAGGAATATTGTTTGTGTTATGAACACTTTATTCCATTAGTAACAAATTTGTGGGGCTATGTAGTGCCTCTTTATTTTCACCTGTTTGTTCGTCCACACAAATATACCAATTATGGAATTTGTTGGTCCTACTTTTGAGTGCTGTTGTGATTTACTGCACATAAAGCCACCGTGTGTCTACAAATAACATAAACCAGGTCTAGTGGAAAGCAATAGGTTAGCTATTGTAAACCGGCTTTAAAGTAAAGCGGCTTACACACATAACTGTCACCCTTACGTCCATCTATGCTCCATCTCTTAATGATTCTTATGATGCTACACACCAAAATTGAACTGAGTTGCGGTATAGATGTATTAGTGTAATTGTATCGGTGTGTGGTTAGTATTACAAACCCCTCATTGTATATTTGGTGTTCTTACACAGCACCAAGTTTTGCCCATTTATCCGACTTATCAGATCCATAATAGTTGTACATTTCTGTATGTGGTATTTTTTAGTTCTTAAGCAGGTTTTTTTGGGTGGGTGTAAATTCGCAAGGTGACCTTAGCTATGTAGTGTAAATATGTACTTAATGCTACCTTTTAACTGACATGACAGCTATGTTTTAGAGTGTTAGTTTGTCTTGGCTTGTATGAGCTGCAGTCAACAGCCCTCCACCTTCCCTAACCCCATAGTTGATGCCTTTTTATTTGTTCCTTAGACTTGAGACAGAAGAACGTGGTTTGTTTACTGGTTGCACATAAATCTATATTTACACAAGACTATCGTCTTCTCTGCAGTCTTCTAGAACATCGTTTGAGTTATGTTTAAGGTTTTCCATCCATTATACACTTAGCTTTTGCTCTGCCCAATATGGAATTTATTTGAACTGATAAAGCGAACAGTATATCGTGTTAGAAGCCATCATGAGGCTGTCTGCTGTCGCTGCTAGCCTTGAAATCAGAGGCTGCATGCTGAAGGAGTCTCCTGAGCATAATACCTTAGGAGCCATCAATAGACATTATTCTGGCCACACATAACTATTAGTTTACCAGCTAATACACAATGTGAGATTTTTAATACCAGAACTTGGGGGTGAAATTGGCACTCACAAATGATGTGGCCACATATAGTAGAAGTTGTGGTCGCCAGTGTAATGCTTAAAATTTAATCCATTTATGAACAGATTTATAGTTTGAATGATTATCCATACAGTCTTTTCCATTCTATTCCATTCCCATTGGAACCAACAGTGAGATGTCCAGCTATGATTAACGTGATGTCGCAGACACCGTAACCGATATGACCTTGTGCTTTATTGTTGTCCATAGAATATGTGCTATATGCCATCAATGATATATGTAAGGTCTATGAAAACTGACCTGTGTCTGTCTGTAATGGGACCTGTACATCTTGAGAAAAGGCTCTCACAAATATATATGATAAAGTTGCATAGTCTGATGGTTTTGATTTCTGCCCTTTTTTTTTTTTAGATAAATATATTTGATTAGTATTAACCTGTGTTCCGCATCAATCCCATGACCAATATTGTGTTGAACTGTCATTATATATATTCACGGTATCTGACTATATTCCGAGACCGTGTATATGGGTCATTCTCAGAAACTGTGTACCACTTGAGGTAGTCTACTTGAAATGCATATTTCAAAGAAACCCATTATTGGAGTGTCAATAGTTAGATTTCATCATTTAGCCCAATAATGTGGGAGACATTTTAGATCAAAAGTAAATGTTAATATTGTGTATTATGTATCTTATTGGGATGGATGTAGCTAAATACATAGAAAATTACATCACTAATTTGTGACATTGTCAACCGCATTGAAAATAAAGTGTCACAAACTTAATGAAAACCTCTGAACAACAGCTCATTTCACTTCAAATGGTCATATACAATGTCTTCATTAAGTTGAAGACATTTATTTCTATACAAAAATTTAAATGATGAAATAGTTAACCTTTTCTGGAGTCATTAACATCGTAACATTTCGTTTCCACTTGCAAGTACTATGAAACTCTGTATCAAACACTGAGTACAGATACGGTACAAGAACTATTTTCACCATTTGACACTCTATGCATGGACCCAGTTATGGTATAGTAAAAGATAAATCCTGAAATTGCCCCTAAACATTGAAATTTGAGCCGAACATTTGTGTAAAATTGTTGTTTCCACTTTGACTGTTACCTTGCTAATATTTTTTTGTTTTTCTCTTTAATATTTACAAATAAGACAAAACCATAGCAATAAGGTTTCAAATTATTATTACTACTGTTTATAAAGCAAGTGGCATGTGAAATGTCCTAAAAATGTCAAGTTTTGTGTGGAAAATATTTGATTTTGGAGTCAGATTGGTTTCCATACTATACTGCTATTTATTGTGTGTGAGCATCATTTGACCTACTTAAAAATTCCAGAATATGTTTATTTTCAATTATTCAGATGCAAAAGGACATACACATTAAGGAAACTTGTTTATAGGACTTTGGCAGCATTTTGATTTTGTGGTACTGATGTCACACTATTGGTACACAACTTCTGAGAATGACCCATATATCTATGTCCTATTCTATATTCCGGACTCGTGCACAGTCATGTTTCAATATAGTGTGGTGGAAAAATCCATCTGTACCATTATGCGGTAAACCATATCAGTGGTGCTATGTAATGGTGAAGTTAACAACACTCATGGTTATGTGACCAGAATGGATGCCACAAAATGACCAAAGTTAGTTTAAACAACAACAAAATTTTAAATACAAAAATAATTGTAAACCCATCAAAATTAATATGAAATGTGTGCGATAGGCAAAAGAAAAACCATGCTATTAACAACCCAGACATGGTGAAGCATCAGTGGAGTACGATGATGCGCGTTTGCACTGCCATTTTAACAGACTAGTGATCAGAACGACCCTAGATTGATTGTTATAGCCTACCTTACTTTAGTTTGAAGTAACTTAACTATAAATGGCTAATATGTGATGTGAAAACATATTGTAATTTATGTGTGCACATTCTAATGCTGATAGCATGGTAGCAGGTTCTATTAAATTGACTTAGTATCTCCTGTGCAACAACACATGGGTAATAAGTGCAATAATATCTACATTGGATAGCTAGGTATTTTAGTTTTTTAAATGTGTTGTTTTCATCAGACTATGCAGCTTTAACTTAGTGTTATGCTAATGATGAATGGTTCTTTGGAATTCCCCCTTTTGGAATAAGAGGTGATAATGACTCATTGTAGCTACTGGATCATCTCATCTGTTGCCAATTACAACCAAAAAGAAAAGAAAAGGGCCATTGACTTCTCAATCAAATTAACGCAGAGCAAAGGGTTCTCACTAAGGTGGATTTGTGGCAAAGCGGGTGCGCAGTGAATAATGAGTGCAATATCTTATATAGACCAACCTATCTTCAATGTGCACAATATTGACACCAATCAAATAGAAATAAAGCTCATTTAAACGGCTTTATTTGTGTGTGTTATTAATTTAGAAAAAAATAGTAGCTCAATTTTGAATATATCAATGATTACTTAGCTAAGCTGGAGTTTGTTGTTCATAACTCTCTTTATATAAAGAGATTGGGGACTTTTTTTTTGCGTCTTTTAAGAAAAATACTTGAGTTTATGTGAAATGTAACTGTGATTGAATGAAAGTTGAAGTGTGACTAAAAGTGTGTGTTTCCGTCTAACACTGCGATTTTCCTTCTCTTTTTTTGTTATTGCGTAGCGGCTGTGGTGATGTGCCTGGTATCAGAGCGGTGAGATAGACATTATCCCACGCAGATGCTAACTCATGAAAACTGTCTTTGAACAATTGTAACCATTTGTATATCTAACGATAACAATACCTACTCCGCACCTCAGTTGTTTGTTGGGAGACTATGCTTTGCTATGCTCAATCAATCATTGTTTCACCTATATCTATCTATATATATATATATATATATATATATATATTTTACCTCGGTAAACAGCCTCAGGCTAGCCTCAGGCTAGGGAGAGGTAAGCACGTCCGGTACCAGCAATTAGCATATACAACTCACGACTGGATAACGTGTCGTTGGGTTGCTCCGGCAAAATTAGTCTACATACAAGCAAATACGCAGTAAGTATAATAAAAACTGTGGTTAGCTTAATTATGATGCATTAGAGCATCATTATGGAAAGTTTAGACTTTCGTTGGTCCAATTTGGACGAGTTATTTGGTTATAAACAACCAAGGATAGAACACTCGAGTGGGTTTCTCGAAGGAACCAAACCGGTCATTAGCGGTTATGTCAACACCCGGGTCACCGTGTGACTATGGGTAGAGATGTGGGTTTCGCCCTATCTCATGTGGAAATTCTCTCGTACTCTAATAGAGAGTAATGTTGGAGATGCTCCTGGGTTTCTTTTATAGACTCCCCTAGACAAAACTTTTTCAGGCGTTTCTCCGAGTTTCGTAGCATTTTCTCCAACTTGTTGACGTAGTAGTCACAGGTGGGAGAAGTGTGCGGAACAGAGGGATGGGCGGGCCGATACACTGGTCCCGACCCCGCGTAAGGTTTGGGCTTGACCCACAACCCACGCACAAATTTAGCTTATTACGCCTGTGTTATAACGGTATAAACACGTTCTTTAACACCAATAGATGTCCAAATGAGTTTGAAACAACCATATTGTGACATATATATATACCGGGACTGACCAAAAATTTTTGTTTCAGCTCCCGATGGCCACGAAGCGGAGTAAGCGCGGTGCAGCAGCAGCCGAGGGGCGTGTTCCGAGTGGAGTGGACGAGGAGTACGACTCCTCACCTGTGTTGTCGGCAGGGCCGTCGACACAGCCCCGGGCGCATATCCTCTCCGACCCGGACGAGGACGCAGTGCCTGATGTGCCTGCGCCTCCAGATTGGGAGGCTCGCTTTGCAAGATTGGAAAGCCACATCTTGACTGCCAAATCGCCTGTGTCTCGGAAGCGGCGTAGGCCGAGTGTCCAAGAGGATTCGTTTGAGGATTTCTTGGACACAGACTCGGTGGTGGAGCTTAAGGCTCCTCCTCCTCCTTCTCCTAAACGGAGGAAGAAGAAGAAACAGGTGATTTCTTCGGGTGATGAATTCACCAAGGAGCGGGCAGAGACTGGTTTTCGCAAAAAGCGGAAGACTAAGTCCAAAAAGAAGAAGAGGAAGAGGAAATATTCTTCTTCTGAGTCGTCCACTGAGTCTACTTCTACGGAATCAGACTCAGACACCATATATGAAGGGGTCTATGCGGACATTGGCACTAAAGTGGCTAAGAAGGTGGAGAAGCCAAAGGCTAAGCGGGTTAAAACCACTACGCTTATGCGCGAGACCGTGAATGGTCATTTTCGCACGTTCAAACCGGCGGAGGTTATCTCCAAGTTAGGAGATGAGTTAACAGGCATAAAGGGTGTTCCCAACTCCATCATTAAAGAAATGGATCGGGATGTCAATATGACGGATGACCGTAAGAAGTTTGAGGATGTGTTGCACACAGTGCATAAGGCAGTGTTGGCTACCCTAACAGCTATTGTTCCTGTGGCTAATAGGATGCAGAGTGAAAATAAGTTCTCGTCTTTGGCTAAGACAATGGACAAAGGCATTGCAGTGCTAGCGGCGGCAGGTAATTACCTGTCGTTTCGAAGATATGAAAATGTCTTCAAGTCAGTTTGCACAGATGCTGGCAAAGAAGTGGCTCGCTCTAAGAAGGTTACCGATAATGAGGGGAAGGAGTTTACGCTTTATCTTGCTCCAGAGCCGATTAAAGGGAAACCTTTAGATAACACCAAGATGTTTGGCGGTCAACTACAATACCTCTATAAAGAGGTAGAGACTGCAGCCAAGAGTGGCAAAAACATGGATGGCAAGAAGAAACAGGAAGCTCCTCGTTTCAAAAAGTCACGAGGGGATTTTCGTCCACGACGGTTCACCAGAGGAACCAGACCGAGTTCAAACTTCGGTCAAGGGTTTCGGGGCCGGGGCGCTCGCCCAGGCTGGACCGACAACACCGCACGGCCAATAGGCCGAGGGTTCAACTCGTCGAGACCTTTCCCCAGGGGCGGGTCCAAGTAGAGGTCCAAACACAAACTTTACAAGTCCCTGCAGCCTCTAAAAACACACAAACTGTAAGCAACTTTGTGGCTGGTAATATTAGTAATCATATTTCTGAGTGGCACAAAATTACTAGTGACCAAGAAATTATAGAAATAGTTAGGGGTGTTCACATTCCCTTTACACAAATTCCTGTACAAAGTATAATACCTTTTCCATATAACATTCAACCAGTTGAACGAGACGCACTAACTAAACAGGTACATAAATTCTTTGAGAAAGGAATTATACAAAAAGTGACACACTGTTCAGGACAGTTTATTTCAAACATTTTCTCGAGACCGAAGCCTAATGGTGATGTTCGAATGATCCTGGATTTAACAATCCTTAATAAAAGGGTGGAATATCGACATTTTAAAATGTTCTCTCTAGATACGGCACGAGATCTGATTACACCAGATGCGTGGATGGCTAGTGTTGATTTACAGGATGCATATTATACGCTTCCCATAATGGAACAATACCGAAAATTTCTTCGATTTATTTGGGATAACCAACTCTATGAGTTTACCTGCATGCCGAATGGCTTAGCTTGTGCGCCACGTTTATTTACTAAATTGCTTAAACCTGTTTTCTCGGTAATGGCGAGGAAGGGTCACATAATGTTTCCATACATAGATGATTCTTTTATTATAGCATCAACACAAATTGGTTGTGTGAATGCAGTTTTGGATTTATGTGCATTACTCACTAAATTGGGGTTTTATGTACATCAACAAAAGTCAGTGTTTAAACCAACAAAACAACTCAAATGTTTAGGGTTTATTCTGGATACACAGTCCCTTACAGTGTCGATAACAGAACAAAAACTAATTAAGTTTATGACTACAGCGACTCAGCTTATTAAGTTATCAAAGCCAAAAATTAGACAGGTTGCTGTTCTTATTGGCATAATGACCTCATATGCACCTGCTGTGTTATATGGGAAGGCCCATATTAAGTCGCTAGAAATAGATAAAAATTTAGCGTTAACACGAACTAAAGGCAATTTTGAGCGAAAGATGTTTATTTCGCAAGAAGGGTTACAGGATATTGGATGGTGGATGCAACATATAGCAAGTTCACCAAATCCAATCCGCATGGCGGAACCTAATACAGTAATTACTACTGATGCTTCGTTAGAAGGTTGGGGAGCTCATCGAGATGGGGTCACAACAGGAGGTAGATGGCTTGATGATGAAAAATCAGACTATATTAATGCACTAGAATTGCGTGCTATTTATCTGGGCTTACGTAGTTTAGTAAAGATAAATAAATCACAGGTTAGAATACTAACTGATAATACTACTGCCATGGCATATATTCGTAACATGGGTGGAACCAAATCAAAGTCTTGCAATCAGTTATCTAAACTGATTTGGAACTGGGCACAGGCTCAACAAGTCTGGCTGACTGTAGCGCATATTCCAGGGTCACAAAATACACTTGCAGATTATAAAAGTAGAAATTTCCATGACCATTTAGAGTGGTCTCTCTCTACACCTTTGTTTAACTTCGTTTGTGAAAAATGGGGTACACCTGAAGTTGACTTATTTGCATCACGAAATAATAACAAGTTACCCTGTTATGTTTCTTGGCATCCTGAACCGGATGCTTGGAAAGTAGATGCGTTTGCTATTACTTGGGAAAATAATTATTTTTATATTTTCCCACCATTTAGCATTATCAGCCGAGTAGTGAGAAAAATCGGCTTGGAAGGGACACATGCGATACTGGTGGTGCCCGATTGGGACACGCAACCTTGGCTGCCAGCAGTTTCACAACTGGCAAAAGATCGTATACGATTCCCAAGAAAACTCGGGAATCTGACGCACCACGGACCGCTAGTGGTTCACGGCGACGTGTCAACGACGCCCCTATTGGCATTCCTTTTCTAAGGAAGCAGCTACAGCAATTTGGATTGGACAGAATTACTGAGGATAGGATAGTATCGGATGCCTGGAGGCCAGGAACTGTCAAAATGTATACAACCTATTTAAAGAAATGGGGTGTACATTGTTTGTTAATGAAAGTTAAACCAACAAATCCAAAGATTTCACAAGTAGCTCGGTTTCTTCGTTCTCTAGAGGATGAAGGACTTTCCTTTGGATCGATTAATGCGGCGAGGTGTGCGTTATCAATTATATTACCTAGAATTGATGGCGAAACAGTTGGAAAACATTATGTTATTTGTTATTTACTTCGTTCAATTTATCAAAGGAATCCTCCAAAACCAAAGTATAGTCGGTTTTGGGATGTTTCTATAGTATTTAAGTTGTTTCAGGCTTGGCCTCACAACTCGTGGTTAGATATAAAACAGTTAGGTTTTAAGGTCGCGGTCCTGTTATTGTTAGTAACTGGACACAGAGGACAGACGATTGTTGCTTTATCCTTAACTGGATTAGAAATAGACAAGCAACAAGCTACGTTTGATTTAGAAAAATTGCTCAAATCGAACACGTTAGGTGACCCTTTATCAACGGTTCACTTAGACTGTTTTCCGAATGATCGGAAATTATGTGTTGTGTCGGCCATACGGGCTTATGTATACAAGACAAAGGATTTACGTGCATCACAACAACTATTAGTGAGCTTTATAAAGCCACATAAGGCGATTTCACGAGACACACTTGCCAGATGGACAATTACGGTGTTGAAATTGGCTGGAGTGGATACGAGTAAATACTCTTCCCACTCAACTAGAGGAGCCATGGTCTCCAAGGCACGGGTGCTTGGTATTTCTGTGAAAAGAATACTAGCGCATGCAGGCTGGAAGACGGCTAAGTCGTTTGCAAAACATTATAATAAACGACTAGAAAAGCCTACCGGCGTTGCAAAGCGTCTTCTCGCCAACTACCAAGAATGGGTGAGAACAAAAATTTAGAATGTTATAATAATAAGAAAGAATGATATTAAGGATAAAAATGAATTATGTAAAGGTCTCCCTAGCCTGAGGCTAGCCTGAGGCTGTTTACCGAGGTAAAATAGTATAGTTATACGAGTCTTACCTTGGTACAGATGATGGATAACTGTTGTTTTACCGAGGTATAAGCCTCGGATAGATGTGGGCTAGGGCCCTCCCGCCACACCCTGCCACATCTATTCCGTTGGTGTACCTTTTCGGTAAAGTAATAGTATCCATTGTTTGAAAGTCATTTTTATCCTCAATAAGTAGGTTAAGATTGCTGGTACCGGACGTGCTTACCTCTCCCTAGCCCACATCTATCCGAGGCTTATACCTCGGTAAAACAACAGTTATCCATCATCTGTACCAAGGTAAGACTCGTATAACTATACTATATATATATATATATATATATATATATATATGGCCACTAATGGCAGTTTGGGTTATCCGTGTACATATATATATATACACACACACACACACACACACACACACACACACACACACACACACACACACACACACACACACATATACATATATAGTTCTGCGCAGACAAGGAAGACAGTAATGATAATGGCTGACACGGATTTATTCAAACAACAACAATCGGATAATGACATCCCAACAATTTCTCAGTGAACCGTATCTGGCTGGGACTAAACGCCCTACCGAGTAAAAATAGCAATAATCTTTCTAGTACCAAAAAAAAAAAAAAGCATGTGTGCTTTCGTCTGTGTCGGAACGGTAATGGCCGTATCGACCGTCACGCCCACCCCTTGCCTGGCGCCGCAGCGAAATCAGGCGAGTCCAGGTGGCAATAATCAGAACCATATAGTTGTAGCAATTAGCCAACAGAGGGAGACTCTGTGCCATCATCAGACCAGTTCTCAATCACAAGGCCCTCCCAGACCATAAGTCCACGCCGTCCCTACACCAGGATATAGGATATATCCCAGCTATATATATTCCAATCAAAGCTGTATACATCTATGATAGAGCATGCTCCATCTTTGTGTACTATTTTTTAGTCCAATGACTTTTTTATTCATTCACTGTACAATGTTAATAATAAATACATGGAGGTTTCTCGCTCCACCTGGTGTGCAGCACGAGTACTGAATATACCTTAAACACCTAAAGGCGCCGCCACCTTGCGGTTTGACCGACTGCTAGGTGGAGACCCCAGGGGCCATATGCAGGAGTCAGTGTTAGCGGGGTTTGGTGTTAGAACCTATTACCGTTTAGCTATCACCGACGTCGGGAAATGTGTCAAGTCGTATGCAGGAGCGCGTAACACTTTCATTATAGCTAAACGTGAATTTATTTATAGATTTGGGAAATCCCTCTACGTCTGTACCCATATATTAGGCTTAAATCTATTAAATGCTATCATATTTAACAGAATTAAATACGCAATAAGTAAAATTTGAGGAAATTAACCCTAAATTCGAAGCAATATTAACGCTGCCTCCGTAACGGCGGCGATATTAATATTTATATTTTCGAATCGACGAGCGTAAAGTAAACAAATCGCTAATACATTGCCGCCAATGCATAGACGTCGGCCAGTATGGATGTCGACGTCGACACGGCGGTCGCGGCGGCGGCGATTTGTTTACTTTACGTTCGTCGATTCGAAAATATAACTATTAATATCGCCGCCAATGCGGCGGTAGCTTTAATAACGCTTCGAATTTAGGGTTAAATTGATAAAATTTCACTTATTGCGTATGTAATTCTGTTAAATATGACAGCATTGAATAGATTTGGGCCTAATAAACTCGCTAAGCCTAATATTTTTTAGGGGTAAGGTAACACCAGTTAAGCCTTTGGTGTTAGGCCTAACACTGACTCGTGCATACCATTTTTCGCCGCTAAACCGGAATTCCCGCCAAACACCGTTTTCCCTCGCTAACACTGACTCCTGCATACGGCCCCTGGTGGGTGGCTACTACTACTACTACTACTACTCCTCCTACTTACACGGATGCGGCTCTGCTGCTATGAAGCTAGTCATGACTGTTGTACTCAGGCCGTCTACACCTCTGACGTCTCTCTCCATCCTCCCGGCATGCACTTGGTTCCCTCCTTGTTTTGCGGTACTTGGCCCTTTGTGTTGTCCCTGTCCTTAGCATTGTCTGTCTGCTGTTAGTCTCATTACGAGAGTGCCCAACGAAAGTCATTCCAATAAGGCTGGAATGGAAGCTTAAACCAAAAGAGTTTAGCCGCTAAGTGTGTGCACTGCAGCACAATATAGATAACCTTTCGAAGGAAAGAAAGAAAAATGTGAGAAAAATGGTTAAGGAAGAAAGAAGGATGGACGGGTGAAGAATGGAACGGGTTATATGTGGCTAAATTTATTTAATTTGTGTTGGGGCGCTTTCTACTAGGTAATGCGTGTTCTTAAAAAAGCTTGCTTTTCAGTTCTTGCCCATTTATAGTCCAGATGGGATGTGGTTTAATGCTGGAGTTGTGTGGACTCCTACTTGTTGGGTTTTGTTGCCTGGACAATGAATGACACAAATTTTCCTTCAGTGATGTGTCTAGCACATGCAAAAAAAAAAAGAAAAAGAAAAAAGGGAGAGAAAAACTCACTTTTTCAAAGTCCTGTATGTTGTTCATTAATATGTATGCCACATGAATGTCATGTATTCTAACGACTCGCTAAGGGAACACCTCACTCTCCGCAGGTCAGCTAGTGCCTCTCCGAACCGTGAGAAGGACAAGAAGAAGAAGCGAAAGCACCGAAGTCCCTCATCGAGTTCTGACAGCGAAGGCGACTCTGCCTCCAGCTCGGACTCTGACAGGTGAGCGGACACTCGTAATCCTCGTGGTATGGAAACTGTGTGAATGTAGTTGTTGAATCATGACATTCCATTTTCACTCAGATGGACAGCTGTGGAACTAAGTTATTAGCACCCAAATTGCGAGATGACCTTATATAGAAAAGAATATGTGGGACTGAGCCAAAGTCTGCATAGTCGAATGAAAGCATCAAATTTTCTAAAAACCAATATTCCACCTAGGTTTGATCCTACATATCCAACTTAGATACTGGGGCACGTTTGTTGCTGCATGTAAGGAAATATTAAAGTTGCATAGTCCGATGGTTTTGAGTTTCTGTCATTTTTCTGAGGTAAATATATTGAATTGATCGTTTTAATCGACCTTACTTTAGTTTGAAGTAACTTTTATTTTAAATGGCTAACTTTTGAGATATTTGAAATGTAAAGATGTAAAATTTACTTTTGGCAATCACCCCAAAACGTTGACACCATAGGCTTCTGCAGTAATAGGTTCTATTAAATTGCCTCCATATTCCCTTCTATGTGGTGACAAATATTTAATAAGTGCACCAGTACCTAAGGTAGATATGTAGAATCAAATCTAGATAATTATTTTTATTTTGAAAAATTGATGCTTCATCAGACTATGCAGCTTTAATCTAATAGAACCTCTTCCTGCTGAATAAGCATTTGACATGAATGCCAAAATTAATTTTGGACTTCATAAACTCACATAACTAACTACACTAGAGTTACACTAGAATATTCCTAACAAACCAATATTATATACCACTTGCCGAACTGCAACTGAACATTAAAACTTACTACAACTTTACCAACTGAATACAGAAAATAACTTCTGCTTACATTCTAAATACTATGTAAATACTCACATTGATCTGACTATTGATTATATGACACTACTGTTACCATATTGCTGTGGATCTTTTGGGTTACAGAATTTCATTGTGTTACATGGTGCAAATTGTGTATTCAACAGGTATTGTACACCTTATTCTATATACCTTTTGTGTAAATAACCCTGAATTGAAAAATGGCTCGAAGACCAGTGCTTCGGCACTGACAAAAGACTTATTCAGCAGAGTAAACATATTTACCACCAAAAAAAAAAAAAATCTCCAAGCTTAACCATTTAAAGATATGTTATTTCAAACTAAAAGTATGGTAGATTATAACAATCAAGCTAATATATTTATCTCAATAAGTGACATAAACTCAAAAACCTCCAAGTATGCAACTTTAACCTGGTCTCTTTTTTACATTTAATTTAATTTAATTCTGCTACGTGGTCTGACAAGCCCATATGGGTTAATCTTTCTGTCTGTATACACAAGAAATCATTGACTGAGATGTGTTAAATTGGAAGGTTTAAAACCATGTGAAGGTGATTCAGAAAATGCTAGATATGAATAAATGATTTAATGCACTCAAAATAGGTTGAGTCAAGTTGCCATAATAAACTTGACAAGTCTTTGTTTGTTTGTTTGGCGCCCTCCGCCCGCCCCCTCAAAGCACAAAAAGTAGACAGCTATTGGGAGTCATACAGTGGTTAAAGTTATATCTGAGTAAAAGATTACATTTCAAACAGAGCACACTAATAATGTATGTGAAGAGAGCATACAACTGTGGTAAAATCAATCAAATCAACAGTAAAAGACTTCAAGTTAAAAATGAAATGTTAATGACTAATATAAATTGCTTGAAGATTTGGTTATAGCAAGCGTAGTTCAGAATTCTAGCAGGCAAGTAAGAGTTTGTTCTAACAGCGTAACTAAGTAGGGTATGCATGGAGCTGTGAGGGTTGAGGTAAGTGATGTCCTGCTCCTATATTAGTGAAAGTAACTCATGTAGGTCACAGTACATTCAGGAAAGTTATTCTTTCGACATAGCACATTGTACTGCCTATTTGTTGAGCACATTGTACTGCCTATTTGTTGAATCAGTCTCTCCTGATGATATTTCTAAAAGACATGATCACCTACTTCCTCAGCAGCTCAGGCAGTCTAGCCGCTGAGAAAAAGAACAAAAACAAAAAGAATAAGAAGATCGCCTCGCCGTCGATTGAGAGGTCGTCAAGCCCTGCCGGGAAAAAAATTCGCACTCCGCAACCTGAGGGTCATGGGCCCAAAGCTACCTCCAGGTCTCCCCCGCGCCACTCTTCGACTCCACCGCCAGCCAAACACAGGTATTGTGTTGTCCTCTTGAGTATTCGCTGCTTCCTCGTGAAGCTTGGACCCAGCAAGCCACTAATCAGGGCTCCTAGACAGGCTAGGGTGGGAGATGTGTGGTGCACTGGTGCGGTAGCAGCGGATCCCGCTTCCTGCACACAAGGGTCGGCGGGGAGGGGGGATTGCTATGGTTACTAATCAGGACAGGGTGTATGTGACCTGAGTCAGCGCTCTATTGTACTTGATACTTGTTGCTACTTAGCCTGGCGCTCAGCATTATTAGGATAGGGAAAGGACTAGTTAGCTCAGTATCAGGATATTGTGCATGAGTGAAAGATTGGATCATGGTCCTGGTGGCCTGATCTCCCAGTGGGGCAGCATAATAAAGTCACCGTGAGTTGATAACCATCTGGATATGATCTTAGATGTTGCTAGGATGTAAAACCCCAACAAACATCTAGGCAAATAATGTTGGCATTTGTGGCTAGCTATTATTAGTTGGTCGCATTTGTCTAGAAATAAAACTGTTTTTTTTTTAGAAAATGACTGTTAAACTGCCAAAATAGTGGTGACCGATTGTAAAGATAAGTCAGGGATGAAAGATCTCCGCGATTTCGCGGATTTCCGGGATTTTTCCTGTAGCTTTGAGTGTATACTAATACATTGTGCCCATCCTGATATGACCTTAGATGTTGCCAGGACGTAAAACTCCAACACCCAACCTACCAATACGTTATTTTACTAATATGTGGTGCAAACGCCACAGCACTAGCAGCGTATACTAGTCAACCTATATTGGTTCTCACAGTCAACACCAGGTGGCAGCACCACACTATATGCTTCTATCGCCGCAGCACTATCAGCGTATACCGATATGTGGTGGAAACGCCGCAGCACTAGCAGCGTATACTACCAATACATGCTTCAAGCAGCGCAGCACTATCAGCATATACCAATATTTATGAAACCTGACTTCCGGGAATTTTCAGGGATTCCCTGACTAATGCTAAGCCTATGGGAGAATATCAGCATTTCCGCTTTTTTTCCTGTTAAGTGAGTAATTTGTGTTCCACTACTCAATTATCGGCATGCTAATGGCCTTTATTGCCAATGCGGTGTAACGTCATCATGGCTCACTCCCTCCTCTTTTTCTTCCTGTAGCCGCAGTTTTCGTGAAAGTCCTCCGGCACCCAAGCCAGCCCCTCGCCACGACACTCCGTCACCCTCCCCACCACGGTAAGCATCCTCCTCACTGCAAGCCGCACTCAGTTCACATGTCATTCACACAAAGCATCTTGCCCTGTATGGAGCAATTCACTACAATTGGAGGGCAGCGCTGTAGGAGCCATCTCTGCATTGGGCGACTAATTGGAAATTCCAATTGGGCGACTAATTGGAAACTCCAATTGGGTGACTAATTGGAAATTCGAATTAGGTGACTAATTTGACACTCCAATTGGGTGACTAATTGGAAACTTCAATTGGCCAGCTAATTAGGCACTCCAATTGGATGACTAATTGGAAACTCCAATTGGATGACTAATTGGGAACTCTAATTGAGTGACTAATTGGAAACTCTAATTGGATGACTAATGGGACCCTCTAATTGGGTGACTAATGGGAAACTCCAATTGGGTGACTAATTGGAAAACTCAAATTACACAATCTCAATATGGTTAAGACTTTAAAAAAAAATCCAAATAGTTATTAAAACGCCAGTGCATATGGAGGGGACTTCTGCACTTGCGTGTTGGGAAGGGGGTTACGGAGGGGGTTTGTGTTGTCTCGGTGGTCTCTGTGCCTAACTGAGATGAGCGGAATGATATGGTTTCATGGTTGATGATTCATGGTTCATCGTAACTGGACTTGTGGTCTGCTTCGTTGAGCCCCAGAATACACCGTCTGTATTTGTTAGTGCTCATCCACATCCGTATCAAAGATGTAACCAAGAGATCAAAGTTGGACAATTCCATTAGAATGTGCACCGTCCTAATACCCCCCCCCCCTGCACTATTAATCTTTACCTGAATTATGGTAGTATATAGCCTGTAGGGATGAAATTTGTCTAAGATACCTGTAATTGTCATATGGCTGAAAGAAGAAAAAAATATAAAAAATCCCACCAAAGAAAACAAGTTCTTCGGCGCAAAAAAAATAATAAAGAGGGGGGGGGGAAGAGGAAAAAATGAGGGTGGGTGAGAAAAGATGTCTTTGGGAAACAAAATTGTGTACTTGAAAAGGAAAATTGTATTCTAGTTCACAACTAAAAAATTTTTTTAAAGGGACAGTGTTTTGTTCTGTTTGGTAATTACAGCAGTGATTTTTACGGATGTGCATGAATATACAGTTTGTGGTTTGTGTGTAGTGTTTGTTTGCTGACCAGGTCGCCACCACTAGTAAACGCCTCTGCGCTCTAAGTTGTGTGGCGCACACATGTGGTGGACCCCGCCATAACCATTGTAGCTTGCTTCCTACTAATATAAATGTTAAGTCACTGTGGCTACTAGTGGTGGAACGATCATCGACTAGAGTCGAAAGTCGAGTTGTTTTATCACTCAATCCAGGGATCCCATTTCTTAGCGAAATCACTAATTTCCGCTAAAACCAAGTTTCCAAATCAGCGACAGAAAAATCCAGACCGTGAAAAGAAAATTAAATACTAATTGTTTGTTAGTCTTGAAGTCTTAAAACAGTTTGAATTTCCAGGCCAAAATATGTCCAAGTAGGTGCCAGATTACACGATTTTAACCATAGGTATTTTAATCATAGGTTTAAACAAATTTCCGGTGGGGTGTCATGCCTCTGAACACCCCTAGTTTTTCATGGATTATTTTATTTTTGTCACTGGGACCGCTGCCATCGAGTGCTTGTTTTCAAAAAGCGACTATCAATTTTAGTCGTTGCATCAGATTAAATTTTAAAGCCTTATTATATATGTTTAATATGTGTACATTGTCTACAGATATGTACAAAAGCACGTATTTGTCCAAACTGACTATTAATCAATCATCGATTGGTTTGCTCAAACGCTGATTGATTATGAAGGTGCAACCGACTCCCATCACTAATCTCCACGCACACACACACAAACACAAACTTTGCTTGCCTTTTGTTTCGCTACCAACACTTCCTTCGTTGCTCATTTCCCCCATTGCCTAAGATGGTTAGCTGGCTAGATTGGTTGACTAGTGTTGGTGGGGAACTGACAGGGTGAGGAATTCTGGGAGGAACTAGCAGCATTAGGCGGCAAGGGATTTGAGGTGTGGTGTTTGCAGTGTGTTAGGTCACTCCATGTGGACTTTGAGCTTGCATGACCAGCTTATTCGAAACCAAGTACGCTTCTCAGATTCTCCCTGAACCGGTCGGCTGTGCGGCCGATAAAACTTGAGTCTTTGTTAAAGTTGCATAGCCGGATGGTTTTGAGTTTCTGTCATTTTTCTGAGATAAATATATTAGATTGGTCATTATTATCTACTTTACTTTAGTATGAAGTAACTTTTATTTTAACTGCTAAACCTTCTTGATATTTGAAGTGCAAACATGTCAAATTAGTTTTGGCAAGCATGCCAAAATTCTGACACCATAGACTTCTGCAGTAACAGGTTCTATTGAATTGACTCAGTATTCCATTCTATACAGAAACAGATGTTTAATAAATGCATCAGTATCTAAGTTAGATATGTAGAACCAAATCTAGATAATTTTCTATGCAGCTGTAATTATAAGGCACCTGTTCCGTCTGTCCCTGCGGTGATGTGTATGTATCACATTGTGCTTTTCTTTACTACACACACCGGACGCAGTGGTCGAATCAGTAGAGCGCAGGCTTCCCATACTGAAGGTGGGGAGTTTTAATCCCAGCCGAGTCAAACCATTGACTTTCAAAATTGATACTTGTCGCTTCTTAGCCAGGCGCTTGGCATTACTAGGATAGGGCAAGGACTGGTTAGCTGACTCACTATCAGGATAATGTGACTGAGTGGGATTTCAAGTCATGATGTCGGTGGCCTGATCTCCCAGTGGGATAGCACTATAAAGTTGCCATGAGTGCGCACTGTCACAAGTCAGTACCGGTCCTGATATGACCATAGATTTGCTAGGACATAAAACCCCAGCAAAAAGACAAATCTTTACTACACCACCAACACCAGTACTACTTGCAAGAATGGAGAGTTCTACTGTTCACCAGGTGGCAGCACTTGCCACAAGATATTGAATAAGTCATTTATGTAACTCAGAATCTAGAAGCGATCACAGTTTGAAATAACCAAAAAGGGAGCTTTTTTTTCTTTAATTTTTTTTTATATAGTGCCATAAAAATGCTGGTTTTTGTGTGTGCTGTTTTTTAATGGGTTTAATGACGATCCTCAAATTCCTCGCCACTCGCATGTCATGCTTATTATGAACACGCAGAAATCCTACCCATCCCTCACCATTTTTTTGTTAGCAACAAAACTTAAGATAATTTAATTAGGATAATGGATACAAATACCCATTTACATTTATATGTAGAACTTAGTGACTCATCTTAAAGGCTAATTTTTGGGTGAGTGTTGATGACAATAAATGCACCAGTGGAGTTCAAGTTATTATTATTAACTCTGGTGCGTCCACTAATATGCTTGAATTTGCTGATATAAATATATATATTTTGAATGACTAAATTAGCTTTTATTTTCCTTAATGACACCTAACTAATAATAATAAATAAATCAGCCAGTTAATTATGCAGTTCGTAGCACACTGACAATATATTCCCTCTGGGGACATTTTCTTTCTATTATGGCCATAATTAAGAGGCTATTATGTACAACCACAACTCATATTCACAGCCGTGTATAAAATTGACAGTCGTGTATGATCACAGTTGTGTATAATAATATATGTACAGCCATGTGTGATATACAGTTAAACCCCGTTATAACGTGATTTTGGGGTCCATACAATGTCATCGCGAAGACATCGGGGTTGCATTCAATCGGGGTACAGCTTACTGAATTACCTTTGAATTAAAGAATTCTGGGTCCAATGAATCATCGCGTTATATCTGAATTTGCCTTAAATCAGGGCGCGTTATAACGGAATTTTTCTGTACATGATCCTGTATAATATACAGTCATACATGATAGGCAGTTATGGGAGATTTGCACAGTTATGTCAAGTCAAACCAATGACTTAAAAATTGATACTTGTCGCTTCCTAGCCAGGCGCTCGGCATTATTAGGATAGGACAAGGATTGGTTGGCTCAGTGTCCGGATAATGTGACTGCTTGGGATATCAGGTCATGGTGCTGGCAGCCTGGTCTCCCAGTGGGGCAGCACTATGAAGTTGCCATGAGTGCGCACTGTCACAAGTCGGTACCTGTTCTGGTATGATCTTAGATGATGCTAGGACGTACAACAATAATAAACAAACAAACAATCCTTTCAAAAAAGGTACTAAATTGGGATGAGCAGTCTACTTATGCAAAACAACCGGGTTTGCTTGATTTGCAAACATAAATCGACATTGCAAAATGATTTATAACTGCACCGGGTACTACCTAAGACCGCATATTGGTTCAGGGACAGTTTGGTTGGTTGTTAGAGTTTTACGTCCTGGCAACATCTAAGGTCATATCAGGACTTGTTTAGGGACAGTGACAGGCTTTTGTCCCCAATTAGCTGTGTACCCAAATACCCCCAACAAGATGGCACGCGACAGTCAAGGGTTGACTAATTGACCTTATTCACATGAACCTGCTTAGGGAAACTGAACACAAGACTGGCTGAACTGATATCGATGCAGCATTTGGGGGGGGGGGGGTTCGTAAATGATCATTTTATTCCGCGATTAAAGGTATTTTTTTAGCGTCGAGTCACTGGTTTTCCGACCATATCATGTTACATTCATTCACGTTTATAATAGTCTAAAATCAACAAGAGTTTGATACAAAGACAAGAAGAGAAAAAGAGTGCCGTTACCCAACAGCGTTGAGAGATAACGGGGTGTATATTTGATATTATCAGCGTCATGGTTAGGGTGACTGCACACTAAACATGCACATTGTTGTGTACATGCATCGCAGGGCACAACTGGCTCATCAAGGGTGTGGTATGTGCTGTCCTGTCTGTGGGAAAGTGCATATAAAAGACCCCTTGCTGCTTATCGGAAACAGTAGCCTATGTGGCAGAAGCGGGTTTCCTCAAAAGAAATATGTCAGAATGACCATATGTTTGACGTCCAATAGCCGATGATAAAAATCAATGTGCTCTAGAGGCGTCGTTAAATAAAACAAGCTTTACTTTTCATAACGAGGGTTGTAATACTAAGGTACACGTTTGCCCTAGTTCATGTCCATTGTGTGGCATCACAATAGCTTGAGGAATCAATAACTTGGCAATGATTAAGTTGGCAAAACTATTGCATTGTTAGTTTTAATGTAATGAATTAAAATTAGATACTTTTCTTGGTCATGATTAAAATTATATACTTTTCTTGTTGGTTGCTTCTGGGATGCAACAATTATTTTAGTGTTGTGCTGCAAGCTATTTTGGCTATGTTTTGTGATTTAGAGTTTGCTAGCAGTTGACCACTTCAAAGTTGCATTAGAGATGGTTTTTGCTGTTATTTGACACTGATCTGACCATTTCAGAGTTTCGTGTAAATTTCAATCTAGGCATGTGAATGTGATTGACAAAATAGATACCACTAGCTGCCAACACAGCATTAAACCATCAGCAAAATAATAATAATTATGTACTGCAAGCAAAGAAGCGAAAGCGGCACAAGCCTTGTCGATTGAACTTGATAGTGAGTGAATAAGGTCTATTAGGGCTTCTACTGGGCTGGTGACCTCTGCATCAGCAAATATTTGTCAGCCGTTATTGATGGATTAGAAAGAACTGCGAACAGATTAACATCACCAGCCTCGGCTGAGGCGGGTCAGCTGTTGTCCTTTTACTTAGCGGCTTGCCTGGCGCTGAAAATTGTGCATCGCTGTTAACGAACATGTACAGTTGTGGTCGGTTCCACAATGATCTAGGCAAGGAATATCAATTCCTGTACATGTTGGGAGGTTGCATCCATGGTTGGTGTGTAACTCCATCTAAACTGCTTTGTTGCATTTTTCAAACGATGTGGTAGTCTTTAGGCATCGCATGTTCGGTCTCAGTATCTTAGAGGTGATATTTATTTATACATTACAATAAACATATTAATTGACTACTAAGACTTAATAATATCTAAATTGAACCATTTAATACAAAATACCCCCCAAAAAAGTAAATAGAATTGTACCTAGAAATTAAAAGTTGCGGTGGTATTTTTTTGGTATTATTAACTGCAGTTTTAAAGATTTTCATTTTTTTTTTTAATTTGATCTTTTAATGTGTTTTTTTTTGGTTGTTGTTGATGTTGCCACCCTACAGGTGGGGATTGGTGTTTGGTATATAAATGCCGTCCTTTTTTTAAGTTTGTATTCGTTGTATATTCTGTGCATTGTTGTTATGGGTTGTTCACCACTGTGTGTGATGGGGGCGACACTCCATGGTTAATAACTGTAGAGGCGGCCACCCACCCCTCAGCTCAGACAAATCTCACCGCAGTCAACCACACCCAAGGCCACTCCACCCTCACGTCTCAAGACTGCATATACAGTAAAACCTCTCTAATCGATCACCTCCACAGATCGACCATTCACCTATATCGATCGCTTTATTTGGATCCCAAACGATCGCCTATACAATACCATTGTAACAAATGAAAAACTTTCTAAGCCGACTACCTCCCTAAATGGACCATTTAAAGTCTGTCCCATGGTCAGTCGATTTAGAGAGGTTTTACTGTATATAATATATATTATATACAGTGAACATTTTGTTCGTGTTTGCATTGCAAATCACAGATCAATCAATTGCATCCTGTAAAATTACTAACCACATTTGGCTGTATAATAGATCAATTGCTAAATGAATTTCCAAATTGATAGGGCAATTGTGTTTGAATAAATAAAAAGTGCCTTGTGCTCTATGCATATATATATATTTGTTATACATATATAACCCATATATTATATGCATGAAAACTGCTTTACATTGCCATATTTGAGGTTTCATGAGGCGACGGTTGATAAGCTACAGACCTATTCAAATAATATCCTTGTTACCGCAGCTTAATTGCTAGGTGAAAGTGCTGGAGTTATTGGCAATACAGTGTTGAAGATTGCCGGTCACCTATTGTAAGTTATTCCGTCATACGTAACCAAGTTTAGTTTGTTATTTACTCTGCAGGGTAGCACTTTGTGGTCTAGTGTTAATTCCTTCTGCTATATATCTTTCCCCAGCCGCCCCCACCCCCCACCTTGCCCCACACACACTCTTTGCGTTACTGCCATTTTATTGCAGCATCCAGGTAAGAACTGTAAACCCGCCACCCTCCTCTCCCGCATTCTGTAGCACCTTTGCCTCCATAATTACTAATAGCTGCAGATATCACCCATCGCTGGCATTCTGCAGCAGGCTCAGAACCTGACTTAGTTTGAGCGCTGTATCGGGGAGATTATGCATAGCGTTGACACCGTGATGCTCAGATGAGAATATACAATTGCAATAACAAGCATGCAAGTACCATCTCCAGTCGCAAAGAGAATGTCGCTATGGTGAAGGCACTCGATATGGGCTGAGATGGTTCGTTCTGCGCTCCCAACAAATGCTTTTCAGCATTGCGTGTATAGCCAGCAATGTTTTGGTGGCACAAAGCAAATGCAAAATGGATGCCATGTTTTGTAATGAATTACTTTTATTCATCCACATTGAAGGAAGATACTGTAAGATAAATCCTAAATCCACACAAAAACTACTTAACACCTAGGTGGTGACATATTTGGTTATATACAGTAAAACCTCTGTAAGCTACCACCTCCACAGATCGACCACTCCCCTATATCGATCACTTTATTTGGGTCTCAAGCGATCGCCCATTCAATTCCATTGTAATGATAAAATAAAACTCCATATACCGACCACCTCCCTAAATGGACCATTTAAAGTCGGTCCCATGTTAGGTCGATTTAGAGAGGTTTTACCGTGAATAGGGAAGTTCTGGTTAAGATCTTCTGGAGAGCATTTATTGGAAGTACAGGACTGGCTGTTCCAATTCATATGGAGCGCCTTTAATAGAATTAATACTACCACTAAGACCAAGCTGATGATGATAAACCTTGCATTTTCTCTTTGATATTTGGTGAAGTGTTTTGTTCTGATATTTGGTAGGCTTTAGTTCCTCCAACATGTACGTTAGCTTTCATCTGGTTTAAGGTTTGTTCATCCGAAGAGGTTGAATCTGATTGTATTGTAATGATTTATCCTAACCGGTGCTTGCCTACTAAGACTTAAGACTAACAATATAACTTGGCATTCTTCAACACTTTAAAAAAAGTCATCATATTAATGATTGCTCAATAATGACCAGAGTGAAACGCACTCTTGCTGTCACTGTCGCTTTTCAGATTGCTTCAACTCTTTACAGACCTACAGCGTCATTGAAATGACAATGAAGAGCGTTTTGTTATCAAGCATGTCAAATTAAATACGCAATAGTGGTAGCGGGTGACTATTGGTTTTTATGTGTGAGTGAGGTTGTTGTTGTGGGGTGATGTATGTATATATACATATATATATATAAATATGTGTATATATATGCATATACCGTAGTCGCACGGGTTAACGTCCATGTGTGGGTTAACGCCAACCCCCCACTTGGCCAATATTTCGTAAACGCCCATGTATGGGTAAACGCCCCCTCACCCCCACACACACTTCAGTGATTTGACAAATTAAACGCCCAGGGCATTACCCCGCTAGAATACGGTATATATTAATCATTTATTGAGGAGGAGTGGTGGTAGCGAGTGTTGTTGACCTTGAGGCTTGTCTGCGCTTTGAACACTGGTGAAAACCTCTACCTAAGGAGCTCTTCTGGTAATCACCTGGGTAATCAGCCATTGATGGTTCTTTATTTTCATAGCATTTCAGGGTGGCAACCTTAAAGAAGCTGGTAAGGTCACCCCTTAGTTTTGTCGCATACCGTGTGTGCTCACTTCACTGATAAACCAAACGCTAGAAACCATATGGGGACAGCCCCACTGGAGAAAGAAAAAAAAAGAAATGAAATGAAATGAAGTTGTTTACTAGTGTTATGAGCTGTTGATTCTGTATTGTCTGTATATAAAGGCCTTGCCACAGCTCTAAATTGTTACGTTTTAACATTTCTACCTGTTGATGGCAATCTTTGCAGGATATAGACTTTGTGTTGTTTCTTATTTTGTCTTCTACTGGTAACAATAGTTTCACTGTAATGATTCCTTGTCATTCAAACTTCTCATTATGCCTATTTAACTGAGGAGTATTGATCAGCAGCTTATGTCATTTGTTGTTGTAGTAATCCTTTAAAATAAAATAAAATTTGATACTTTGGTTTAAAAAACAAAGGACCGGGTTAGCAACAGTTATACATTGTTTATTTATTTATTTACATGACTTGTGAATTGCACACTTCCCAGTGAGCGCTAAATGTTTATCCATTTCTCATGCGGAGTCCTGTCATATTCTAGGTCAGCACGGGGGTCACAAAGATCACAGAGGTCATCTCAGAAGTCACACCACAGTCCTGAGCCATCTCCTAGTGTGCAAAACGGGCACTCAAAACCCGCTACTGTGCCATCTGCCACTAAGGTCTGGTCCCGGAGTAGATCACTGAGCTACTCTCCCCCGCATAAGTCAAGGTCAAGGTCACGAACACCCATCCGGCGCAAGAAGAGTCATGCACGGAGGTCACGGTCAAGGACACCCCCACGGAAGCGGAGGTCACGCAGCTACACCCGGTCGCGATCGCGGTCCTACTCTCGATCAAGATCAAGGAGGAGGTCATACTCAAGGTCATACAGCAGGTCAAGGTCACACTCAAAGAAAAGGTAAGATCGAATTTGGTCATGGAATTATTTGACACCTCCTTTTATTTCAACCATGAAAAAAGATGCCAAGAATTGTAGTGTGGAACAAATTCCTTCTAAACGAATGTCATTGCAATTATTGACTCTGGAAGATTGAATTATCTGTGGCTTCTAATAAGCAAACTGTGTTCTCTTGGCGCTCATATAACATGGTGTTAAGTACTCTTAAATGCTTAAATGCCTGAAGTGGTTTTGAAGGTTTCATGTTGATGGGTGATGTGTGTGTGACCTAGATGCAGGGATGCATCCCATATGGCTTGGCCTGGATGAATCCTGCAAGCCGCAATGCTTGAAGGGATGATTCTACTAATCCTAAAACTTTACTGGTCAATGCTCTGCGAAGCTTGATAGGTCGATTCTACTAACCCTAAAACTTGGCTGGTCCATGCTGCAAGCCGTAAAGTTTTATGGGTCGATTCTACAAACCCTAAAGCTTGGCTGGTCCATGCTGCAAGCCGTAAAGTTTGATGGGTCGATTCTACAAACCCTAAAGCTTGGCTGGTCCATGCTGCAAGCCGTGAAGTTTGATGGGTCGATTCTACAAACCCTAAAGCTTGGCTGGTCCATGCTGCAAGCCGTGAAGTTTGAAGGGTCGATTCTACAAACCCTAAAGCTTGGCTGGTCCATGCTGCAAGCCGTGAAGTTTGAAGGGTCGATTCTACAAACCCTAAAGCTTGGCTACAAGCCGTGAAGTTTGATGGGTCATGCCACAAGCCACAAAGCTTAAAGGCTGCCGCAGCTCGCAAGCACTGAATCTTGGCAGTTCGATCCAGTGAAACCTGATGGATTCGATCCAGCAAAGCTTGAGGATTCGATCCAGCAAAGCTTGAGGAGTGCATGCCGTAAAGCTTGATGGGTCCATTATGCAAGCTGCCAGGTTTGATAGTTCCTTCCAATGAAGCTTGATTTTTAATTTGACTAACTTTCACAACACATGGCACAAATAACATCAAACACAATAGATTTCAATTCACTATGAATACAAACAATATGCAGGATGTGGATGATGTTGACCTTCCTCAGGGTAGTGTGTAGTTTTATTTGTGTTGAACCTGCAGATGTAAGTTTGAGTAGATGTTGCTTTTTTAATAATATTTATACTTGGCCCCGTATAAGCCGAGATTTGACTTTAGTACATTTGAAAAGAACCAACCAGTGGTCAACAACTGGTTCATCAAAGGCTGGGGTAGCGCTGTCATGTCTGTGGGAAAGTGCATATAAAAGACCCCTTGCTGCTTATTGGAAAGAGTGACCTGTGTGGCGGCAGCGGGTTTCCTCCAAAGAAATATGTCAGAATGACCATATGCTTGATGTCCAATAGCCGATGATATGAAAAATCTACATGCTCTAGAGGCGTCGTTAAGTAAAACAAGATTTTACTTCTTTTTTTTGTTAAGGAACCAAGCAGGGACACTGCATTGAGTTTGGTATTGTGTGGTAGATCAATATATTTGATTAACTTTCTGACACCGCTGCCAAATAAAATCTTCTAACTAATTTAATTTTGCCAAAATTATTATTAATTTGAGACATTTTTTTGTTTGGAAATGTATGTGTGTATATAACTTCTAATTATGGACCCTATTTCTATTTGTGCCGTATTTTGAGGGTCTTGCATTTGTTTAATGTTGAAAAAAGACCCCCAAATTTCAAATATAAGCCTAAGCGCTTTCCAAATTCGTCAATTTCGAAAAGGTAAATTGGAGGGGGAAATATTACAAATAATGTTTATAAAGGTTTATTTTTTTATATGACTAAAATTGTAGTTGGAAGGAAATTATTATATTGTCATTTGGCAATGACCACGCTTTCTGGGTGTGTGGGGGTTGGGGAGGGTTAGGGGTCAGTTCGCATCATCTAAAGTTGCATAGTCCGAGTTTCTACCATATTTTATTTTTTAAAGAAAATATTATGCTTTCACTGCATTATGGCTTTGAGGTTCTGCTATTTTTTACATAAATATATTAGGGTGATTATTGTAATCTACCTTGTTTCAGTTTGAAGTAAGTTTAATTATAAGTGGCTAACTTTGGATCTACATGTATTTGAATTGAACACATACAAGAATTCATTTTGGCATGCACATAGACATTCTGACACCATAGCCTTCAGCAGGAACAGGTTTTTTTTTTGGTTTTTTTTTGGTTCATTAGTTGTTTAAGCAGGGGAAATTTCAGTCATAGACGACTGGTCTTCCTCATTCCACTGCTGGTCGATAGAAAGCCCGAGCCTACACTTTTACCGACCCAAGGGGTTGTATTAAATTGATTCAGCATTCCCTTCGTTGCTGCAACAAATGATTAATAAGTGCACCAATAGCTGAGTTGGATATGGAGACTCAAATCTTTTTATTTTTTTATTTTTTGTAAATATGTTTATTCTGCTGAATAAGTCTTTTGTCAGTGCCAAAGCACTGGTCTTCCAACCATTTTTCAATTCAGGGTTATTTACACAAAAGGTATATAGAATAAGGTGTACAATACCTGTTGAATAGACAATTTGCACCATGTAACACAATGAAATTCTGAAACCCAAAAGTTCCATATCAATATGGTACAGTAGTGGCATATAACCAGATCAATATTAGTCAGATCAATGTTAGTATTTACATAGTATTTAGAATGTAAGCAGAAGTTATCTTCTGTATTCAGTTGGTAAAGTTGTAGTAAGTTTTAATGTTCAGTTGCAGTTAGGCAAGCGGTATATAAATGTTGGTTTGTTAGGAAAATTCTAGTGTAACTCTAATGTAGCTAGTTATGTGAGTTTATGAATTATGTTGTTGGGGTGGGGTTGTTAATAATACACTGGACCATCTGTGACCAGTGAAGCAGTGGGACCAATCCCAGTGCATTTAGGTCTTAAATTTTACATTTTTACCTGGACTGTCTCTGTCATCGTATATGGTTTTTAAATATGGCGCTTTCATCAGACTGTGCATCTTTAATGTAACACTGCATTGTTGACCGAGCTGTGGCTGCACACCCATGAAACTAACTCATATTGGCTCCTTGCCGCCTGCTACCAGGTCTCATTCTCCTCACCGCGACTCTCGCAGTCCATCAATCCGCAGGCGCAGGGGCTCACCCAGCCACCTAGACCGTCGCCGGATCACCAGGTAGGCTGGTCATCTCGCGCACAGCTCACCAGTCACGCCTTCCTTCGCGTTCTTTCTGTTCACCGCTGTAATGTTGTCACCTTTTCTCCATGTCACTCTTTGTTCCCCCATTGGTATATATATATAGGGGTTGTTCTCAGAAACTGTGTACCACTTTTGTGACATGAAAACCAAAAATGAAAACATTCCAAATAATAGCCGGAAACATTTCAAATGATAGCCGAATCCATGTTCATACATAGGTTTATATTTTCTGAATATGTTGAAAAAAGAATTAAATTTTTTATTTTGATGTTAGAAAGCTGTTCAAATTAACTATGGAACATCCGTCCATAGCATCATTTTATCACATGACATCACTTTAACCCACGCAACAAATTCAAACAAGATTTGATTGATTACGGTTAAACCAATAGAATTGTTGGGTCTTTTTAAGAAAACAAATTGAAAAAAAAATGTGGGCAGATGTATGGTGTTGATATTCAAACTTTCATATTTTCACTTATGCACAAAATGATATTTTGGATGCATTTTGGGGTTATATGTACATTACATGTAGTATTGCTAAAATAATTAATACACAGAATCAACAATAACTATTTGACTTGATACCCCCCCCCCCCCACCCAAAAAAAGAAGCAAAATAATTGACAATGTAACATGGAAACCAAAAATATGGGACAGTTTCTGAGAATGACCCATTTATATTTATATTTCTCCCCTCCCCTTTTCTACCGGATTTGGAGATCTACCATCCATTTTGCTGTTAGTATATTTGTATATGTGTGTGTGTGTGTATCTGTGTTTTTATTATTCTTTAAATACAATGGCTGATCGTCCTTTTTTTTTGTCATTTATTTTTTCTATTTAAATAATTTGTGTGGTCATCGTTGTGAAGAAGACAAGGTGGTATTTATTACTTTCAAGTTTGTATTAGTAGCTGATGGTATCATCAAGAGAAGGAATTAGCATCTCCACCAGAGATTTAAAGTGCCGTTTGTGTGTAATTGTAATAAGCAGTTACTTCTGAATATAGGGTATGAGAGCAAAGGGCCGCCAGAATTCTTTTATTTTTCTTGATACTGCCTATCATGGCTTGTTTTCACCATTAGACAGTTGGTCAATAGAAAGCCTGAGCCTGCACTTTTACCAACCCAAGGGATTTTAAACCTCCCACACGATCTAGACATGGTATGAGAGCAACTGGCCTTTGATGATGCTGTAAGATATACACAGCGGTGGAAATCCAAATTTGCAGAGGTGATAGCATGGGGAATCGAACCACCGACCTTCAGATTAGGAGTTTGAGCTAGAAAAAACGTCAGCCACTCTAACCACTCCGCCACAGAGAACACCATTAATATTGACTAATGTGAAGTCGAGGTCTATGCGCACTACAGAAGTCCGAAGGAATCAAGCCGCATATTAGGGTGGTGTGTTTGTTAAATGACTAGCTTTCAAACTATTGATATTTGAATGAGTGGTAATTGAAATTTAACTGTATTTTAACATGTAAAAAATACTATAGCAAAATACGAAGAAGCGATATTGGACTGGGATCAGTCTGATATCGCCTTTATCCGGCTGGCAAGGTCGCTGGATATGCAATGGATGTCACCCAGAAAGAAACTGTGTCATGCACTTAATAACAAACAGTGCATACCCTTTCTCATTTTGCTTCTTTCTATCCCATTATTTTATTTCATTAATCATTCAAATATGATTTTCCATTTATTTATATATTTATATATATATATTTTGTTGCCTTTAAAAACTGACATTCCTGATGTTGGGAAGTAGTGTATGTATAAACACTAAAACATTTACAAATGACCGAGGAGGCAATGCCTCACTGTGCATTTATTTTCTAAGTCTGAAGAACCACTTTAAGCCCTGACCTGAGCTGCTGTCTTTCGGCATCCTTCGGCATGCCTCTGCTCATGCGCACTGTTATGGGATGAAGATGCTAAGTGCTGCTCTTTGATTGGCTATCTAGGTGCGTCAGTTTCTGCAGACATCACACTGGTTTTAGTTCTTTGGGGAGACCTGCATAGCTCTAATGCGTTATTTTTGTGGGTTTTTTTCATTTGATATAATTTATGCACTTGATATAATTTATGCACGCTGAGTGTTGTAAGAATATATGTAAATGTGACGTTACTCTTCTTTTTCTTCTCTTTTCTGTTCCTTCGCTCTTCACTTTGAACCATCAAAGATCGCCTTACCGCAAGCCTGTCGGTCGTTCGTATGACAGGTCACGCTCAAGGTCACCCTGTAGGTGGGACACACGGTCAAAGCGGTTATATTCCAGGTCGCGCTCAAGGTCACCCTACAGCAGAGTTCGGAGGCGGTCAGGTGACCGCTACTATCGATAAAAAAAACCCCACAAAAACCGACATCGGAAGTCGGTTACGGATCATAAAGAAAAATCCAACATGGTATCAGACCTTTTTTTAATGTGTTTGATCTAACCACACAATTAACAGCAGTTGGAGTAATTCCCTTTATTAACAAGCTGGTGCTGATATTGGCATCTGGAGATGGGTGAATGCTTAACTAACCTCTCTGTCCTCTTTCTCCTGCTGAGGCAGTCGAGCCTCGTGGGCTTCCCTCGTGTTGGCCTGCAACTAAAACACGACTAAAACACAAGTAAAACACAAGTAAAACGGGTAAAGCACGAGTAAAACAGGTAAAGCACGAGTAAAACACAAATAAAACACGAGTAAAACGGGTAAAGCATGGCTGATATGACCTTAGATGTTGCCAGGACGTAAAACTCCAACAACCAACCACAAGTAAACATAGTGGTTGTCCTTTCTTTACAATAAAACCCAAGGCCCTTGCACGAGTTTACCGCATAAATAAGCCCTGCTTCAGTACTAATCGTCCGTTTCTAAAAGAATGGTACAACTGTATAGGAGTTGTAAGTGGTTTCCCTACTAATAAACTGTTTTAAGGATGGTGTGGAGTGTAGAACACTGAGCTTGTTTTGTCCAGATAGGATTTTCACAGCTATGGAAGCAAGAACAATAAATAAGGACAGTAGTACAGGGTAATAACAACCCAACATTGAAACAATGCGCCTCTTCTCATTTTGACCGATTGGGCTGGCCGAATGAGCTGAGCGTACGTCTCCCGTTTTGGTTTTGGTTTTGGTCCGCCTTGGTATGTCCACGGGGCCCTGACGATGACTGGGGACCAGACGTGGTGGCGGAAGCGGTAGTGCGCAGGCTTCCCGTGCGGAAGGTTGAGACTGAAACCCCGTCGAGATTTTGATTCCCGGTCGAGTCAAACCAATGACTTACGAAATTGATACTTGTCGCTACCGAGTCTGCCGCTCAGCATTACCAGGATAGGGCAATGACATGACCCGTTAGCTCAATATCAGGATAATGTTACTGAGCGGATATCGAGTCATGGTCCCTGCAGCATTATAAAGTCACCATGAGTGCACAGTCAAATGTCGGTAGCCGTCCTGGTATGACTTTAGATGTTGCCAGGATGTAAAAGTCCAACAAACAACGAACAAACCGACGATGACTTGGTGGACACCAACGTTGTCATCTTGGAAGTGGCGTATTATAGATTAAGACAACAAGAACTTCACTCTTCTAACATCTAAATTCAACAACTACTTCTGAAGCAAAACGAATGACTTTCTATTGGGTTTAAGGAAAACTTCTATGTGCATGTTCTGTGTTTTGCTTAGTTTTTGTTTATTAATGTCCTGTGTGTAGTACCTAGTTTGTAATGTGTTCAGCTTTGTTATAAGTTAGCCATTTCTAGATGCATGTGTTGCTTGTGCTCAATTGAACCTGCATTTAAGCATTCTTTCTTGTTTAACATTACTTGTACATATGGTTGCTAACATTGTTTGAGATGGGTTTTTTGTTGCCTATTAAAGAAGACACCAATTCTCTCTTAGACGTGTGTAGGTTTAATTCTATAACAACAAAATTTAAATGATGCCATTGATAAATGAAAAGATGAGTGCCTAAAATCGATCAGACTCAATTACTGGAGAAATTGAGTTTATACAGGAGACTATCTTAAAAGGTGCTAAGCAATATGGGACAAAACTTTGTCCATTGTAATGATCAACATACTATCTGCTCATGCATTTGCTCAGGATAAACTGATTTGTTTTTTACATGGTGTTTCATAATCCCAATAGAATACATATTGACTTGAAGCAAATGTCCTTGTGTTTTCAGTGTAACCGTTAATGTGCTGTTTTGTGTCAATCGTTACAATGGACAAAAATAAAAAGAGTTATCACCTTTTGAGACAGGCTCATATATGCCCTGTTCATGGTTCTGTTCATTGAATATTTATTAGTAGCATCACTTATAGGGGCAATCTAATCTCAGATTAAAGGTGCTGGATATAGATTAGGATTGTCTTCTAACTAACTCTCGCCACCATTATACATATATATATTCAGAATTTACTTCACACTTCAATTTATTATATAAACTATGTATAAAAAGAATATAATATATATATATATATATATATATAAAAAGATTGTAAGGTGTAAACACCTATATTATACCTGTAACACTTAGGTCGGAAGACCAGTGCTACGACACTGACAAAAGATATATATGAATAACATTCTTTAAAAAAAAAAGAAAAAAAAAGTGTACTATTAAAGTTCCATAGTCCGATGGTTTTGAGTTTTTCTCATTTTCTAAGATAAGCATATTAGGTTGATCATTATAATCTACCTCAGTTTAGTTTGAAGTAACTTTTATTTTAAATGGCAAACTTTTGAGATATTTGAAGTGCAAAAGTGGTAAATTAATTTCGGCAAGCATGCCAAAACTCTAACACCATAGGCTTCTGCAGTAACAACTTCTATTCAATTGCGTCAGTATTCCCATATATGTCATGACAAATGTTTATTACGTGCACCAGTATCTAAGTTAGATGTGTAGAATCAAATTTAGATAATGGTTTTTGTTTTGAAAATTTGATGTTGACATCGGACCATGCAGCTTTAAGGTGGCACAAATGCCGAACCAAATATTTTGTGTTCAGTTCTGTATGCTCCCTATTCTTCGCATTGCCTGCTGCGGTTATGTAGACAAGCAAGGCGGGCAAATCTGTGCTGGAGAGTGTTTCGGAGGGTTGGAGGGCTAATCATTCAGGCCCTGTGTGACTTGTGTGCATCCTATATAAAAGATTCACCCCTGCACAGAGTAGGGGTGAAAAAAGAAGCTCATTAGAAAAAGTGGCAATCGGCTGGGTAAATGAAATCAGCACCTAAATTCTTAATTTAAGAAGCAAAATATATTCTTCATATGCATCTTCACATTAGCCCGCTACTTTTGAGTTGAAAAATATAATAAAGCATAGTTTAATGGACTTTAAAAGTGAAATCAACTACATTCTGTGGTCGATATCGTGTCTTTTTGCATTCTCTCCCATTTCACCAATTCTGTGCCGATATAAGTAGCCATTAGATACTGGAACCAGGAATTCCTGTCCCATACTAAAGCAAT
Source organism: Branchipolynoe longqiensis (assembly GCA_030323885.1). NCBI lineage: Eukaryota > Metazoa > Annelida > Polychaeta > Phyllodocida > Polynoidae > Branchipolynoe > Branchipolynoe longqiensis. The sequence goes on along the minus strand of CM059195.1, from coordinate 81,717,144 downwards.
ATTCTCCTATATTTAGACTACGTTGTCATTCACCCCTACTGCAAGTATGCGGTGAATCTTTTATCGATGTGCATCCCTGAGTTGCTCTGTTCGATGTTTGGTTGCAGTGCGCGGAAGCGGCCAGTCCCCTATTATCGGCCAAGCCCGGTGAGCAGTCTGAGTGACTCGCCACGCTCCTTCACCCGGTCCAGGTCCCGGACACGCTACCGGTCCCGGTCCCGGTCCTGGTCCCGATCGTCACGCTCCAGTTACGGCAGCTACCACCGATAGTAATAATAACCTTGATATACAACAATAATAAATCAATAATAACCAATTATCATAATAATCATAATAATGGAATGGTAATCAATGCAATGTTACAACAAAGTGTACATAGAAAATGACGAGTACTCGTAAATGTACCATACTGGTGCCAGTAAGGAGACATTGTTGAATGGTGTCAGTAAGATGATGGTTATGTTACTGGTCCAAATACTTAATCCTAGTAATAATGGAAGTCCTATTAATAGGGGATTGATGTAATACTAATAATGCAAGTTCTGTTAATACAGGGCTGATGAGTCAACACTTTAGCCACAGTTGAGTGTAATTATTGTAGTGCACACACTGGTGTGACTGCGCATAACTGTGACTACCGGTGTGACAGTACGTATATATGTATTTCCCTGAGACGTCTGCATATATAATTAGGCATGTGCGCATGCAACTTGGCTGCAAAACATCACAGTCATTCTTGGTTTTCAATTGCAGGATTGTTGACCTGAGTAAAAGAGTAAATAAACAACATAATCCTGATATGACCTTAGATGTTGCTAGGATGTAAAACAACAAACAAACAACAATCTTACTGAGAAGTCCCAAAGTCGGATAGAAAAACTTTTAAATGCAGGTTACAATTTGTGATAAATAACTGATAACTATTAGTTTTTTAAAATTCACAAAACTACATGATCAAGAAAAGCACATGACCTGCATTATGTAAATGTAAACAGCACATGTCAAACCAATCAGAATGCTGCATTCTGGTCATGTGACCCAGCTGACATGAAGTAGATCACTTTGTGCCTCAGAATATTTTTAATATATATACAAAATTGCACCATGTAACATCAAATCGCTTTACTCACAAATACAGAACATGTTTATCAATCTAATGATAATCATTTCATAAGAAAGGTCAATTGCGATTTATCAGAGCTGATCACTGGATTGCTTTTGTTGCCATTACGGTTATTCGGACATGAAATGTTTTGCAGCCAAAGTACACACGCATACATGCCCGGTTCACTGGAGTTTGTGAACACTGAAATAGGTCTATACCGGAAGTGCTGACCAGTTATTGCAGTGTGCATGCCGATATGTCGGTGAGCTGATGATGTCTCAGCGCTGTGTGAATGGCGAATGTAGGAAAACTCAATGCCAGCTGGTTTGGTTACCGGTGTCGTAATGTTCATGTTAGCGAGTCTGTGTTACTGTCCGCCACCTCCAAACCTCGCCAACGGGTAGATTAATAGGAATCTGAACATCATTGAACATATATCCCCCGTCTGTTACAATATCTTTTTAAGTGCATCACCAATATTAATTTAATTCCTATCAAAATTAAACCCATTTTCTAATATAATTCTATCATCTTTATCCTAATTTAGTTTTCCCTATTACATTGTTTTTTGGCCGCGTGATAGCAGTAAAGAAAAATATATTTGTATCATGATAAGCACCTCATTTTAAGGACTAGTTCCCTTCATTAATCTCAAAATTTGGTTGCTATAGGTGGGAAAGTGCATATAAAAGCCCTTGCTGCTTATCGGAAAGAGTAGCCTATATGGCGGCAGCGGGTTTCCTCCAAAGAAATAGGTTAAAATGACCATATGCTTGACGTCTAATAGCCGATGATAAAAATCAATGTTCTCTAAAGGCGTTGTTAAATAAAACCTTTTGGTTGCTATAGTGACCGCCGTGGTTAATCTAACACAATGTATGACAAAAGATTACTTCACAACCATTTTCCCTTAAGTGTATGAATGGTTTCAGTATCAAGAGCTGAGCAGCAAGTTGTCTAATGCTAACATATCTGCTCCTGTTTACCGGCTTAGTCTTAAATCACAGTACTATGGTTGTTGCCCGCGTAATTTTTGTACAAGCAATTAGTGTTGCTCGCTAGGCCTACAGCATCTCTGCATTTTGGCTCCCAGGTCAGGAAGGGGAGTTTTAACCAGTCGATGGTGGGTGTGGGTGGGAACCAGTTATAAAGAATTGTTCCTCATTCGCACATGATCCAAAGTAAGTTTGCACAGCTTTCACACAGTTGGTTACATCGCAAGACTGGATAGCGACAGTGTGGGGATAAATAATTGCATACAGGATCAAATCAAAGCGCATGTAATGAATGACCACCAAAATAGAATATAATTTCAAGTCATTCTATTAAAGTTGCATAGTCCAATGAAAGCATCAAATTTGCAAAAGCAAAATCCTCATCTAGATTTGAACCTACATATCCATCTTAGATACTGGTGCATTTATTAAGCATTTGATGTTACATAGAAGTCTATGGGATCAGAGTTTTTGGCATTTGTATGTTTTAACTTCAAATATTTCCTAAGTTAGTCTACCTTAAAGTAACTTTGCTGCATAGCCCGATGAAATATCAAATTTTCATAACCAAACCAATTATCTAGATTTGATTTGACATATCTAATTTAGATACTGATGCACTTATTAAGCATTTGTTTCTGTGTAGAAGGCAATACTGAGTCAATTTAACAGAACCTGTTACTGCAGAAGTAACTTAGTGGCCATTCCCAGAGTTATGGCAAGCTTGCCAAAACTAATTTTCCATGTTTGCACTCAAAATATCTCAAAGGTTTACCATTCAAAATAAAAGTAACTTTGAACTAATGTAAAGTAGAAACTAGTGATCGATCTAATATATTTATCTCAGAAAAAATACAGAAAACCAAAACCATCGGACTATGCAACTTTAAGGTGATAGGTTTACCAACTTTATTCAGTGATTCTCTAATCTGTGTGGACACTATCCAATGGGAGAAAAACTATGGCAATCTTTTATCTGAGCACCGTATTCTAACACCAGGGAAGTGATGTTTAAAACAGGCACTGCAAGCGGTTCCTGTTCACATGTTTATTCTCTTGTGCGAGTTATTATTCCATTTCCGGTTTCTTCACGTGAATAAGGTCTAGGGCAACGCTGGCACAGATGTGATGAGCATGTAAGTTGTGATGAACATATCAGCTACTGTTAGTTACGTTTTTGTGGAAATGTTCACTTGTGCAATGAGGTGGGTGGGGGTGGGTGGGGGCAAGGTTACAAACTTGAGACTGATGATAGATCCCATGTTACAGGCATATTCCATTGACCTAATTATAGGGTGGAGAGAGTAGTCTGTCTACCGGAAATAGTATATCATCGGTACAATGTATGTGCAACAAATTCTTCCACAGCTCCATTTAGCAAATAATTGTTACTGCTATTATAACCGGTTGATCTGTTTGGATGTATGTATGAGTAGATATTGTAAGACTAGACTGATGATATATAGAGACCCATTGCGGTTTTGGGTAGCAAAATAAAATAAGCATTTCGAAAGAAGTAATTCAAAATTAGTTTACCAATATCCTATACATGAGTTTGACCTAGCCATCCCCTATAAGTTTCATTTAGTCTTAATGGTCATCCCCTATAAGTTTCATTTAGTCTTAATGGTCATCCCCTATAATTTCATTTACTTATCCCCTATAAGTTTCATGTACTCATCCCCTTGAAGTTTTGAGTCTTACTCGACATCTTAAAGCTGCATAGTCCGATGAAAACATCAAATTTTCAAGACTAAAACAATTATCGAGATTTGATTCTACCTACCTAACTTAGATACTGATGCACTTATTAAGCATTTGTCACCGCAAAAAAGGGAACAGTGAGGGAATGTAATACAACCTGTTACTGCAGAAGCCTAGAGTTTTGGCATGCATGTCAAAATTAATTTTATTTGTTTGCACTTCAAATATCTAAATGGCTAGCCATTTAAAATAAAAGTTACTTCAAGCTAAAGTAAGGTAGACTATAACAATCAACCTAATATATTTATCTCAGAAAATGACAGAAACTCAAAACCATCGGACTATGCAACTTTACGTTTGAGTCTTATTCGCCATTCCCTATAAGTTTAACTCTTGCAGACGACACTTTTTTTTTTTAAACTCCGAATGCCCTTGTTTAGTTGGGGACTACACGCCCAATAAGTAGTATTGGTTTCGATAGTCGGCTACTCATCAAAGGGCTGCTGATACTTGTAAACCTGAGACATAACCAAGGCAACCTGTATGCTACTCATTAACCAAGCAGCCGACACTACCGCATCTGGGAAGGAACTGCTTACTGTCCGCGACTGTACATATTGGTGATGATAGTGTTTGCCACATTAGCACTGGGCGGGCTAGGGAACCAGTGATGTGCGTCATCAGAGACCATGAATATATGAGATGGTCAACTCCCATAAAAATTGGTAACACAGACTCTGGTGGTGCCTCTTGCAGTCATTGTTGAACAAGTCAAAACATTGGTCATATCATATATGACAAGATGTTCTCTGTGGCAGTCTGTAGGCTTATCCATTACTTCCAAAACATTGAGAATATATATATTTTTAAATAGAACATTAAACCCTAAACCAAACTCAACTACAAACACTTTATAATACAGACCAAATACTCTCAAAGAATGTAAACACATGCGGATTGACAACATAGACGTTTGAATGCATCACTGTTATTGGTTGTTTTTTTCATCCAGAATATTTGGCCTCTAAATATATTTGGAGCATATGTAACTAGACTTGTGGTATGGTCAGGGATCTGTTATTTTCTAATCACAATTTGATGCAGCACAACCATTATGACTTTAGTGGTACCACCATTTCTAGTGCCATAGCCATAGTTTATAACGTGGTATTTTTTATTTCACATTTACCATTTAAAAATAACATGTAAAAAGCAAAAGCCTTATGCTGGTCAATTTCAAATATATTTCTCCATCAGCTTTTAGTTCTGTCATGTTCTGGTGCTGATCAGATGTCGTTTTCCCAGCATAGCCACCACATGAGTGAAGTGCTTTGTTCAACAACCACTGCTTGGTGCATGACAGTTACGAGTGTTACACGGTCAGGGATAGGAGTTGGACTTCTCTGTATACGTGTTCTCTGCCCTTCTGAGCGGGCTAGGGTACCAGTGGAGACTGAGTCAACTGTAGATAAAAGATTCACCCTGTACTAGAGTAGCACGAGTAGGAGAAATTGGGGGTAGATGTAATGAGCACATACATTCTTAATCTAAAGAGCAAAATATATTCTTTACATACCTTGGTATATTTACCCTGAACTTTTGAACTGATTGGTAGATAGTCCAGTCAATCAATGAACTTTAAAGTTTTAATTGACATTGTCAACTTGGCCGGAAGTTGAGATTCCTGGGTAATAATCCAATCTAGGTCAGGAAGCAGTCATTTTCATTGGCTGAGGTAGTCGGGTGGTACATGCAACCAGTTCATTCACGCATGGAGGATTTACTTCATGGACTCTACCACTTCAAATTGATTTTGTGTCATAATGCCTTGGTATGTGATTTGAACACGAGAGAGAGAGAGAGAATCAACATAAGGTAGGAATGCCAAACTAAGACCATCAACAGTGACACATTTTCTCCACCTTTTACATAGGGTTGTAATTCACCTCTGAACAAAGTCATAGGTGAATCTTTTATCTACAGTGAAGACTGAGTCAACTGTAGACATGACTGGGCGATAATTGGGGCGGGCAGTGGGCGCTGATATAATTTATTACATCGTCGCTTGGGACCGCTTCCGCACACATGTTGGATTTTTCTGTTATCTCTTCTTTTACGGGAGAAAATTGTACACGGTTTTAATGGTGATCGGAGGAGTTTGTTAGAGGGAGGGGATAGTTTATTAGTAGAGAAGTTCTTTGTGTGACAACTGTCGCTTGACCCTTGTGACTAATTATCGTGGGGGTGGGGGCAGGGGTATTTTAGGCTGTGTATCCATATACTGTTTCCTTGTGGCTTGTTCTGTTTTCGCTTGTGACCTTTGTGACGTTCCACACAGACAATGAACCTGTGTTTCGCTTAGTGGCCGTTCCCATAGGTTAGACCCAGGGACCGTACAGCCTTGCGCATAGCGCATGCGACGTACTGACCGGGAACATAAAGAATGAACATGTTCATTGTCTGTGTGGCATGTCACAAGCGAACATGGAATAAAGGAAGAGTCTATGGCTACACTGCCTTATGGGTGACATTCACAAACGATGTAGAGGTTTTACCATTGGTAGAAAAAGACATTGTTCTTGATTTGGACTTAGACACAACTACATGTGTTGATTTGGACCATTGCATTGTTGCTGGTTTATTAACCAAAAAAAAATTAATTTGATAAAGATATAAATTGTGTCAGAAAGTTTCGGTTTGTGAAATGCTAATTGCACCAGCTCGCCTGATTGAGGTTCCTTTGGTTATAGTCTGCACTGTGTAACTATGTCAAGTGATGCGTCTTTTGTTTGTTTTTTAATTGTGTCCTTTTAATAATTGCAGCCGATAAATATATACCTTTAAATGACGAGACACCTGACTGTTCCGAGGGAAATGTTATCGATATTAATCAATTAAAAAGATCTTCAGTGGAATGCATGCCAATCGTAGGCAACAGGGGAAGGGTGGGTGGGGGAGTGGTTAAAGTGTATTCATCCGTGACTACTGTTCTATTGCATGCAGCTGGTGTTAGGGAGTGTTGTTGTGACCACCAGCTTTGCAGCTGAGGCTGGTGAAGCTTCACCTCACACACCTCATGTGACCTAATGGGTTGAGAACAATATTGTAAGCTTATGTCAATAAAAATAACTCAAATGTTAAAATCTTTGTTTGCTTGCTGCATTCCTTAGACACCCATCCCTCGCGCCTCGTTCTAATTTAACCCAAAAATTGTTGTATTAAATACCCAACCTGCATTTTCCCAAATACAAGAGTACTGATTTTATCCGTGCTGCACACGGATTAAAACTAGATTCCCCATCAACCCCTGGACCAATATTGTGTTGAACTGTCATATATATATCGCAGCACGGATAAAGTTAGTACTATAATTTTAGGGAAAATATCTATTTTGCGGGTTGGGTCTTTAAATATATATATATCGATCACGCTCCTGAAAACTGGCCAGAAGTGTCACATGGAGAGTTAAAATCTAATATTTGAATTTTTTGGTTGCAAATGAAAGCTGGAAATCTGCCCTTTACATCTATGTAAAATATAAATTGATGAGATAATAAATAAAGGTGTAGTCCATGATTAAGCTATGTCTTATGGCAGTATAAGTGTGTGTCACATGTTTAGGACACCACACAGTCTGCTTAATAAAAATCTAATCAGAATTAAATAATATCATACTTAGAAGCATATTAATCATGGGATAATATACAGAAATATGCAGTGCTTATTATATTGATAAAAAAAAGAAGTAATTCCCAGCCATGCTCTATTCACTGAATAATTAGTGTACAATATTTGTGTGGCATCCAGACACCACTGGTTACACGTTTGACGGAAATTTGTAATGTTATTTCTGAAGACATCAATTTTTTAATTTTAAGCATGCATACACGTTAATACATACTTCCTTTTTGATTTGGGAACTGTTTGGTTTGATATATCAATGCAATACAAGATGTTAATAAGGATTCAAGCACGTCCCATATGTCATGTTACAAATAGCTGACTGTAAAATGGTTTTTTTTGGTACAAAAACACTTCATAACTAAAAGGACCGAAGTTGCACACAGTTTATTGTATTTCCGTCATTTCTTTCATCAAATCTGAACATGAATATGAAAAGTATAAGGACAAAAATAAGTAGGAAGGTTTTTATTGATGTTTTAAAATCCCATCCCATGCTGACCAGTTTTCAGGAGAGTGACCCATATATATAGTCATGATCTGACTATATTCAGAGATTATCTACGTTCTCTGCTATATTCTGGACTCGTGCATGGTCCCGTTTCAATATGGTGGAATCTATATGTACCATATCGGTAGCTCTATCTAATGGCAGTCAACAACACTCGTGGCTCAAACATGGCGAAGGATCAGTGGATTTTGTTGGTGGCTCCGATTTGGTATTATATATAACTAGTAAGCACATGAACCGAGGGTAATTATTTCCCTGTTCCCTGGGATGTCAATTGCCATGGGTGAACATTATTGTCTACTGGAACATACATCTGATGATAGTGCACCACCTGCTCAGTTGTACCTGCAAATCTTAGTCAAGGTGATGACTAAGCCAAATTGCCCCGAGATCATGAACAGCTGGCCGGCCTGAGGCAGATAAACCAATTTAACCATTGGACTGCGGCACACAGCTAGGTTGGTCCATAAATCACCTACTGTGCATGATTATACCATTGTGCACTGGGCAGGATAGCCATATTTACTACTCAGTCTGAAACCACTGACTACACTGACATTTGCAGAGCATTGGCACATGTTGAAACATACTTACAGGAATGTTGAAATATTTGTTCTCTCAACAAGTACAATGTGGAATATTGATATTTTCTGATGGTTCCCCCACCCAATCATACAAGGTTATACTAATATGCTACCAACCACTAAGCTATCTGCAGAACATGCACTAACCTGATAAATAATCCACGAATAGCTGTCCTGACCAAAAAGAAGCACAATGTCTGACATCATGATCATGTCTATGACATTAGTCAACACAAAAGGGGGCAGATGTATTCCCCCCACTAACATTAGGTACTCCAAAGTCGGCTTATACGGTGTCCGCAGCGCGAAATTTGAGCTATTTTAACCGTTTTAAAAAGGCTTGAATCTCCACTAATTCTGCTTGGTTTGAAATAAAGATTATATCAAATTAAAGCTTGTTCTTTTGCCTTTTAGGGGCTCTGATTTTTAATCATCATTATGAAAGAAATCACAGTCAATGGACACTTGTTGGCAGGTACCATCGGCAGCTCTGAGCATGCTCGCCGATTTTGTTTTCATCCAGTCTGAGCTACTCCCTTCCCTAAACTTGATCGCTTGGTGAGTACATTGACCTGAGCTAAAAATAACCACCAATAAAGGATAGAGAAGAATCTAGGCTTCATTAGCATATCAAGCATGAGTGTTTCTGAGTGGGAAATTTGATTGAACTGAAGGAGTGAAAACATTAAGACATTAATCCTCCTTGAAAATTGATCAGGATTGTTTTGAAAATTATATCATCAGAAAGCTTAAGTCGTCCTCTACCTGACCAGAACGATATTTGGTTGAGATTTATATCATGCGCATCAAGCTTAGTCTGAGAAGTGACTGCTGCAAGAATTTGGCTATTGTCAGCTCGCGATGCTTAAAAGTGAATGTTGTCTCTGATCAGTTAGAAAATGATGTCATCATGTAGAGCCTTTAATTCTGGTTATTTTGGTATAAAGAGTGCAGTGATCGGACAATTAGAATGGGAGTTATGCTATTTTTCTTAATTTTATTGTCAGCTCACGATGCCTAAAATTGAATGTTGTCTTTCTTTCTCTGATCAGTTAGAAAATTATGTCATAATGTAGAGCTTTTGATTCTGGTTATTTTGGTATAAAGATTGCTGTGATAGGACAATTAGAACGGGAGTTATGCTATTTTTCTATATTTTACTGAATTTATTATTGGTGGTTGCTGGAAATTAAGGAATTTAACAAGTTTGACATGAAATTTCAGAAAGGATACTAACAGTGATGGTCTGTACAAAATTGAGCTTCTTATTTGTACTATAGAGAATGAGATTCTTTAATATTGGACAGATCATATGCAAAATAGTTTCCAGGTGGGACCCTAAAATCCAAGATTTGGCTAATTTGGAAATGTGCCCAAATCGGGGCAAAAAAATCAATCTTTAAACACTCATAACTTTGCAGCTATTCAATCGATCTAAATGATTTTTATATCATTGAGATCCAATTTAAAAGATCTGTACAGATATATAAGATGTAATACTGACCTGTTGAAAATAGAAATCACTTTGGAGTACCTACTAACATACACAACAAGGAGTCTAACCCACCAGAAACACTGGGTCATGAGCCCAGGGTATGGTGGGTGAGGTGGTGGGGAAGCGTGGGGATGGCAGGGACTGTGTGGAAGGCATTACACTTCCTCTAGATGAAATCAAAAGCCAGGCTGGTTTCAAAATAACACACCTTAATATTAGAAGCTTAATTAACAAAATTGACATGCTCAGAGTTGATCTGCCATGGTCAAATATAGACATATTCACAGTCTCTGAAACTTGGCTCACAAAAAGCACTGAAGATAAGCTTGCATCAATTAAAGGATACCAGTTAACAAGAGCAGATAGGACCACCAAACTACCTAATGGAAAGACTAAGATAGGAGGGGGTTTAGCAATTAATACTCTAAATCGAACATTGCTGTGGATGATGAGACATTGAAGCACCTAAACCTATCTAACTCTACAATTGAAGCCCAATGGATTATAATTAAACAAGACAACTGTAAGTGCATTCTACTATGGAATATATATAGGATGCCTAATGACTACATATATATATATATATATATATATATATATACATATACATATATATATATATAGATTAGTTAGACGAATCTTACCTTGGTATAGATGATGGATAACTATTGTTTTCCCGAGGTATAAGCCTCGGCTAGACGTGGCTGAGGGAGAGGTAAGCACATCCGGGTCCAGCAATCTTTACCTACTAATTCAGGATAAAATGATCTCTAATAAAAAATTCTAAATACTAATGTTTCCTTGGTACAAGCAACAGTCTAGACGTGGTAGGGTGTGGAGGGTGGGCCCTCACCCATGTCTAACCGAGGCTTATACCTCGGGAAAACAATAGTTATCCATCATCTATACCAAGGTAAGATTCGTCTAACTACTCTATTTTACCTCGGTATATAGCCTCAGGCTAGCCACAGGCTAGGGAGACATTTACGTAATATCATTTTATCCTGATATTTTATTGTTATTATTATTTTATTCTTATGGCTATTTTATGTTTATGTTTGTGATATGGAACCTTGTTATAATCACGATGTTTTGTGATTAGTCTTATGTTCTCACCTTTTGATCTTTTTAGTCCTGTAGCAGTCGCCGTGTGACACCAGTGGGCTTCTCCAATCGCTTGTTGTAATGTCTAGCAAACGATCGTTCGGTCTTCCACCCTGCGTGCGCTAGGATTCGTCTGACCGAAATTCCTAGCAGACGTGCCTTTAAGACCATGGCTCCTCTTGTCGAGTGTGACACATATTTGTCCGTATTCACTCCCGCCAATGTTAACACTTTAATTGTCCATCGGGCGAGTGTGTCCCGTGAGATGCCCTTGTGTGGCTTAATAAAGCTAATTAATAATTGTCTTGAGTTTCTAACTCCTTGTGTCTTGGATATATATGTTCTAATAGCTGATACTACACACAATTTGGGATTGTCCGTCAATTGTGTAACATTTACTGATGACAAAGGGTCGCCTATGCAATTAGACTTCAACAATGTTGTTAAATCGAAAGTCGCTTGCTTTCTGTCTATCTCCAGTCCATCGAGTGAAAGTGCCACTATAGTTTGGCCTCGATGACCTGTCACTAACAGTAGTAGGACTGCTACCTTAAACCCTAGTTGTTTAATATCTAAAAATCTGTTATGTGGCCAGTCTTTAAACATTTTGAACACCAAAGAGACATCCCAAAATCGATCATATTTTGGCTTAGGCGGGTTTCGTTCATAAATACCCCTTAATACCCAGTGGATGATGTGATGTTTCCCCACTGTTTGTCCCTCGATTCTGGGGAGAATAATCGAGAGGGCACATCTGGCCGCATTAATTGCGCCGTAACCTAGCCCATCATCTTCCAACATTCTGAAGAACCTTGCTACTTGGGCAATAGTCGGGTTCATAGGTTTAACCTTTTTTATAAGACAATGCACGTCCCATTTCTTTAAATATGTTGAATACATTTTCACTGTTCCTTTCCTCCACGCATGTGACACCAACCGTTCTTGTGTAATTTTGTCCAAACCAAATTGTTCTAGATATTTATTCAAAAAAGGAATGCTAGCAATGGGGTTGTTGCTACGTTGCCGTGATGTTCCAGAGGGCCCTGATGAGTTAGATTTCCTCGGGATTTTGGGAATCTGAGGCAGTCTTTGGCTGTCGACACTAGTCCTGCTAGCCACGGTTGTGTGTCCCATTCAGGGACGATCAGGATGGCGTGTGATCGATCCATCTTTATCTTTCGTGCTACTCTGGTAATGATGTTAAAGGGGGGGAAAATGTAATAAAATTCATTTTCCCAAGTAAGTGAGAAAGCATCTATGTGCCAAGCATATGGTTCTGGGTGCCACGACACATATTTGTCTATTTTAAAATTATTTCTTGATGCAAATAAGTCTACCGCAGGTGACCCCCATTGTTGACAAATTTTCTTGAAAATTTTTGTGTTTAATTTCCATTCTAGGTGATCGTGAAAGACTCTGCTCTTTTTGTCAGCCAGGATATTTTGTGTCCCTGGGATATGTTTTATGGCTAACCATATTTGATGTTGTTGCGCCCAGTTCCAAATACTTTGTGCCAAGTTATTGCAGTCTTTTGACTTTGTACCTCCCATATTCCTAATACCCCAGTCACACGACAGACAGCGTTCGCCGCCAACCTCCCTACGCCCACAAGGACGCCAACCACCCAGCGTTCCATTGGATACATTGATTCAAACACGTTTTAGGCGCGCATGTCGGCGCCATGTCGGCGCATGTCGGCGCCATGTCGGCGCCGACCACATGGTGACTGCAGCATCCAATGGCAATTCGCCACCAGGCGGCGCAGGCGCGCAGGGCGGCGCCAGGGCGGCAGCCAACCATTTTGAATGGCGCCGCCGGAACAGGGCGCAAGGAGGTTGCACGTGCAGCAGCAGCAACCTCCTTGCGCCCAAAATTTCCGAAATGGGCGCCGGGTGGTTGGCGATTTCGCGGCGCCAGGACTCAATCAGGGCGTAGGGAGGGCGCAAGGAGCAGGTTTTGACGTCGCGAATCGATCGTTAGCGAACGCAGGCCCCGTGTGACTGGGGTATAACATAAGCCATGGCTGTAGTGTTATCTGTTAGAATTTGAACAGTATTTTTGGGTATTTTAATTAGGCTTGGTCGTAATGCGAAGCATTTCGTTTGATGCGAGGGAAGGGAGAGCGACTCACCCCCCCCCCCCCCCCTCTACCCGGGCTTTCACCCAGCATTCGCGCCTCGCGCGACGCCCGCTGCTCACCCTCGCCCTCCCCCGGCCCTGAGCGACTCACGCCTCTCCTGCCACTGCTCACTTTCCCCCTTATAAGGCCGCCCGCCGGCCTCCCTCAGGCACTCAGCCTCCAGCCGCCTTCCAGCTCCCTGCCCTCTTCTTCTGCCCCCAGACAGCCCAGCCACCGACCCTCACGACACCGCCTTCATGAACCCGCCCGACCCGCCCCCGACTCCCACCCCGCCCAGCCCTGAGGAGTTCGCTGCCCCCCTGATCGACCCTCGCCGGACCTCCTCCCCCCAGGCCTCAGGAGCGGGCCTCCCTTTTTTGGCCGCCCGCTCCCCCTCCACGTAGGCCCCGGACCTCCCTCTCAACCAGCCCTGCCCGCCCCCCTTCCACGTAGGCCCCGGACCCTCCTCTCAACCAGGCCTGCCTCTCCGGGCCCCGCCTCGGGCGCCCCGCGCCCCCGCCTCGGGCGCGCCTCGAGCCCTCTCCTTACTCTTTGGCGGAGGGCTCCTCGGCCCCCCCTCTACCAACTCTGACACTGCTCCTTCTGAGCCCCTCCTCTATTTATCCTCTGCTCCTCATGAGCCCCTTACTGTATTGCTCCTCACGAGCCTGTTGCTCCTCATGAGCCCCTCTTATTGCTCTCTGCCTCCTCAGCCTGTGTTACCTCCTCTGTTGCCCCGCTTGTACCGTTTACCTTACATGTCTCATATGTTTTTGTTCCTTCTCACTGTTCTCTGTATTTGCCCGAGGCGTCACAATAAACGCCTCAGTTTTCCCACATCCGCCTCTGTTCTTCCTTCTCGCGCATCGGTCGTAATGCGAAGCATTTCGTTTGATGCGAGGGAAGGGAGAGCGACTCACCCCCCCCCCCCCTACCCGGGCTTTCACCCAGCATTCGCGCCTCGCGCGACGCCCGCTGCTCACCCTCGCCCTCCCCCGGCCCTGAGCGACTCACGCCTCTCCTGCCACTGCTCACTTTCCCCCTTATAAGGCCGCCCGCCGGCCTCCCTCAGCCTCCAGCCGCCTTCCAGCTCCCTGCCCTCTTCTTCTCCACCCACCCACCCAACTTTCCCTCCTGTACCCTCCCCCCTCTGCGGCGGAGGGCTCCTCGGCCCCCCCTCTACCAACTCTGACACTGCTCCTTCTGAGCCCCTCCTCTATTTATCCTCTGCTCCTCATGAGCCCCTTACTGTATTGCTCCTCACGAGCCTGTTGCTCCTCATGAGCCCCTCTTATTGCTCTCTGCCTCCTCAGCCTGTGTTACCTCCTCTGTTGTCCCGCTTGTACCGTTTACCTTACATGTCTCATATGTTTTTGTTCCTTCTCACTGTTCTCTGTATTTGCCCGAGGCGTCACAAAAAACTCCTCAGTTTTCCCACATCCGCCTCTGTTCTTCCTTCTCGCGCATCAAAAGCCCTAAGTGAATCGCTCTTAATTCAAGAACGTTAATGTGGTCTGATTTTTCTTCTTCTAACCACCTCCCACCTGTCGCTACATCATTTCGATGAGCTCCCCAACCTTGTAATGAAGCATCGGTAGTAACTACCGTGTTGGGTTGTCCCATTCGAATGGGATTGGGAGAGTTGTTAATGTTTTCAATCCACCAAAAGATGTCTTGAAAACCCCGTCTTCCGAAATAAACATTGGTCTTTCGAAGTTACCTTTTGTGCGTGCTAACGCTCTGTTCTTGTCTATTTCTAGAGACTTTATATGTGCCGCTCCATACAGAATAGCAGGCGCATACGAAACCATTATACCGATAAGGACAGCGACTTGTCTAATCTTTGGCCTAGATATGTCAAGCAGCTGGGAGGCCGTGTCATTAAACTTTTGTAGTTTCTGTTTCGTTAGAGAAACTGTCATGGTTTCAGTGTTAATCATGAACCCTAAGTATTTTAGTTCCCTATTCGGGACAAAGACAGATTTTCTGTCATGAATGTAAAACCCCAATTCTGTTAACAAATAGCACAAATCATTAACTGCTGTTTCACATTTGTAGAAAGACTCAGCCATAATAAATGAATCATCAATGTATGGGAACATTGTATGTCCTTTTCTAGCCATAACTGCAAATATAGGTTTAAACAATTTTGTAAATAATCGAGGTGCGCAAGCTAAGCCATTAGGCATGCATGTGAACTGAAAAAGGGTACCGTCCCAGATAAATCTCAGAAATGTTCTGTGTTCTTTGCAAATAGAAACTGTATAATAAGCATCTCTTAAATCCACACTTGCGAGCCAAGCTCCTGGCGTAATTAGATCTCTAGCCATCTCCAATGAGAACATCTTAAAATGTTTATATGTAACCAATTCATTTAATTTAGTTAAATCTAAGATCATGCGAATTTCGCCATTTGGCTTCGGTCTAGAAAATACATTAGAAATAAACTCTCCTTCCGTGTGTTGTACTCGTTCAATAATTCTTTTTGTTTCAAAAAGAGAAACCTGGTTATCAATTTGTAGTTTTTCTTCACAGTTAAACTTATATGGGAACGGAACTCTTTTCTGTTTCGGTATCTCAATGAATGGGATTTGTACGCCTGTAACAATATTCAATATTTCACTATCTGTTGTAATATTGCACCAGTTTTGTAAACAATTCAAGATATTGCCTGCTTTAAACCTGCTTACATAGGTTTGTGTCTCTTCCGTCACCATCTTGAGAGTAGCTGTTTGTGTAGTTGACTCTACTTGGTTCCTGGCCGGGGGAACTGGGGTCTGGGTGTAAACTCCCTTTTGAACCCTCAGTTGTCGTTCCACGACGCCTTCTGCCATTCGCCTCTGCCTCGGCCTCTGGGATTGAATCCGTAGGATGGACCTCCTCGTCCTGGTCTTCCTCCCTGGCGGAATCGAAAATCCGAGCGGGTTCATCGGAACTTACTGGTGTTGTCATACTTTTTCTTTAGATCAGTGTTCTTAGCACTTTTGGTGTCCACCTCTACTGCTTTGAAGAGGTGCGATAGCTGGCCACCAAACATTTTGGTTTTATCCAGTGGTTTGCCTTTCACTGGCTTTGGTGGGAGGTAAAGGGTATATTCTTTACCATCGTTGTCCGTCACTTTCTTAGACCTGGCAACTTCTTTGCCAGCATCTGTGGTCACAGCTTTGTAGACATTCTCGAACCGTCGAAATGTCATGAAGTTAGAGGCTGCGGTTAGCAACGCAATTCCCCTGTCCATTACTCTGGCAAGCGACGAGAACTTGTTCTCGGCTTGCATCCTGTTTGCCACGGGGGTTATCGATGTTAAAGCCCCTAGTACTGCCTTGTGGATAGTACACAGTGCGTTTTCAAACCGTCGCCTTTCATCTGAGAGATGGATGCCAGCATCCATTTCCTTACTGATCAACTCGGGAATTCCTTTGATTCCCGAGATCTGTTCTGTAAGCTTGTTTATCACTTCGATGGGTTTGAATGTATGGAAATGGCCTTTCAGCATTTCCCTCATCATGGTCGTTGTTCTCAACCGTTTTGCCTTCTGCAGTGGGCACTTCTTTTTAACCTTGGCTCCGATCCTCGCATATACCCCAGCTCTTTCGGTATCTGAGTCTGACTCAGTTGATGAGGAGTCATCCGATGAATCGGAGGACGAGCTCTTCTTCTTTTTCTTTTTGGTTTTCTTGGTCTTTTTGACGCGCTTCTTGTTGGCTTTGGTGAATTCATCACCTGAGCTACTTCCTACCCTTTTGCGCTTTTTCGCTTTCGCTTTCGGAACCTCAAAAGCTGATTCCGTATCCTCGTCCGACATATCTTCCCAATCGTCATCTGGGATGGGAGGAGAGGAAGCCCGTGTCATGTCCTGCATGTTTTTCAGCTTCTGGTCCATAATTCTTGTGATCTTTTCCTCCAGGTTCATCGCACGGAAATCCTCATCATCGCTGTCCTTGTCCGAAGGACCAGCCCCTGGCTGCGGAGACGGCGGACCCATCTGTGGAGGCGATGAGTCGTACCCTGAGGGCACGCGACCTTCTGCCGCCGCCGGCGAAACCTTGTTTCGCTTGGTGGCCATCGGTTTCTGTAACAATAAAAGTTACTTAATACCGGTATCATCTCAACATGAAGACAATGTGAAAGCCAGAATCTGGGTTGAGGTATTATTGGTATAAAGGAACGTATTTACACCGTTCTCTATACAGGCGTTAGGCTAAATGGTATGCTGTAGGTTTTATAGGTAGTGAAACCAACCAAACGGAGGGGCGGCCATTGGCCCGCCCGCTCTCTCTGCTTCGTACACTTCTCCCACCCGCGGCATTCTGCGCCAGCAAGTTGAAGAAAATATTACGAAACTCGGAGGCTCGCCTCAAAAACCGGTCTGGGGAGTCTATAAAAGAAACCCAGGATCATCCCCAACGAAACCCTCTTTAGGGTTCGGAGGAATTAGGGTTCGGAGGAATTTCCTTAGGAGATGCAACTCGGGTTAACATCTCTTCCTGTCTGTATACAGGTTTCGCTATAACAAAGCGGTATCGGTTTCGGTTCTCAACTTCAGCGTTGTTCTATCTTTGTGTTTTTTATAACACCAAAATATGTCCAAATTGGACCTGAGAAAGTTCTAAACTTTCATAATGGGATGCTATAACACATCCTTAGGAAGTTAATCGTAATTTCTCAATACTTACAGTTAGTTAACGTGTTGTAGTAGTTAAATCCTGCCAGAGCAGCTCAGCGAACGTCCTCCCACTGTGAGCTGCTTATGCTAATTGCTGGACCTGGATGTGCTTACCTCTCCCTAGCCTGCGGCTAGCCTGAGGCTATATACCGAGGTAAAATATATATTTTACCTCGGTATATTTTACCTCGGTATATAGCCTCAGGCTAGCCGCAGGCTAGGGAGAGGTAAGCACATCCGGGTCCAGCAATTATCTGGGACAGTACCCTTTTTCAGTTCACATGCATGCCTAATGGCCTAGCTTGCGCACCTCGACTATTTACAAAATTATTAAAACCTATATTTGCAGTTATGGCTAGAAAAGGACATACAATGTTCCCATACATTGATGATTCATTTATTATGGCAGAGTCTTTTTACAAATGTCAAACAGCAGTTAATGATTTGTGCGATTTGTTAACAGAATTAGGTTTTTACATTCATGACAGGAAATCTGTCTTCGTCCCAAATAGGGAATTAAAATGCTTAGGGTTTATGGTTAACACCAAAACCATGACAGTATCCCTAATGAAACAGAAACTACAAAAGTTTCATGACACGGCCTCCCAGTTACTTGACATATCTAGGCCAAAGATTAGACAAGTCGCCGTTCTTATCGGTATAATGGTTTCGTATGCGGCTGCTATTCTGTATGGAGCGGCACATATTAAGTCTTTAGAAATAGACAAGAACAGAACGTTAGTACGCACAAAAGGTAACTTCGAAAGCCCAATGAGTATTTCCCAAGATGGGTTTCAAGACATCTTTTGGTGGATTGAAAATATTAACAACTCTCCCAATCCCATTCGAATGGGTCAACCCAACACGGTAGTTACTACCGATGCTTCATTACAAGGTTGGGGAGCTCATCGAAATGATGTAGCAACAGGAGGGAGATGGTTAGAAGACGAAAAATCAGACCATATTAATGTTCTTGAATTAAGAGCGATTTACTTGGGCCTTTTAAGTCTAATTAAAATACCTAAAAATAGTGTTCAAATTCTTACAGATAACACTACAGCTATGGCCTATGTCAGGAATATGGGAGGTACAAAGTCAAAAGAATGCAATAACTTGGCACAAAGTATTTGGAACTGGGCGCAACAACATCAAATATGGTTAACCATAGCACATATCCCAGGGACACAGAACATCCTGGCTGACAAAAAGAGCAGAGTCGTTCACGATCACTTACAATGGAAATTAAACACAACAAAATTTTCAAGAAAATTTGTCAACAATGGGGGTCACCTACGGTAGACTTATTCGCATTAAGAAATAATTTTAAAATAAACAAATATGTGTCATGGCACCCAGAACCATATGCTTGGCACATAGATGCTTTCTCACTGATTTGGGAAAATGAATTTTATTACATTTCCCCCCCCCCCTTTAACATCATTACCAGAGTGGCACGAAAGATAAAGATGGACCGATCGCACGCCATCCTGATCGTCCCCGAATGGGACACACAACCGTGGCTAGCAGGACTAGTCTCGACAGCCAGAGATTGCCTCAGATTCCCAAAATCCCGAGGAAATCTAACTCACCAAGGCCCTCTGGAACATCACGGCAATGTAGCAACAACCCCTCACCCACGTCTAGCCGAGGCTTATACCTCGGGAAAACAATTGTTATCCATCATCTATACCAAGGTAAGATTCGTCTAACTAATCTATATATATATATGTAAATGTATGTTTTGCATGCATCCTTTTGAAATTTGTCAGTAAAGCTGCGAACATACTGGACGCGTTTCTGTCGTGGGCGTCAAGCATGCGTCGAAAATCAAAATGTATGTGTCCGTCTCCTGTGTTGGTAGATCGTGGGGTCGTGGGTTTGAATCCTGGCCCAGTCAAACCAATGACATAAAAATTGATACTTGTTGCTTCCTAGTCTGGTGCTTGGCATTATTAGGATAGGACAAGGACTGGTTGGCTCAGTGTCAGGATAATGTGACTGAGTGGGATATCAGGTCATTGTGCTGGTGGCCTGGTATTCCAGTGGGGCAGTACTATAAAGTTGCCATGAGTGCGCACTGTCACAAGTCGGTACCTGTCCTGATATGACCTTAGATGTTGCTAGGACATAAAACAACAAACAAACAAAACATACACACACACACGCATACACACACACATACACACCTTGTATATGTGACGTCCTATACACAAATAGCCTGAACTTGTGTGGTCTCTGTGGCCTAGTGGTTAGATTGTTGAACTTGAAACCTGAAGTTGTTTGGTGGTGAAGGTTCAAAACCCATACACTCCAGAACCTCTTTTACATTAAAAAAAAAACATTTTTCATCTATATCTGTTTGTCATTAAATTATGCAATGTAATTGTACTAACATATATTTTACATTGCGCAAATATATTTCCTGATTGAACTACTGTAAAGAAGATTGAAAATACCTCAGTTTTACCCTCCCTTCTCTCCACTCACCCAGCCATTGTCACAACAATCTATAGCCTAGTTCACACACAGGCGTTAAGTCGCCTCAACTAGTTCGCCTTATCTAAGTCGACTCACATTGGTCGTGTGGACGCGACGCTGAAGTGAATTAGGGCTAAGTCGATTCACCTAGTTCACCTCAAGTACACTACGTCGCGAGGTGGTTTATGTGAAGCGAACTAGCTTAAGTCGGCCTATCTTGCATGTGTGGATGGTAGCAGTTTACTCGAGCACGTCACACGCATGGGCAGTCGAGCGCTGAGTTTGTTGATTTTCCGGTCGATCAAAAGCGCATATTATATAATTTGGTCTATGAAACCGATAGCTGTGCACAGATATTTTTTTCATCATTTATTTTTAGGTTTTCACTGCCCAGCAAAAGTTTTGACCGTTCCAAAACAATACGATTCAGTCCATACATATCTAGGTCGAACCCACACTCTCTCGTGGTGACGTCGACTAACCGAAACTGGCGCTGGTTAGTATGGACGTGCTCATGCGCAGATATCGATTTCAGCATTAAACCGCACCAAGTACTGGATGTGTGTACTCAACACACTTTCACGCCTAGTTCGCCTCATCTAGTTTGGCCTAAAGTTGTGTGTGTGAACAGGGCTTAGGTCACTCTACTGTACACCACCAAGTGGAAAAGTTCAGGACTAAGCATGCACCACCCCTGTGGCACAAGTCTGAACTATTCCGAGTTCGTTTGTTTTCCCGACGACGTACAGATAGCCCCTTTTAATTATATTCATCTAGTCAGTAACTTGAATTTCCAACTTAGCCTACTTACTGCATAGATTTTCCTGAAATCTTATGTTGTGTGTGGGTATTATTCTATTCTGTTGTTTTCAAATAATATATATCAGTAAAGATGCACTGCTCTAATTAACCAAAAAAGGTCAACATGGCTATGGCAAGCCTATGCCTATGAAGGGTAAGTTGAGGCTTGAGCCATTGTATGATTGTTTACTTTTATGTCAAAAGACCAAAATAACCAACAAAAAGCACAATTTCAATTAACATTCCACTGCTTCTGATCAAAAGCAGGCTATTATGATATACTGCAATCAATTACCATATATTATTTGACCCGGACGATTTTAAACCAGTGGAGAATTGAAACCGCCACTCCCCTCCGATTTCAGAGTGAGGCTGGACCTGGAGGCTGGTGGCCATTAAGATTAACCGTCGGCCAGGTGCGTAATGCTTTTTCAGATTATTACACACAATTCTCACACTAATTTCCACAGATATTCTTGTCGTACAGCCCTAACTGTCGCCTCTACATGTTAACTGTGTATCCGGCGTCATAGTTCAATAACTTAGAGATTTACGTCTGGCGCCAGTTTGTTTATGTTTGACGACAAACACATCGTAGTAGTGTCCGCTTCTCCATCCTGTCCCGAGACAGGTGTCTTTACTGGCCGCCATCTTGAAATGTCACTGCCGATTTGGGATAAAACAGTAGTATTTGTATCCGACGTGTTCTTATCTGCGTTTTAGAATATTGTAAAGCTAGTATTTAGATAAATTCTATCGATATTTTTTTGTAATACCCATCCATAAGAAAACTGAGAAATACCTAGTTGATAACTACAGCGCCAATCATCCTACTAGACTCAGTACCCTGCTTTATACCCCTGTCACACTACGATGTAAGAGCCAAAGTAAGACTGGCGTAGGTGACTTTTGGTCATTACGTTGAGGTACATTGGGTTACGTTATGATGACGTCAGAATGACATTAGACCGACGTCGAGATACGTCTCGTTATGTCGTGTTACGTCGGCGCGTGTCAAGGTTTTGAACATGTTCAAAACTTTCGACGTATCTCGACGTCAAGCCGTTACGTCGGGATGACGTTACACTGACTTAAGGGCGACGCTCGGCGACCGTTACAGCCGCGTCAATGACGCTAGAGTCATGTTCTGTTACATCAGGGCGACGCCCAGTAGGGGAGGAACATGGGGCCAGTGTTAAGTGAACGCCGCTTGAACGTAATGCAGCGTCGCCCGAACGACCCTCTGATGCGTGGCCAACGTCATTCCAGCATGTGTCGAACGTGTTTTGACGTCATTGCCGACCCGGTATCGTGCGCCTAATGTCCGTGACGTCATCCGAACGTCTTTTGAACGTGTTGTGAATGTCGCGTGAACGTCTTGCCTTGGAGTATATAAAGACCGACGATGTCCTCCTGTCACCAGAACACCTCAGCTCTTCCCAGCTGACACATCTACTTCAGTGCATCATGCAGGACTACCAAATTGTCATTCTCAAAGCTGACCATGACATCAATGTGCTCTTACTGCGGTATATAGAGGCTAGAAGGAGAAGGAAACAAGCTCGGGCAAAGCGATTGTGGGTGCGACAGTGGATCGGCAGGCGTCATCAGTTTGGGATGTATGACAAGCTTCTGGTCGAACTGCGTAACGAGGACACAGCTTCCTTCGTCAACTTCATGCGGATGCCTCCCCAGATGTTCGTCAAGATACTAGCCAGAGTGGGTCTGCGTATCACCAAAAGGTACACAACCTACAGGATTTTCTCTGAAAGTATTAAAAACAGCGATAATAGTGAAAGTTGGGATATTCTGAGTGTCAGTGCCAGTCTTAGCCTTAACAGAACATGGCCTCAAAAACTATTTTCGCCAAATCAATTCAAGAACTTCAAATTGGGTGATACAAAAAAAACTGAAAATGAAATTATAGAGAAAGATCTGAACTATTTAATAGAAACAAGAGAAATATGGTTTCAAACCACCACAAAGCAGAATCACTGTGATTGATATGGTAATTTTAATGTTGTTTCTATGGGAGTAGCATTTGTTTTAGCCTTCACGCGCCCTGCACCCCAATAGTGCCTGGAACTCCGACATCGAGAACGGCTATATATGCCTTGTGCAAAATGCACTTATGATTAACACGCAATGTGTTCCTGCCTCTCGGCTAAGTATTTACCTGCTTTATAATTATATAAGCTGCAATACATGTTGCGCAATACTGTGCCTGTAATGTTTTTTTCCTCAACTGGTTTTAGTAGAAACATGTTCCGTTCACTTTTCCTAATGCTTCCAGCAATCCAGACCAACTGTTGTTACTCTCTGGTCTCCTTACAAATGTGTTTGTTATTCTCCAATTTTTATTTGCGGAACATTGTTTTTTGTATCATGTTGGTAGTCATTGTAAATGCTAATCAGAAACGTGCCCCAGGGTTAAAGTGTTTCGTTTCATTTTAAAGTAACCCCAGCTAACGCATTCCCCTGATTAAACCACAGCCCTTCAGTCGATTCAGCATGACAGATGGGATAATTACATACAGTATTAACTATTGCTTATGCGGATTCATGCAAATTGTGACTAACACATAGGTAATTTTGTTTATTTCCTTTCCATTTTTGTAGGTCCGGCCACTGGTGGGCCGAAATTGTCAATCAGACATTCGGCGACTGGCTGGCGAACTTTAGAATGCGAAGGGCGACGTTTCAGCATCTAGTCGCCGAACTTGCAGTGCATATCGGGCGGGCAGATAAACATATGCGACGGTAAGGTCCTTTTTTTTTTTTTCCCCCTGTTTTGGTTTTTAAATTACATCTCTAGCGCACATGACTTATGACATAAACTACTGTTAACAATACAGTTTCTGTCATTCCTTATATAATTATTATATGCTTGCCTCAATTGTGTGCTCACACAAAAGTGTGTACTTAGTGTTACCCATTTCCATTAGTCTGGAACGATATTTTATCATATCGTCACCTATGCGTAGCTACCACCCAGCTAAACTAAGCACAGGGACATTTACAAAAACATTACTGGTGAAATAATTATTTGTGAATTTTTTTTGGTTGTAATGAATTAATTTCTGTAAGTGAAAAGCTTGATTTCCCCGAAAAACACCAGAAACTACATGCTCACTACATACGTATAGTTCCCTTACAGTGCTCTTGTGTCTTTTTCCAGATGCATAACGGTCGAAGTGCGTGTCGCTGTGACGCTTTGGTTGCTCGCGATGGGATCGGGCTATCGTGGCGTTGGCCACCTATTCGGTATAGCGAAATCAACCTGTTGTGAAATTTTTCACGAAACTTGCGCGGTGATTGTCAAGGTTCTAATGCCTAAATACATAAAAATGCCAACTGAAGCGCGCTGGCAGGAAATAATTGAGGGTTTCGAGGCTAAATTTGGATTTCCAAACTGTGGTGGCGTTATTGATGGTACTCACATTCCCATAATTGCGCCGCAGCTGCACCACACTGATTACCACAACAGGAAAGGGTACTATTCTATCGTCGCCCAAGTAGTTTGCGATCATGACTATCAAGTGATAAACATTGCTGCAGGTTGGCCGGGGAGGGTACACGACGCGCGCGTTTTAGCCAACTCATCCTTGTACGCTAAAGGTGAGGCTGGTACCCTACTGCCAGATAGGCCCAAGGAATTAGGTAACTCAACTGTGCCTGTTGTCATGCTTGGCGATCCGGCATATCCGCTGAGGCCGTGGTTAATGAAACCATTCTCGGACACAGGATGCCTTAGCCGAGAGCAGACGCTCTTTAACTATCGGTTATCCCGCGCGCGGATGACCATAGAGAACACCTTCGGCCGGTGTAAAGCGCGCTGGCGCATTCTGCAGCGTCGCACTGATATAAGAACAGAGGATGTGACCACAGTGATCATGGCGTGTTTCACTCTAAACAATATTTGTGAAATGCACAAAGAAATGTTCAACGACGACTGGGATGCCGGCCCTAATGAGCAACCACAAAATAGGGCAAATGTTGTCGATGCAGAGGGAAACGGGTCTGAAATCAGACAGGCATACGTCGAGTACTTCAGCTCTTAATTTACAATACTTAACTTGCGAATGGCTCTGAACATGAATTCAATATTTCACATTTTTGCCCAAACTTTATACAGTTTGGCTCGGTAAGCATTATATGAACGGTGATTATGGCAAAAGTTACATACTAACAAAAGCAACACATGAAATTTTTTTGGGAAGAAGCTTTTCTGGACTCCGTCATAATATGTTATTGTACATCGTCACAAGTTAGACAAGTGCATGTGTAAGGACATTTCACTTGGGTTTTACTTTGTTTTGTGTGATATATGTTTTTTTTAAACAATTTTTGTTGCCCTATTTGCCTGTAGCATTTAATACTTGTTATTGTTGTTGTCATAGCAATTGTATGTGAACAAAAAAAAAATCCTGTTACCTCCGTGAAATGACACTGCGTCACTGTCCATGTAGTGAAGCGGAACTACAGTTGGCCTCGTCCCCAAGATAGCGTCAAGTGCATCAAAATACCAGAAGGTCTGCAGGGCGCGGCCACTCTTGCTGTAAAATAATGAATATATTAATAAAGAGGATTTAGTTTGGAAAAACATAAAGCTCTTGTAATTATAAAAAATCTATTTGTTATTGTTTGACAGCATTTCTACAGCAATGTAACAGTGAATAAAGTAACACACTTGCAATAAAGCTCATGTTTTTATGGCAATAATTTTATTCATAATTTTTTAAATACAAGTTCCACGTGAACGCGGTGAAACAATAAAATCGACGGGCTTTTCAGTTCAAAATGCTAATGTTGATCATTAATTCTAGAGGCCATGCAAAAAACTTAGTGAGCCTGACAAAAGTCTTACATATCAATTTTCGCAGAGAAAAGAAAGGATAAATCACCGGGCTGCAAGCATAATATCAGAGAGCGTGTATACAGATGAGAGGGACAACTCCCATACTACACCATGTAACAGATGCCGACTGTGGCGCTCCAAGTGGTGGTTGTTGAACAGTATATGACACAGCTGTCAAACTCAAGGCATTGTCAATGGTCGTGTGCAATCTTCCTACAGAAAACGTTAAATATCTCTAAAACTACAACACCTAGAAACAAACTGATTGGAATACACATAGGAAACATGTTTACCAACAAGATTATATTAAAGAGATATGGTTAGGGTTCTGGATTTCTATTAATTTGGAATAAAACTGACGTTTTTCACTACGCGTACGGCAAACTCAAGGCATTGTCAATGGTCGTGTGCAAACTTCCTACAGAAAACGTTAAATATCTCTAAAACTACAACACCTAGAAACAAACTGATTGGAATACACATAGGAAACATGTTTACCAACAAGATTATATTAAATTGATATGGTTAGGGTTCTGGATTTCTATTAATTTGGAATAAAACTGACGTTTTTTCACTACGCGTACGGCAAACTCAAGGCATTGTCAATGGTCGTGTGCAAACTTCCTACAGAAAAAGTGAAATATCTCTAAAACTACACCAAATAGAAACAAGCCGCTTAGTACACATATAGAAAACATGTTTACCAAAAGGATTATATTAAATCGATAAGGTTAGGCTTCTGCATTTCTATTAATTTTGAATAAAAACAAATGTTTTGCACTACACGCTTGTTCAACACTAACCGCCAGGAACGCCACTGTAGCCTGTGTTACCGATTTTCGCGGGAGTTGTCTCTCTCATCTGTATACACGCTCTCTGATAATATGTAGCAATAACGCGCGTGATCACAATTTTTTGGCTTCATTGTGTGTGTGTTTTTGGATAGCCCAGAAGTGCCAGTACTTTGGAGACATTACGGATGTTACGTATAGCAATAATTAGCAAAGGCTAGCGTAAAAAAAAAGGTACTTGTTGTTATCTCTGCACTTGCGGTACGCCTATGTCAGGCTTTTTATTTTTGAGCGACACAAACTAGCGTACCGCTCCGGCCTGCCCTCTCCGGGACACATCCTTGTCAGGCGCGCAGCGAGGCGCCGGTATATATTAATGTTTTGTCCCGCCGATTCAAGCTCGCGCTGTATACTGTCGTCTCCCCAAATACTGATCAACGTACGCGTTTCTGCGTCGTCCCAATTATCACGCCGGCTAGTTTCCGGACTGGCCATCGTTTGTTGATTTATACGGGCGCGAAAAGCTTCTGTCAACTCGGCGTAAACTTGACCGGAAAAACAACAACGAAACAGACACAGTGCAGTGCGCATGCGTGTGACGCAATACACCGATTCATCTAAAACGAGTGCGTTCACACAGGCAACATAAACCGAAACAAACTTTGTGGCTTATCTAAACTACCGAAGGGAGGTGGGTTTCCATTCATCGATTTATATGATTCGATTCAGCCCTAAATCGAAACAGCGTCGCGTTCATACAGCAAATGTGCGTCGAACTAGGCAAGTCGATTTATACGATTCGTTTTAAAGTGCATGTGTGAACACAGCTTATGTCGCATTGTCACTTTAGCCTGTTTACTGAAACAGTGCCCACAACCCATGGGACAGGAGTCCTATGGCTGTGGATACACTCAATTTGAATAGATGAATTTGGATAGCATCAGACAGAGTGTCTGGGGTCCTGCTCAAAAATCGGTCTGTCTCACTCAAGAGCCAGGATGAGAGTGATTTTCCTTCAGTGTGTTTGAAGCAAAATCTTGAATAATTAATTAGCTGAGACTAGTGTGTGGTCAGGATAGGCCAAGGGAGTCAGGTGACCGGACATTCCCCAGCCAGCCAATTAGACACTCCCCACAGACTGGGTGGGTGACCACCCCCATTAGGGGCTGTCACTCAACCCAGCTGCAGGTGGTGCACTCTATACATATGCAAATTAGGCAGGTGGGTCAGTCGGTGGTCCTGGGTGGACAGGATGTTGCATACAGTTACAGATATGTATATAGATATATATACTAACTTGTTCTTTTTCCTCCAATTGTATTCTTTATGAACACATAGAGAAACATTTCAATAATCCTGTACTGTTTCTTGCAAAGGAACTCTTTTCATTAACTCCAAACATCATATATAACAGATAGTTTACACCACCCAGCATCATGTACATTTCCATCAACTCCACTCATAATATATAACATATAGTTTACCTCACTCAGTATCATGTACAATGGGAGTGGGATTCTATTAATTTTAGTTTACATAACCTAAGTCCCACTCCGACATCCAAGAATAATAATGCTCTCTGCCAATATATTAACCGAAAATCTGTATATTTTTACGTCCCTCTTCCATTTCTACTTGTGCAAAACCACCAAGAAAAATGGAAGCCCTTAAACATTACGTCGTTTTCGGTTTAAGCCAGAGCGAGTGCCATACAGTGGAGCAATTTATGAGTTGTCAATAGACTTTGTACCTTCTGTACCCATTATGAGTTGTCAATAGACTTTGTACTCTGTACCAATTATGAGTTGTCAATAGACTTTGTACTCTGTACCAATTATGAGTTGTCAATAGACTTTGTACTCTGTACCAATTATGAGTTGTCAATAGACTTTGTAAACTCTTGTACCAATTACGAGTTGTCGATAGACTTTGTAAACTCTGTACCACTTATGAGTTGTCCACACTTTTGCATTTTACTTAGGTAGATTCTCCACTGTATTGGCTACCCCTCCCTTAGTCACTGTTAAAGTTTTCTTTCATGTTTTCTGTCTTTTTCCAGTTCTCCACCACCTTGAAGACCATTCCTATCTACTCGTTTACAATAATTGTTTTTAGACAAGAACAGCCCCAAAATCTACAGTTAGAGTGGCGGTCCCAAAGTAGACGGTGGCTTTGAACCGGCTAGCTTGCTACCTATCTACACTAGTACTACTCCCCCCTTAATTAATATTGTTTTTATATTTAACAAGATGTCTTTTTATCCTCCTGTCATCGTCCAGGCTGTGTCAGGCAATTCTCTTGCGCGCCCAGGCCCCCTTTAAAACTCATGATAAAAAAAAAAAAAAAAAAAGTTTTAAAAATAGGGTAAGCAGGACAGAATAGCAACACCAGCAGGGAACCATGACGGGTCAGATCTTGCATAAGACAATCAGGTCAAATATTTCTAGCAGTGATTGATCCAATCAACCAATGTCGATTACCACACAAGATAATCAAATCAACTATTTCTCAGCCATGATTGCTTCCCTCAATCATCGACCGCTTCGTCCATGGATCCTCCATCAATTGAATGGCCCGAATCAACCAGATGACTCGCATCAATCAACTGACTTGAATCCTCGCCTGCATTTAATCAGTTCCTCCCTCAATCGTCCCGTGACCTTCCTAATCTATTGATCCCGTCAATCATCGACCCCAGCTCAATCAAATGACCCGGATCAATCAGATGACCCGAATCAATCAACCGACTAGAATCCCTCAAATGAACCCAATCATTTTTCTTCCCTCAACGGTCCATCGACCCTCCTAACTTATTGACCCCGTCAATCATCGACCCCAGTTCAATCGAATGACCCGGCTCAATCAGATGACCCGAATCCATCCACCGACTAGGATCCCTCAAAATGAACTCAATCATTTTTCTTACCTCAATGGTCCAGCGACCCTCCTAACTTATTGACCCCGTCAATCCAGGACCCGAAGGTCAATCAACTGACCCGGGTCAATCAGCTGACTCGAATCAATCAACTGTCCCGAATCACTCAAACGCCCACTGCGGCACCCACCGCCGATGCCCACACCCGTGGTGTGCACATCGTCGTGAGCCCACTCATGTCCGCAGCCTGTCCAGCACCGCATACCACCGATTGGACGTACGGATGCGACTAACGGATCCGGGCCCCAATGTGGCAATACGCGCACCGCGATCAGCGCCTGCACTTATTGTATTTATCCAGAAACCCCCCTTGGATTTTTACCAAAAAAAATCTGACTGGTGCTCGGATCACGTCCCTGTCACACACTAACCCACGAGTACATGTAAATGGAGGGAATCGGTGGACACGCATCGCGTCACCGCACCGTCCGTCCTACCCTAGGTCGTCTTTTCTCCCGTACCCAACAACCACATCCTTGGTTTTAACACACAAACACAAAAAAATCTGACTCGTGCTTGGACCCCGTCCCTGCCGCACACTAACCCACGAGTACTTGTACATGGAGTGAGGCGGTGAACACACAGCGCGTCACCGCACCGTCCATCCTACCCTAGGTCGTCTTTCTCACTTATTTCTTATCGTCGTACACGCGGACTCGTCCCTGTCGGACAGCATCGCCCGGTTCGATCACGTGAGCAGCCCGAGGCGCGAATTCGTCTATGGCTCAACCTGTGCCTGATGGGTCAGGTGGCCGCTAGGACCTTCCCATGGCTATACCACGCCAGTTTTATGCAAGCAGGAATCAGAGAGGCGCATAATGTTACATTAAATCCTCCCCCCCCCTTACTTCGCGACTGCGGGTTCATTGCAAGCAGGAATCCGAGGAAAGACCAATTGCTATAATTAGCTTCCCCCCCCCCATACTTGTATCTTACAAGCAGGAATCAGAGAGGCGTATAATGTTTAATTAAATCCTCCCCCTCCCCCCCCATACTTGTTCATTGTGGGTTGGGCGGGGAGCCTAATTTCCCATTATTCCCAATTACCCCGAGCACTACCAGGATCCCGGTTAGCTATCCGCCGCCCGACCGAAAGGCTTGGGAAGGGTTAGGGAGTAGGTGACTGGAAATCCTCTGATGGCAAGCTCCAGCGGTTCCGAGCAACTCTCACTCCATTTATCATACAACTTGGTCACTTTCGACCCGTTAATTATGTCGGAATGAGCAACTCCGTCTGTCTTGCCATTTATACAACGTCCCTGCTCATCCCCCTCAATTTGGTTCTGACGCACGAGAAGTGCATACCAACTGAAATAACAGTACCCCCCAATAGACAGCTCGGAAACGTATACATAACTACGCACTTATACAATGTCCCTGCTCCTCCCCAATCTTTATCGTTCAGACGCACCAGAGTGCATACACCTGCGCAATACATATTACCCTTTACAAAAACAGCTCGGAAAAACCTGTCAATAACCACCCAAGTTATACAGCGTCCCTGCCCGTCCCCAAACTTTATGGTTCCGGTGCACCGGCACTGCACACACTTGTTGGTAACCTTTACTGCCCTCGATACGGGAGCGTACCCAGCTCCAACACTGAGCCCTGCGCCCTATACTGTGCAACCGGATCCTCCTGGATCATCAACGGGGAAGGGGCGGGTAGTTCTTTGGACTCATAGACCACCCCCTCCCTGCACTTCGTCACCCTACCTCTCCAGGAAATCTACAGGGTCTTGTTTTACTCTGGCCTGCAGGACTCCGAGCTTCATGTTCCAATGATGAATATTGACAGACCACCGGTTCTCAGTCAGCTTCCCCATATAGCCCGTACTTGCGAGACCCAGTGATCCACCGGTGGCCGGCTAGGTGGCGTGATCAGCACCACCAGCTGCCACACAGCAGACACCGTCCTCACCTCTCCTTGGCTTCGTACTAGGACGCCATCATCTTTAAATAGGTCGGTGCTGCCGGCCAGAGGTAGGCACCACCAGATGACGCCCACGTGCCAGTACAGAGACCACATGGTCGGAACGACTGAGGTATATATTTGCAGTCCTTGGGGTGATATCCCCAGGTAGATCGTGTCCCGCAGCACTATATTAACAGTGACACCGGACAGATCCTGATATCAGTCCTGACCGCTATACCCAACGAACCCTGGTGGTATATATCGAACACCCCCACACCGCTGCAATCAACTGGACAACTCCTGAATGCAATCCAGTTGCACCCCGGAGGTTCCCGAAGCGACAAAAAAACAACAACAAAAAACAAAACTTTTTAGTCTTAGAAACACGCCTTGGCCTTCAGGACACGCGTCTCTCAATGCTTCTTTAACAATATTGTTCAAAATAATCCCACTCGGCACTGACTGCCGGCGGTGCTCTCCCGCACCGCTCGAGGGTTCAAGTCCGACGTGAATCTTCTCCAACTTAAATATTGTTCAAAATACTCTCTGTTGCCGCCGACCGACGGTGGGTAACGGTTCGATCCTGGCGCTCCAATTCATGCTACACCGGGTGCTGTCCGCGCACCGCCCGTCCCCGTGCTTCTGTCCGCGCTACACCGGCGTCGCTCGGTCCACTTATTTATCGCACACTCGTCGTCCCGGTGCTTTTATCTGCGCTACACCGGGTGGTTTATATCAAGTCGTCGTGCAGCGTATATGGTCACTTCTCACAAAACTGCAACATTTAGAGTTCTGAGGGGGTATTCTAGGAATTCTTTATATCATTTCAGCTCTAAGCTGATTCTATTCACTACATATTGGTACATTAGTGACAGAATTTGGGCAAGTTAACTCTAAAAATTGACCATTGTGTGACTATTTGAAGAATAAGGTTCCTTACTGACCATAACCGTCCGTCTGCACTTATTTCCATGTACATAAAGCCTAGATATAGTCCGGTAGCCAAATGGGATTTTTTGGCTGAACCTGGAATTGGGGGCCATACAATGTTTTTTGATGGATTCCTGTCCATCAGACCATAAATATGAAGAATCCAACTGATGACGCCCTGTCACCCTTGGGGAATTCCGTACACAAGCACAAATCCAAAATGGCCACCAATTTATCCTACCAATATATATTGAACCATAACTCTACTTCTAGTGGTGGTATTTGAGTGCTTTAAAAGTCCATTGTGGGGTTTTTGGACCCAAGGAATCCAATAAAATAACTCTAAATATAATTGGACAAACCATAATTTGCATAAATCCAATATGGCTGCCATTTTGTTCGAATATATGACAATACCTTAGCATATGAAGTTGCGTACTTGTATCAAAGACAGGAAACACAATTTTTTTCACAGATAATGATAAGACAAGACAAATGTTTTTTTTTTATATCTGTAACTTCTTAATTAAAATATATTCTATATGGTAAATGTAAAACATTATACAAAGAGACCATTTCCACTTAATAACATAATGTCCGAAAATTACCATGTTACTTTTGTTGCCGTTTTTATGATTGATTAAATATTACACTTTATATGTCTGGGCTGTATGTTCTAAAATTCCTGTTGAGTTCTACAGATTCAGTCACATATTACAAATATGCCCATCATCAATATTCAGTGTGGTGCCTGTTAAACAATAAAGCATTTTCACTTTGTAACACATGTCCAAAATGTACAATGCTTTTCTTGCAGGTTTTATGACTGATTAAGCAAGACACTTTCAACTGTGTGTAGTATGTATTTGCTGTTAAGTGTTACTGTTGAGTGGTTCAATCATGTATCATGAATTTGTC
The DNA here is from genome assembly GCA_030323885.1 of Branchipolynoe longqiensis. Lineage (NCBI taxonomy): Eukaryota > Metazoa > Annelida > Polychaeta > Phyllodocida > Polynoidae > Branchipolynoe > Branchipolynoe longqiensis. The sequence goes on along the minus strand of CM059195.1, from coordinate 81,683,555 downwards.
CATCTTCAGATTCTCCTTCAATGTCAGTTCCAGTCAGTTCATTATAACAGCCCTCGGAATGGCATGCACAGAATATTGTGCAGGGAAGTTTTCCACTTGCACATCCACACCTCATTGAATTGCATGGTTTGTCACTGTGACATGAGCAGCAGACCATCTTCAGAATCCTCTCTGGAGCCAGAGATACATCATCTGGTACAGTTGTGGGTAGAAGAGACTTTGAACTGTCCTCACAAATGTAGCCATATTCCAAGGGATCAAGTGGAGGAGGATCAGGATCCAATGCATGCTTCCACACACAGGCTTGTAGATGTGCACGCTTCACATTTTCCAGAAATGCCTCATTGGTTGGGGGCAGGGAATGAAGTTTAGCTGTCAGTGCATGTCCTTTTCCAACCTTTGTCATCCAACACTTTTGTCTTGCTTCGGTCAAACTGGTGGAGTCTTTCTGGCCATAGCATGCTGTCACAAATGCTGTTGCTTGAGCTGTTACATCAGCCAGTGAGGCATGTACATCACCCATATGTGACAAGGAGTAGCCTGTCTGCAGAACTTTGAGTGCCTTCACTTTCCCAATACCATAGCAGCATGCAACGGTATCACATCCTGATATGGCATGCATTGCAAGAATTTCTTGAACCACGTTTTGCCATTTCTGAACAGTATCATGTATGTCAATCACAGTCCTTCCATGGATTGGTGATTCCATTACCATGGGTACAGTGAGATGCTGTTCATGATAGTGATGTGCAAGCAAGACAAACACATCTGTATCATCTGCTATGACAGATACACCTACATTCAAGTCTTTTGCAGCCATCACTGCTTGTTGCACAATGATGCAATCTGCCTCTTCATGGGATGTAGACATGTCATGTCTGTTCACCAACACTCCTCCATAGCTCATTTCAATGGGTGTGTTGCTACTACCAGTGATGACAAGTTTGTGATTCTGCATGTTGTCTCTTTGGAAGATCTTGTCATCCACAAGTTCTGTGCAGATAAGTTCCATGAGTTGTTTCTTATTTTCTGACACAGTTAGTACTACCTTCTGTGGAGGAAGTGGGGTATCTAGATTCAGTTGGTGAACTTTGCTTGCTTCTGCTTCCCTGCTGGATCGGGTAGCACTCTTTGTGCTGAAGTCTCTATACCTGTCAAAGACAAGGTATACATCTGTTTTCTCCATTTTTTTAGAGATGTACTTCTTAACATTGGCAACAAAGTCACGGACAGTTCCACTGGAAGGCCAATGTATCACCCAGAGAACAGCTGATCCATCAAGCACCACACATTTCACTTCTTCCATTGCTTTACGATTTGACATGTCAACTTGCAGTTGCTTCTTCAACTGTGCCTTGGCCTTCCCAATTCGCATGTCACCTGCATCTGTGAACATTGATGTTGGCACTGGAGATAACTCATATGTCAGTAACTCCTTGATATCTGTAGTTTCATGTGAGCTTGCTTGAAGGCCTATAACTCGTGAAAAGAGGAGCTCAGTGTTGACCATCTTTTTCCCACCAACTTTCACATGCTTCCTTGTAGCCTGCATTGTTACTACCTTTCTGGAGATGGTATCATAGAAACCAGCTGGCAAGGAACATTCAAAATCTTTCATTTGCTGAGTTCCGATGTCAAATGCATTATCCACAGTGACTGAGGGTGGAGCGACCCTCCCACTGGCAATGTTCACGATCCTATCTGTTTCTGTGTTTTCAGCTAAGGGATCGATGCATAGTTCCAGCTTTTTACGAATAGCTGTTCTGTCAGCTGCATCTGCTTTGATTCTTGATCTCATCTCCTCTTTGTGTGTTTCCTGAGCAACAGCACAATTTGGGTCAGTCATGCAGGCAATGTCTTCAACAAGCCTGCTGCGAATGTGGAGGCCCAGGGCCCAGGTTTTCAGGGTTTCTGGCTGCAATGTGATCCCAATGATTCCTCCATGACTGTGGCCGTACCTCATGAAGGTAGTTTCTATATACATGTCACTCCAGATGCCATTCCATACACCTGGAATATGGTGCATAACATGTTCACCCTTCATGAACTTGTCCATGACCTCTGGTGGCAATCTCTCCATTGATCTCAAATAGTACAGCCCATACCTTGCGTAATTTACATGACCACTGACAAAGAAGTAGGGCAACATTTGTTGAACAGCATCTAGGTGAAGTGGCCAGTCACCTTCCCTCTCCGCTCTGACATACAGCATCATAATGAAGACTGGTCTTATGAGCATGTCCACCCACAGCTTTGCAGTTCTACTTTTGCCTGCTGCATCATCCAAGAGTAGCTGGAGGTCATCATAGGTTGACACATTGTTATCATGAATGACCCTTCTTAATAGCTCCTCAGCAACAAGCCGAAGTGCACGCACATTCTGTGGGAACTTTTTTCCACTCAGCATCTTTGGAACCCCTGAAAAAGCAGTACTCAGTATCTCAGCTAGCCCACTCTCTGCCATGAGAGTTCCAACTGCACCAACAAAGCTCATGAGCATATGCATGCCACCCAGTCGAAGTACTACATTTGAGAACTGCTCTGGATATGCCCAGATAACCTGTAAGGATACCCTGTAAAGCTGTTGATCACAAGTAAATATGGTAAACTCCTGGCCAGTTTGTGATACAAGTTTTTCTGCTTGTGCTAGTGCTGTCATCATTGTGTCAGGGTCAGCAGGTGACATATCAATTAGTGGCATGTATACTGCTTTTGTTCCTGTTGACAGTGAGTGCCCTTGTTCTCTGCACAGTCTTGTGTTGTATCCATTGTACTCAGGGCATTTGTCATCTGCCGTGACATCTTTCATGAAGCCAAAGTCATGTGTTCTAGCTCTGCGTTTGGCAATGGTAATATGAGCCAGAGTTTTCAAAGGTAGAACAGCATGTTTTGCAGCATCTGCAGGCATTTCTGGTTTCTTTGGTCCACTGTAATGTTGAACTTCTAGTTCATACTTAATAGGATCTTGCATGTCAGATTTCTTCAAGCGGGGAATTGTGAGGTTCACAGTGTCCTTAAGCACAGATTCTGGCTGGGGCTGTGTCAAGAGCAGGGCCAAGGAATGTGTTGATATCTTTCCATTCTGTGAAGATATATCAGCATCAAAATTGTCAGCAACAGCTTGTATCAAACCAGTACTCATATCTGCCAAGCCAGTCAAGCTGCTTTCTGTGGTAGCAGCCACTGCTGCAGATTTTCTGAAGCGTAGGATTTCATCATAGGTACATGAGACCCCAAACTCATGCAACTGGTTTATGGTCTCCTTGGAGTCCTTCAGTAGGAGACCCAGAGCAATCTGCAGTGGTGTAGGGGTATTTGTGAGAATGCTTGTAATTATATTTCCAATAAGTATTGCTGGTAAGGTGTTGTCAAGTTTGGAAGATAGTTTTGCAAGGAAGGACAAAAGGGTATCACTTACACACTCTGTAGCACTCTCTTTGTCAATTCTTATGGTGTACAGTCCTTTGTTAATTGCCTTTTCCTTGATTTCCTGAGTAATTTCCTTTCTCAATATATTGACTGAGTTGTCTAGGTCACTTGTGTCATCATCAGGGACCAGCTTCAGGAGACCTGGAGCTTCACGTCTGAAAACAATGATATTTGCTACCCCAGGGGAAGAGAGTACCAGAAGGTTTTCACCAAAATGATCTGATAGTTCTTTCACAAGTTGCTTTTTCGTGAGCCTGGTACCTCGTTTGTCTTCATACAACTTGAACAATTCCACAGAGTTCCATATGCGTGCATAGTTTTCACCAATATCAGCTATTACTGAGCTAAAAGCCTCATCCACTTCATCATGTCTGAGTTGTGGTTCACTTTCAGTTCCACATTTTGGTGATTTGGTTTTCATGCATTTTGTCATGCAATCTACATGATAACGACCATCTGCAGCATGCAGATCACTAACTGCCCCTTCAACACGCACTCTTACTTGCCTTGCCCATTCATCATTTCGCACATAGGAATTTTCCAGAATTGCTTCTTTGAAGGTCTTTACACCACTTCCTCGATTAGCTGTCCTGCATAAAACAGCCCACCTCCAACGATCAGGATGCCTGGGATCCTTTTCAAGGCTACATTGCATGCCACAGAAAATACAATGCTCCAGAAACCTGAAGGTGGGAGACTCTGATCTTCGCATATACTTTGGTTCATTTGGTGGCTTCTCTGGTTCCTGGCCATGTCTTTTGAGGTGTCTGTTTAGCTGTTGTGATGAAGTATAGGTGGATACACAGTTCCGGTGGCAGTGTATTGTGAATGTGCTGTCTGTGTCCAGCCTCTCTTGTAATTGGACATGTATGGTGTCTCCATACACTTTGCTGCACTTGATAATAGACTTTATTCTGCTTGGTCCAGCTGTGCTTAAATAGGTATTTTCAGGCTGACATCCAAATTTCCACTTGAAGAAACACTCTCTATCTGCCATCTTCTTTCACTGAAAAGAAATCCAAAGAAAGATTGTAGTGTCCCCGCAAAGTTTATTACAAGTTCAAACAAAATTCAGTTGCATGTACGCATTCGGACCAACAGGTTATTTTGGGAGAGGCATTTGAAAACTATTTCCTTTCTAACCTGTTTCCACATACACTCCAAAACATTAGTTCATTTTTATGAATCTGATTAATTAAATGGAATTCTCGGAAAATCTTATAAGATATAATAGGCAAAGACAGGTGACCAAACAAATAAACAGATGGACAGATTGATGGATGGATGGACAAAAAACTGAAAAATAAAACTTACTGCACACTAGGCAAAGACATATCAATGTGAAATAATGAGAAAGCATATACTCCTCGGGCAGTGAGGCAATGCATGACAATAAAAAGTAAGTATCAGCATATTTTGCCCATACATTGCGTCATGATGACTAGAGTACCTTAGCATAGGAATTGGTGAATATGTAGTAAATGTTTTAATGTGATGAACTAAAGGGTGCAAAGGGTTGTTTGATGATTTCTTTGTGTTTATAAGTCCCATATTATTCTGTATCTATTTTGTATAAAGTGAGAATTCCACTCAAGAGTGGATTCACGGCGCTTAATCAATTAAAATGGCAGCCATATTGGATTTATGCAAATTATGGTTTGTCCAATTATATTTAGAGTTATTTTATTGGATTCCTTGGGTCCAAAACCCCCACAATGGACTTTTAAAGCACTCAAATGCCACCACTAGAAGTAGAGATATGGTCCAATATGCATTGTTAGGATACATTGGCGGCCATTTTGGATTTGTGCTTGTGTACGGAATTCCCCAAGGGTGACAGGGTGTCATCAGTTGGATTCTTCATATTTATGGTCTGATGGACAGGAATCCATCATAAAACATTGTATGGCCCCCAAATCCAGGTTCAGCCACTTGGCTACCGGACTAATATACCTATTTAATACCTGTTAACCTATGATTTCTTAATTTATATACATGTTCAACATATTTGTCAATGTTTAAATAGAACACAGGACGCTCGGAGGGATTAAAGGACTTTTTATTAAAGTCCGACTACAGGATGAAATCAAAGCGCGAAATGTCAATCACCTGTGCAGCAGGCGCGCGCGCTGCCCAATGGGCGCAGAGCGAGACAATGGATTAAACCAAATGACAGTAACAATGCAATGCAAGCAAATTGCGCGGTGAGATAAAGTCAAAGAACATAGTGATGTAACGCAAGCAAATTGCGCGGCCAGTTAACGTCAATGGTGTAGTCCCGGAAATTGCGCGGCCATGTTAAATCAATAGGTAAAGTTAAATGTGGGCATTGAACCCAGTACCTGCCGGGGGAAGAGGGTGGCGCGCCGGCCCGCCAGTGGGCGGCGCGCCCTCCACCCGCGCGCTCAGCGTCCCAAGTCCCAGCTGGCTGTGGTGGTAGGGTGCGTGTGCGCGCTAGAAATCCGGCCGCGCGGAGGGGTTATGCGCGCGTCATTGATGCCGCCAGGGCGCCGGTGTTGCGGTGGCTGCCCGCGGTGTCGGCGATGACGTAGGCGGTGTAGGCGGTTGATGACCAGCCGCCCAGCTCGCGGATCCGCGCTTCCGGGATTCCCGCGTTGAACAATGCGCAGGCGCCCCCCCCCGCCGGAAACTGTGGGTGCCGTAATCCACGGGCGCGAAACCCGCGCGCAGCAATGCGCCGCGGATGACCGCCCAGAACACAGGGGCGGTGAGGGGCGCCCCTCCCGCCCATAGGAGGGGGCCCGCGGGTGGGGCGCCCGGAGACAGGGCGCAGGAGTGGTAGACGGCTTGGGTGGGGCAGAGTGGGTGCGCCGCCATGCGCGGCAGCGGGATGACGCGCGCGGGGCCGCGGTACTGGTTGGTTTTGGACCAACGCAGCGTGAAGCGGACGCCCGTGCGCGAGAAGGTGGCGTCCGTGCGGCACAGGTGCCGCGATGCGTCGAATGCCGCGGCGGTGGCGAGCATGAGGTTGGACCCCCGGAGCAGCCCATAATACATTGACAGCGCGGCGGCCCAGGCAGCCGCGTGGGCGGGGATGCTTGGGTCAATGCGCCGCGGATGACCGCCCAGAACACAGGGGCGGTGAGGGGCGCCCCTCCCACCCATAGGAGGGGGCCCGCGGGTGGGGCCTTCGGAGACAGGGCGCAGGAGTGGTAGACGGCTTGGGTGGGGCAGAGCGCGGGCGCCGCCATGCGCGGCAGCGGGATGACGCGCGCGGGGCCGCGGTACTGGTTGGTTTTGGAACAACGCAGCGTGAGGCGGACGCCCGTGCGCGAGAAGGTGGCGTCCATGCGGCGCAGGTGCCGCGATGCGTCGAATGCCGCGGTGGTGGCGTGATGAGGTTGGACCACCGGAGCAGCCCATAATACATTGACAGCGCGGCGGCCCAGGCAGCCGCGTGGGCGGGGATGCTTGGGTCAATGTGGTGCAATATTGCGTGGAGCATGGCCGGGGTGATGGGGGCCTTCCGGCGCGCGGCGTCGCCGCGCTCTCGGCGGATGCCGCGGATGGTGGTGGCGAGCTGGTAGTCACCCTCCAGGGGGTTGGGGAGGCCCCACTCCCGGTGTATAACGCGCACGATGTTAAGATACTGCCGTATCGAGGTGTAGCACATGCGGCGTGCCAGGTGGGCCGCGTAGCGGCAGAGGAGCGCCGAGGAGGCGGGGATGGGCGGTGAGCCCATGGCCGCGCAGAAGCGCAGGTAGGCACGCCTGTGGGTGGCGTACGCCCGCTGTGTGTTCGGCGCGTAAGCGGTCCAGAGCCGCGCAGTCCATCCTATCGGGGCGCGAGCCAGGAGCCGATTGTGGCACTGGGCGGGCCCGGGGGGGGGGTGCGGCCTGGGGGTCGGTTATGGTGTGCGCTAGTGCCGCTTGGAGTCGCTCCGCTCCCCCGCGGAGCACGAGGCGGCTAGCTGCGTCTGCCACGACGTTGCAGACGCCCGGGTAGTAAATGGCGCGCAATTTGAAGTTGTGCGCCGCGGACATGTAGTAGACCTGTCGGAGGTAGGCCATAACCGTGGGGTCTTTTGCGGTGCCACGGTTGATGATGGCGGCGGCGGCCTGGTTATCCGTGTGCACGTAGACTTTTTTGTTGGCCCAGGTGTGCGCCCAGAGGTGCGCCGCGGGATCCAGGCAGGCGTCAGTGGAGATAGGCGTGGCGGGGGCTAGGTCGAGTATGGGGGTGCGCCCGTTGTGGTTGTTGGCGAATAATATCCACCAGGCCAGGTCCTCGCGCACCGAGGCAGTAACCCTGGCGCGGTGGGAGGGGCGGCAGAGCGCGCCCATGAGGTCGAGTAGGCGGCGCAAGTGTGTGTGCCCACCGTATATGACCTGGGCGGCCCAGTTCAGCTTTCCGCAGATGGATTGAAGCTCGCGTTTGGAGAAATGTGCCAGGAATTTCCTGTACAAGTTGTCCAGGGTATCGGTCAAGGCAAAAGTGCCGCTTCTCCGGACCTGAACCTTCTTGGAGGCCAATTCATAGCTATTGTCTGGTTGTTTGAGGAATTCCACCACTAGTGTAGTCTTTGAACGTGCAATGGAAGACTTCATGGTGGACTGCTTGCATCGGTTGAATATATAGTTCCTCGCCAGTCCAATCGTCTTACTTATTCCCGATGTAACCCCTCGTGTGGAACTTTTCCCTCCAAAGAGGGCCTTCTTTAGCTTTGGTGGTGCCTTCCGAACTTGGGATAAGGTTTCAGTGAGGGGGACCAAAGCCTTTATCCGGTCAACCCGTGGGGTCACATCCACTGAAGTGAGGATGTCGATGGCTGCCTTCTCTGGAGATGGCACCGGGTGTATGCCATCCTCTATCTCAGTTTTCTTAAGCATCATTTGCAAACGCTTGACCTCTTGCATCGCCGTTGTCAGGGTCTTCTTTAATTTCCTGGCCTTGGACATTTTGCTGAAGGGCATCCTAACGACCATACTAAAATAAAGACAATGATGCACAGAAATAGTTAGCATGATTTATTTTTGTACCGATGGAATGTTCAAATTGCATTGAGTAATAAATAGGGGTTACATCCAATGTTCATTAAATAGATCTATAAACTAATGGAATGTTCAAGTTGCGTTGATTAATAAATATGGGTTACATGACATGTTCAAATTGCGTTGAGTAATAAATAGGGGTTACATCCAATGTTCATTAAATAGATCTATAAACTAATGGAATGTTCAAGTTGCGTTGATTAATAAATATGGGTTACATGACATGTTCAAATTGCATTGAGTAATAAATAGGGGTTACATCCAATGTTCATTAAATAGATCTATAAACTAATGGAATGTTCAAGTTGCATTGAATAATAAATATGGATTACATGACATGTTCAAATTGCGTTGAGTAATAAATAGGGGTTACATCCAATGTTCATTAAATAGATCTATAAACTAATGGAATGTTCAAGTTGCGTTGATTAATAAATAGGGGTTACATCCAATGTTCATTAAATAGTTCGATAAACTAATGGAATGTTCAATTTGCGTAGATTAATAAATATGGGTTACATGACATGTTCAAATTGCGTTGATTAATAAATAGGGGTTATATGAAATAGATATAGAAAATAATGCAATGTTCATTAAATAGATTACTAAATATGGGTTACATGACATGTTCAAATTGCATTGATTAGTAAATAGGGGTTATATGAAATAGATCTAGACAATAATGTAATGTTCATTAAATAGATTACTAAATATGGGTTACATGACATGTTCAAATTGCATTGATTAGTAAATAGGGGTTATATGAAATAGATCTAGACAATAATGTAATGTTCATTAAATAGATTACTAAATATGGGTTACATGACATGTTCAAATTGCATTGATTAGTAAATAGGGGTTATATGAAATATATCTAGAAAATAATGTAATGTTCATTAAATAGATTACTAAATATGGGTCATATGAGGAGACTAAATAAAAAAACCCACTAAACAACTACAGCCTCTCAAACTGTTTCCGTGTCATATAGACACGCTTTCCTTGGACAAGGATGTGCCACCCTCGAGGTATGGTCTTTTGCCTCGGTTTCGTCTTGGCCTCGGTTCTGTAAATAGTGAGTGGGCTACTGGGGATAACACGTGGGTAACATGCAGGTAAACTATACAGATGCAGGGAACATACAAGTAGACATGCAAGTGGCTATGGGCAAGTAAAATACTGCACATTATCATTGTTTATCCTAAATAAAAGTGACATGCTGATATCTTTAATGGTGGTAAAATACCTTTAAAGATTGGGAGTCTATCATTGTTACTTTATTCGATGCAAGGTAATGAATTATTAAATCAAGGGTATTATGTGAATAGGTAGTACCTGTAAAATGTAATTATTAAATCAAGGGTGTTATGTGAATATCACATTTACCTTGACACAACAGGTGTTGCCTGTTCAGGTGCCCTCCTGGTCCGTTTCGGCAGTGCCACCTCCAGGACAGGCTTGCCCGCCAACCGGCCTGACTGCCTCCCCGCATCATTCTGAAAGCAGAAGTCTGTCCTATATTAGCACAACACTAAGGGAGCCAAATGGGAGGTTACATAAGAATCCAGACAATAACATTTGCGATTGAGTAACACTATTTGGGGAACACTATTGCCCAGGGCCAGAGCTGAAGTGGGAAAAAAGACACAGCCCTGGCACTATATAAAGAAAACTAAATTTAGCCATTGCACTATAGCAATATTTTACTCACCGTCTCTTCTGGTCCCTCGTCCAGCTTCCTCTTCCGGAACTCGCGACTGTTGCGAGCCTTCCTCTCATGATAGGCCTTGAGCTTCTCAGGGGGGAAGTTGGCCGGAACAGCCCGGTTTCTCTGTAAAACAAAAAATATAGTATTTATATAGGCATTACAGTAAACCACATGTGTATCTCTTCTGTTGGATGACCTTTAATAAAGCATATCCCATTAAATGTGTTGAATTACATAATTTACTCCCATTAACTATATCTGCATTTGAATTATCTATAGGTGAAAATTACTAACAAAATTAGCTTAAATTAATAATACTTACGGAAGCTCGGGCACACTCGCTGGCCTTGTAGTCTGCGTCGTCTTTCAGCCGCAGGCGGCGTTGCCTCGACCGTTCAACATCAGCTGCCTTCTGAGCTGCTGTCTTCACGCGCTTTGGCTGCACCATACTAAAAGAAGAAAAAAAACCATTGTAAGTTAGTGATATAGATTGATAGAAGTCCAAAATCAGAACCGTCCGTCTCCCACTCCAAAATCAGAACCGTCCGTCTCCCAACAGCTAAAAGCTAGCTTTTATCCCAACAGCTAAGTAACTGCTACATGCTACTTTCATACCTCAACATGTCCTGCTTAAACAGCTGAAGTCAGTTCATTTCTAAGTTAAATAGATTTCCCTCCAGACCACTGAACTCAAACCGTGACTATTTGGTCTAACCGTCCGTCTCCCGCTCCAAAATCAGAACCGTCCGTCTCCCAGTTAGTTTGTACCCGAATACGACCTAATATGGGATTGATATCTATGTATTTTTGCCCAATACATGTTTACCATCAAACAACCATTGGAATAAATTGTTATTATGTGCTAAAATATTTTTTATCACAGAATGCCATAAGGAAAGATATTTTTAGAATAAAAAATGTTTTCTCCAGAATAGAGCCACTGCTTTTATCCCAACAGCTAAGTAACTGCTACATGCTACTTTCATACCTCAACATGTCCTCCTTACACAGCTGAAGTCAGTTCATTTCTAAGTTAAATAGATTTCCCTACAGACCACTGAATTCAAACCGTAACTATTTGGTCTAACCGTCCGTCTCCCGCTCCAAAATCAGAACCGTACGTCTCCCATAGTTAAAAGCTAACTGAACTGACACTAGCGGTTAGATTCACTTAATATCGCTCAGTACGCCGGCAAATCTGTGACGCTATATGTCGAGATAAAAAATTAGCACTATTAGACATAAACAAGTCGAGTAGAGTCATTTGACAGGATCTATAGGAACTTATAATAGTGTGTACGTTCAGTTAAAATGGCATAATTACTCAAAAACACTTACTTTGGAAGATTCTTGTCGCTGAGTTCAATCGATGTGGTTCCTTTGTTTATCTGGATGCCTGTGGTACGTCTAGTTGACACCAGAGGGCAAATAAAGCCGCGAAAGGCGCCAGGGTTTTTATGCCGACGGACGGTCATGTAGACGGACGGTTAGTGGAAATTTGAAAACGCTACCAAATCCAGAAAAATTGGGATAATCATCTACACTTTTGGCAAATATGAAGAGTACCTCGTGATAGTTAGCCATATGGAAAAGCATTCACTAATCGTTAAAATCCACGCCACAGCGCATATGTGAGTGTAAGACGGACGGTTAGGGTCATATCTGCACCAAATTAGGTTTTGGATGACTATATGGATGCTAATTAAAATATCTGATTTTTATCACTCAATATGGAATGCACCAACCATGTCAATGAAGTTATGTGTGCAGGTAGTGTTATTTATTGATAGGTTGTACCAAAAATCCCCTATAAACCATTGCAGACGGACGGTTGTGCTAAAACTTCCCCAACACAAAGATGCTGATTATTATCCAGCCATTCGACTTGAACTCTTAAATTTGAGGGTTAATAATGGCAGAGACATAGTCAATGGTAAGAAAATTGTTTATGAATGCCCTACATATAGGCTTATCTAAAAAGGAGACATTTAAACCTACTTTAGGCCTAGAAATTGTCAAAAAAACATGGAAATATGACCATTTATGGGCCACCGTTTTATGAGATCACATCGTACACATACAAAACTGGTATCCCCAGAAAGCCCTAGGACAGACGAATGCATACAAGCTCATTCCAGCCTTCTACCTACATTATTAACGAACCTGTGTTATTAAAACACGTTTGTTGCAGTTTTGTGAGAAGTGACCATATATGTACACGCCTCACCGCCCCTGAGGTCAGCCACTTAACTCCCTTACCACTCACCACCCCCCTGCTGCTATACTGGTCACCGTTGCTGTACTAATTCACTGTCTTTAGTAGCATTTACACCAATGTCTGTGTTTTTGATCTATCAGCGGGTGAGAGTGGAGAGAATCCTTCCCACTTAGCACTGACCTCCACACAATGTTCGTGTAAATCTATTATATCAGCACCTACTGTCTGTGGAAATTATGCCCTCCAGCGGCAATTATCAATAAAAGTTTCCCAATTTTATCTGGCCAACTTGACCTGTGAAGGGAGGCTCCCTGATGTCGGCGCCGTGTCCTCCTTATGGCCTGTAGGCTGTGTTATGGGGTTTCAGGTCCTAGCCACACCTCAGGTCGAAAATAACAAAAATGTTTAATTTCCGACCAGTGCCGGAACAGAAACCACACAATGTTCGTGCACCTTTCTCCGTTGAGGTGGGTTGGGGTTTTTCGTCCTAGGCACCCCACAGGCACCGGGTGACCTGTATACGATAAAACACACAACACAATGTTCGTGCTGTGTCTTACCGTTCCTACAAGGTCGTCGGCCTGCCGTGGTTGCTCGTCCTAGCAACACTTCAGGTCCAAAATGTTTTTATTATTTCAATTATTTTTGGCCAGTGTCGGGACAGGGGACCACACAATGTCTGTGTACAGCCCACCAGTCTGCAACGCCCATACAATGTTTATGTAGTGTTGTGGCCAACACAATGTTCATGTAAATGTCTGCCACACCCACATGTGTGTGTAAACGCTCACCTGGTGTTGTGAAATCACGCAATGTCTGTGAATGCTGGGCTGAAGATAGCAAGAAAAGACTAAGGAAAAGGAACACTAATATCAGGGCATATTACTGTTAATTTCTTTTAGTTGCTCATTTCTTTGTATATACATTTCGGTTATTTGCATTATTTTTTTTCTGAATTTCAAAGTTTTATTTTTCATATAAAATTTTAGAAATAACCTTTTTGGGGAGTAAAACATAGTTGTAGTAGTCAGGGAAAAAAAAATAAAATAGATATATTGCGTTTCCGGGCGACGTCAAAAGCACGGCGAGGAAGCACCAGGACTTGACTGTCCCCGTGTCTTCTCGCCGCAGCTGCCTGCGATCGGCAGGAAATGTGGAAGAAGACGGGGACGAGCAAGAGGTGCTGTCATCAGATAGTGCCTCTATAAATACGGACAATGTCCGATAGGGTGGAGTATCTCCCCGTAATTTAACTGCGGACCAAGTCTGCTATGGTGGTGCACTGCCCCCATCAATAAATGAAAATGCCCAGAGCTGGGGCTCGGGTCCCCGTATCCCAGATACGGGCCCCGCCCCCCCGCAAATCTCAAAAGAACCCACATCCTAGAGGACACGGGCCAGATCGCGTATCCTTCCTCCGGGCCACGGAAGGGGATACGGGCTCGCACGTTCCTATCCTACCTCCCCCGGAGGTAGATATAACTTATATGTTGCCAAGCCCGCTGCACGGGGCAAAACGTGAAAAGGTTCACGCCTTAGAATTACGGGAGGCCCAGCTCCTCGCCCGTGAAGATGAGTTGAATGCCAAATGGCGAGAATTTGCTGATTGTCAGGAGAAGGGGCGGGGCCCGTTAGCCCTGAACCCCGCTGTCCGTGATACGGGCATCACTGACCAAATGATTGATGCCATTCAGCAACAAAATGGGCGTTGCCCGTATGTAATGGAAAATAAAAACGCGTCTAACGCATACAGTGGCAGAACTAATGCCTACCTAACGTCGAACGGCCCCACCGCATCTAATAGCAACCAACGGGAGCCCGTAAATGTCGACTCCTACGCTACTTATCGTTTTACGAACGAGGAGCATGCCATCATCCGATCCAACCCGGCGATTCGCCGGGCGGTGATGGAGGCTTCCAGCATCAACCCGGGGATAGGTGCCTCGGCTGTCAGCCGGTCCATGCAGTTACGGGACCGTAATATTAGCATCCAGGAGCAGTTCCAACCCGCAAGGGTTAGAGCTGTGGAGGTGCATCCCTTTGATGGAATCCACCAAGAATGGGATACCTGGTGGGAGAAATTTAGCAAAGCGATGGCCGTAAACCGGTGGAATGAAACCACCGCGTTGACACGCCTCTTGCATTTATTACAAGACGGTCCAGGACAGCTGGCTGTAGACAGGTGGGAGCAGGATAACTGTGACACCTTAGATGAACTAGTTGAGGCGTTGGCCTGGCAGTTCAAGGGGTTAGACCCCTTATCAAAATGGGAACTCTTTGAAAAACGTTTCCAAAGGCCTGCCGACCCCGCAAATTCCATTTATTATGGGATGCTGCTCGAGTCGGAAGCAAAAAAAGCCGGGCTAGGCTGCGGCATGTCACGGGATTTAATTGCCCGTAAAACTGTAGCCGTGTTCATTAACGGACTAAGAGACCGTGAAGAACGTGATATTATTATTAAACAGTGGTCCCCTGGTAGACATACAATGGAGGATATATATCAGCTGCTGCGAGACCATGCGGCCAAAGCACGTCTTATTCCAGCTAGACGCGGGGTGGCTGGGATCACTAATGCCCCAGCTGACCATGAATATGACCACCAAAATACGGGCATAAGCGCGTTTCACGGACAAGGGGCGAAACCAAATACTGATCGCCCCGCTAACCACCCCGGTAAAGGAGACTGGCATGGCAAACGCCAGCAAACTAATAATGGGAACCAGGGACGGTCCTCCAGGCCAGCCCCAAGAAACCCCAATTTTAATAGGCCTCGCCTAATCACACCTGACACCGAGTGCTATCGTTGTCAAGGTTTTGGGCATATGGCATCTAAATGCCCTCATACTAAAACACGGTCAATTGAACAGGCTATGTTGGAGGGTGCCCGCGAGGGACGTGACAACTCCTACCATAATGCGGCCGTACTACCCCGTCTGAGGGTGGCCAAAAGCAAAAATATAGCGGCCATGCCAACTACACCGCCTTCCGGGGCAGAATTTATTGAAGATGGCCCGTATTTAAATTAGAGACAGCTGCAACGCCGGGAGTGTTGCCAGCTAAGGTATCACTGGGAAACCTTCCGAGTGCAACTGTCGAAAGTTGTGCTAATGCCCCTTTGCAACATCTCTCGACAGAGTTGTGCTCTCTCTTAACACCCACTTGCTCTGCACTACATGTCCGCCAGGTTTTCTTGGCGGGTATGCGGTCGTTGTGCTCACTAAACGCGAGCGACAGCGGACGTGATAGGTGTATGGAGTATATATTAAAGAAAACCGGTCTGGACTTACAAATTGTAGGTGAGCGAGACCGATTTGTGACTGATATTTTCCCACTCAACGGGAAAAGATGGTATATCCCCATCAAAATTAGAGGCTCTAAAGGATTTTTCCTCATCGATACGGGCGCGGCTATGTCCGTGATAGGGAAACAATTCTTTGATGATCTCAAATTAAACACCCGTAATTTGGTGTCAGACGTTAGACCATTGAGCGTTACGGGCCTGGTGATACCACAATTTGGTTGTACTAGCATACCCTTAGGTATTGCTAACCAGGTCTTTCACTCATCGGTCTTAATAGTCGACATACCCGAGGATGGTATATTGGGGAGTGACTGGATGTCATTTTATGAAGCCAGCCTAACCCCGCATAATGGGCTCTTTGAGGTGTTACAACCCTATAATTTAGTCACACATTGTCAACTCAGGACAGATTGCGGTCTTGCATATCTGGCTGAGGACGTGACAATGGCCGCCTATCAAACGGTAGCGGCCTTAATTGCCACCAGGCAGATAGACGGGGAAGGGCAATGTTTAATCGAACCCGACCCGGAAATACTCGATCCCCTAGGGATCGCGTCGGCACCGTCCTTGATCAGTAGATCCAAGAGTGCAGTCCTACCTATCTGTAACACTACGGATGATTTGGTTCATCTGTCGCGGGGCCAACTCATTGGTAAGGCAACGAAGGCCAGATCACATGGAGCCATCGACAGCCCAACAGCTGCCCTATTTACACACTGCTTGTTATTTACACACTGTTTAGTATACTTAGATGACATCATTATATTTGGTGACACTATCCGTAAGTGTCGCGATAATTTACGGGAAGTATTCCTTAGGCTGCGTAAATACAAACTTAAACTCAAACCGTCTAAATGCAATTTGTTTCGCTGGGAAACGGAGTATTTGGGCCGTATTGTCTCCGGGCAAGGCATTAAAGCCGACCCGCGGAAAGTGGAGGCCATTACTAATTGGCCTGCACCCAGGTCCCCCAAGGAGACCAAAAGTTTGATAGGATTTGCCTCGTACTATCGAGATTTTATTCCTAAATTTGCTGAAGTAGTCGCACCCATACAGGAACACCTCAGGATGAGGCATTCCTGGAGTTAAAACGGTTGTTCGTAGTTACGCCCGTATTGGGCTACCCTAGGCCTATCGGGCAGTTTATTCTGGATACTGACGCGAGTGCATTTGCCATAGCCGGCGCTTTAAGCCAGCTACAGGATGGGGTAGAAGTACCCATTACCTTTGCCAGCAACAGGCTAAGTGCCTGTCAACGGCGATATTGTACCACAAAAAGGGAATTAATGGCTATCGTCATCTATACCAAAAAGTGGCGACATTATTTTTGGGATGCTGAATTTCAGATTCGGACTGACCATCACTCCTTGAAGTGGCTATTGAATTTTAAAGAAGCAGAGGGGATGATAGGACGTTGGTTGGCTTGGCTCTCTGAGTTTGGTCTAACCAACACACAAATTACCTATCGGCCGGGTTCCCAACATATTAACGCCGACGCACTGAGTCGCATTCCAGTCCGTCGTTGTGGCATACCAGAATGTGAAGACTGTGGGGCGCACATGGCAGTGGTTGCATCTCTGGGTAACGACACGGAAATTGAAAGCAATTTAAACTTCTGGTCACAAGCTGAGATCCGTCAAGCGCAAGCAAATGACGATACCTGCTCAGCCGTAATTACATTATTAAGGGAGCACAAGGAGAGACCGCCTAGAGATCTCACCAGTGCCGAAAATACAGAGACTATTAAATTAGTAAATCAATGGGATCAGTTGGTATTGGTGGATGGGTTGTTGTTTAGAAACGCGCTTGATAGTGCTACACTGACGACGCACCAACAAATTATTATTCCTTTTCTACTAAGGGAAGACGTATTGGCGTTCTGCCATGGCCATAAGACGTCAGCGCATTTCGGTCGGGAAAGAACTCTCGACAAATTGCGTGCGAGGTATTATTGGCCTGGGATGAACGCACGAGTGAGGGATTGGGTTCGTTCCTGCCCTAAATGTATAACCGTTAAACCCGGGCTGGGATTGCCCAAGATGCCCTTACAACAACAAATGACGGGCCAACGCTGGGGTCGGTTATCATGTGACTTTGTCTCAGGTTTCAAACTTACCAGTAGGGGCAATCTGGTAATGATGGTCGTGCAAGATCATTTTACAAAATACGTACAAGTTTACCCGTTAGGCAATAAAACTGCAACCGTGGCGGCACAAGCCCTAGTGGACAACTGGGTACTCATTTTCGGGGCACCGATTTCTTTACACTCGGACCAAGGGAGAGAATTTGAGGCGGAGTTATTCCAGTCTATGATGTTCCTCATAGGCTGCCATAAGACCCGCACCAATCCCTACTGTCCGCGATCAAATGGGTTAGTCGAACGATTTAATAGGACCTTAATTTCTGCTTTGGCTTGCCTGGTCAATGAAGACCAAAGTGATTGGGATTTGCAAGCTAAATATGTAGCACATGCGTACAACTGCACCGTCCATGCAGCCACCGGGGTTACTCCTAATACCCTGGTGTTTGGAGAGGAGTTACGCCTGCCTTGTGACTTACAATTCGGAGTGTTGCATAAACCCTCCACCGACCCCTGTACACCAGCTTTCATCCGATGGCTGGAGTGTTGTTTCCACAATGCCTATGGAAGGGTACGTAATAACACGGGGAAAAGCATTCGGAGAAACAAGAATTTATATGGCAATGCCGACTTCCCTAGATTTAAATTAGGCGACCTGGTATTACGATATCATGAGCCAACAGCAAATATTAAATTGGCGCCAAACTGGGACGGGCCATGGGAAATCTGCGAAGTCCTATCAGATACGACGGTTGTAATCCGAACCGCCCAATTACCGGCTCGTAAATCTAGCACGGGTCGCTTGAAACCTTACACCGCCCGCACGCCGGCGGTGGGCGGAAATGGTAGATTAATTACGGCCGCTGATAAGGCTCCGACTTCTGAGGCGCCCCAGCTGCCGACCCCTGCCCTCCTGGAGGAGCCGATAGCTGGGCTGAGTGACGGTTGAGTTTGAAACAAAGGACGCCGTTTGTGTCCCATGCTATGTGTTATACCACATGGTAAAGTTAGTGAGAGTTTGTACAACAACCCAAAAATAATAATAAATAAATAAATCAATAACAAGGTTATTCGATACTACTATTCGTATAATATCGATAACGGGTAACGTAATAACGTAGCACATACCAAACCAACTGGGAACAATTTAATTCAAAATACAACACAAGCCCTAACAAGGGTGAGACATATTACAATCCAAATAACACGAATAACAAAATTAAGAATGCAAGCTATAGATATAAATAGGGGTGATCAACTCCACTATACATAGCCTTGTATCTTCCACATCTTAATTCACACTTAAGTTGCTATGCATACTACTCAGATAAAGGATACGTGGGTTCCACTCTCACTAGGGGAGAGATAAAATCATTCGTGTCCACAGAATGTCCGAATATACAGTAGGGGACTGTAGTACGGGCAATACGGGCGATGGGAATAAATGATATCTAACCGTGTCCCAACGGGCACCCGTAAAGTATCGGGCGCCCGTATGAAATAACCATCATGATCAAAGTAAATATTGATAACTAACGAATAAACAGTAATCAAGCCTGGCGAACAAAGGATACATAACACCAGGTTCAAGTAAGACGAATGGTCAAATGTTTATATGCATCTCAAAATATATATATATACACATCTAAAAAAAAAAAAAAAAATATAACATAGTTCAGGACCCTGACGGGGCCCAGTTCCTAAAGGGTAACCTCGCGTATACACGCGACGAGGCGCTGAGCCCACATCTTCCGTGTCGACGGGCCGGCATGGCAGCCATCACGCAGCCGGTCGTATCGGGTGGCGGGATGCGTGGGGTCGCCGGTGTGGATGGTCTCCGCCAGCCAGGCGGTCGGCTCGCCGCTCATCCGGTTCCACCCCCCGATCGTCTCGTTGTACATGACGACGATATCGTCGAGGAAGGCCTGTAGAAGAAAACGAAAAGAAACAAATATATAATCCGTTGAACTACAAGCGATGGCCCCATAGCTAACACCCTAGACGACACATAGTATTTACCTGATCAGGGTGGTCGAGAACCCCCTCGTCCCGCATAGCCCAATACTGGGCGAGGGTCATCTTGCGCCGCCCTGGGTCGTTGCAGTCGCGGAGGTTGACCCCCGCGATGGTGGCGAACGCATGTCGGCCTCGGTAGACCGTGTTTAGCAGGTCAACGGCCTCCTCCCGCGCGTCGCATAGATCTGCGTATACGGTCAGAGGGCTGGTGCTCCGGAGAGTGATCCTTCCCCGGCGCCGCACCGTAATGGCGCAGATCCCCGCCATTAGTACACAGTAGTCGGGCTCAAACTGCCTGTAATTTGAGAGAATACATTGAAGTTTACGGGCACACTCAGGATTCACAGGCGGGGATAACGGATACATAACGTATGTGGTCTAAATATACGGGCCAGTACGACTATTTACGGGTACACCCATGATTTACGGGCCAGAATGGCTGATACATCACAGATCTGGTATAAATTTTACAGGCCGGTGTGACACTTTTACGGGGTACACGCAGGATTCACGGACGGGACTGGCCACCTGGTAGGTTAACCTACGAGCCAGTAGGAAATTACGGCTGTACGGGATTTACAAGTGCGACTGACCGGTACGTAATTGGAGTGAATTGTTAATTTACTCACTGGATCTCGGGCAGGGCTCGGCGCATGGACTCGACGTACCCCTTCCCGGGAAAGAAGGAGACATGAAACTGGTGTTCCGGGGCCAACCGGTGGAGAAGAGGCTCCAGCCCCCGCCCCCGGGAATCGGCTACTACGGCGACTTTCATTTTCAGTTTTTTTGTCAGGCGGCGTGTGAGCTTGTGTGTAGATGACGCGCTGTAATGGCGCCCGGGTGAATACCGCTGGTAGCCTGCGGGGTTCGACTACTCGACGCCTCCCGCGTGCCCGTAACAAGACAGCGAGCGCGCTGGTTCCCGACTACACGCTACACCCCGCTGGGTACCGATTTGTGTTTGTTTTGAAGTACAGGTTCCGTGTGGAACTGTGGAATGTTGGCCCTATCAAAAGTTTAGCAAACGACAATTGTAAAATCCGTTAGGGTGGTCCATGCAGCCAACCCACCATAACGGACTACTAGTAAATAAGTCCACGGGTACCAGCTTACCGATACCCATATTCGTGGTTTCATCAAAACATTAAAAAGCAATGAAACCGCGACACGCTTTGGTGACAACACGAACGGGTCGAGTTGGAAACGCCTTTCTGGAACTATATCGTTCTAATAAATTTAATCACATCCCGTAATGTGAATGGTGCCCCTATTCACTTAGTTGTACTAGCCAAGGCGATGCAAAAAGGAATAAAAAAAAAAAAAATAAAAAATAGTGTGAAATTTAAAAAAAAAAAAAAAAAACTACACACGGGTATTTATTTATAATTTGTTAGTTAACATCGTGGATGCACGCCTTTGCAATTTAACGCTTCCAATCAGGATATCATGCTGCAATTCACCCACCACACAAAACTCACACTCTATTCCCACCATGATCACTCTCCCCACCCCTTTTGTAGGAATTAAGTGTCCTGAGAGCGATCTGAGCCTCAAGCCCTGTTGGAGCCCCCCACTGGCATATCCCCTTGCTTTTAGTGCATTATATACCTTGCTCTTTATCATACTTCTGCTGGCACCAGTATCGACCAAGCCTGAATATGAGATTCCGCCAAAATCCATCTGGATGCATGGTCTTCGATCCGATGCCTGCCCTAGTTTCCCGACTGCATAGGCCCACACTGTCTTTGATCTGCCCTTGGGGAGACCCTTGTCCTTACTTGTCTGCACTTTCCTTCATGGCTATCTATATAATGATAGTGATAGCCTTGCGCACAGTACCTACACCTCACCATCTCCCTTTCTTCTATCCGTGGAGCTAATCTCGATCCTCGCCCCATGGCTTGACGTGGCACCCTCCTTCTGTCTTCCCTAATATTATTACCATTCCCTGGTAGTGTTGGTGCTGTTTGTACCACCACAGTAGAAGGTGGTGCTGGTGCCATGGCTAACTGGGCAGCCTGTACTGGCCGCTCAGTGCGTTCTGCTACCATCTTCCGGAGGCTTTTGATCTCCCCCTGGAGCATTTTAAATGCTGCCCTATCTGCCCCAGCATCTGCCCTGGTGTGAGTCTCCATGGCTCCGACCTCCATGGGTTCCTCCATCCTATGAGCCCCAGTCAGCCTTCCCCCTGGACCGGCCAGTCCCTCTTCGTTCTCCCTGGCTACTGACATGGCTGTCTCTAGACTCACTGCCCTGGCCAGGCGTACGTTCAGCCTGACCACTGGTTCAATCAATGAATCCTCAAACTTTTTAATAACCATGCCCTGGACTGCCCCCAGCCTGAGCAGCCCTTTTTCTGGCCACGCCCTCTGCACCGCCGTACTGTACCGCATACAGTATGCTGACATCAATTCCCCTTTCTCCTGCTTGAGTGAGAATACTATGTCTATCAGGGCAGTGGCTTCCCTGGCTGTTAAGAACAGCCAACCAGACATTCCCGGACCGCCTTGTGCATCATCCTCATATACTGAGTAGATGACCTCATGTAGATTGCCCTTCGAATGACTAAGTGCAAATTTCACTACATCTGCTCCCTTTGCCTCTGACACTCTTCCTGCCCTGCCTACCTGCTCTACCCATGTCCTCAATGCCCCCAGATCCGACCCATCTACCATGGCTATCTGTCGCCCTTGATCCTTGAGATCCCGTACCGCTCTCTCCTCTACTTTCACTTGATCCCTACTTAGTGCCAGGTGCTCCTGTCTTACTGCTCTCTCCTCTACAGCCCTGGCCTGCTCCTGGCTAGGTCCAGCCCCCTGCTCCCTGTTTTCCCTGAGCACCCTGGCCTGGGCTTCCAACTGCCCTGCTGCATATTTGGTTAAATATACAAGCCGGTCCCCATCTGTGGGTATCTCCCCTGAGGCTACCCCATGTGTGAACCAGTCGGCAAACCCCCTCGTCAACTCAGCTTCTGCCATGGTGATAGCTGTACTGTTATCTGGCACAGCACCTCTCCTTCTATCTGTTGATATATATTACAATATAATATATATCAACCACCTATATCAACAATAAAATATATCGATGTACAGTCGTACAATACCTATCAATATATATCAACACACATATATATCGACGTACCAACGTACAATACCTATCACTATATATCAAAACAACTCTACTCAATTCAAACACCCGACAACTTTAAAACACCCGACGCCTACTGGGGTCGTCTCAGGTCACAGTCACCCGGACACACCCCCTTTGAGCCCTGCCGGCTGTCGGTCTGCGCGGTGCGCAGGGTTACTGAGGCGTGCAGCCCTGTGGTCGGTCTATCCTGATAACTAGCCTAGCAAAAAGGAGTGCGATTACTAATATTCTATTAGTTACAGCCCCCTCGCCACTCCTATTTCCTGGCTACGTTTTCGCCTTCAGCC
Source organism: Branchipolynoe longqiensis (assembly GCA_030323885.1). NCBI lineage: Eukaryota > Metazoa > Annelida > Polychaeta > Phyllodocida > Polynoidae > Branchipolynoe > Branchipolynoe longqiensis. The sequence goes on along the minus strand of CM059195.1, from coordinate 81,660,354 downwards.
CGCTAACTTACCATTACATACGTTAATTTCCATTAAGATACGTTACTTTTCATTAAAATACGTTAATTTACATTAAAATACGTTAATTTTCATTAAAATACGTTAATTTACCCAAGAACCGGACAAGAAACGGACTGGGCCATTAGCTTCCACCCGCTTAACTATCAGCGTGGATCGGCGTCGTCGCGCGCAGCCCGTGGACAATTAACATATTTATTTTCATACAATTCTATCAGTGTTTCCGGCGGCGACACACGCAGCCCGTGGACAATTACCTTTATATATTCACATATAAAAAGTCACCGTGTGGCTCTGGTGGCAACGCGCGCAGCCCGTGGACAATTACTTTAATCTTTTCATACACTCCTACGACGGCGACTGAGCAAGCAAATCGGACACAACGCACACTCTCTACTTTCCCTGTACTTCTGCCCTTTCCCTCTTTCTTGCTTCCCTGATTAAACGCCCTTCCTCATCAAATGCATATACCACCTCCCTCGCCCTTCTCTCCTGTTCTTTATCCTTCTCTTCCCACTTTAAGTACCTCCCAAACGCTTCTTGGCTCCACGATTCCTTGAACCGCGCCTTCTCTGCTACCAACTTCCACTTCAATGCCACGCTCTTTTCCAACTCCTCCTGCACTCGTATACCCTCTTCTGCCCCCTCTCTCCTTTCCAACTCGTCTTCCAACTCCCAATCAATCTCCTCTTCTTCCTATTTGAACCCCACTCGGTATTCACGGTATTCCATTTCTCACTCACTACCCTTTCCCATACCCTAACTCTATCCAACGCGTCTTGCTTCCACACTCTCTCGAACGCCTCTTTCTCTACCTCCAACCCTCTCTCTAGTTCTTTAGCCAACCCATATTCTCGCCCCAACTGTCTACCCTCCTCAGAAAATTCCCAATCCCAATTTAACTGCTTCACTATCTCTTTATCTTCCTCCGGTTCCCGCACATCCACTACCTCTTTCTCACAGAACCCTTGGTCCTCTGACACATCCGTCCACTCAGCCTCACTCATCTCATCAACGTCTGTCATTCATATACATTTGTTACAGTAGCAGTACCGTGCGTCTCCCCCTGTTCCGGCATCCCGGCAACACAGACAAGCGATAAACAAGACTGACCCTACCTGCTGTTCGCCCACGCGGTGTTCGCCCACGCGGTGTTCGTCCTTCATCCCCTCGAGTTCTTGCGTCATCTGTCTGCACTTCAGACAATCGTTGTGGTCGCCAGTTATAAAAACACGAGTGCTCTGCCGCTGTGAGCACCCTATGTAATTACAAAACTCTCCCCCTTCATTTCACCTGTGATGCAATCAGCCTAATCAATTTAACCATGGGATGAAGCTGTCATGAACAAGCTTCATGCAATTCAGCCCACCCTCGGCAAATTTTCAGGTGCTTGTCATAGAAATAGACGCGAAGAGACCATTGTTGCACGTATGCGAATTGGACATAGCTATTTGACTCATAGTTACCTTTTTAATGCAGAAGACCAGCCAGAATGCATACCATGTGGAGTGCCTCTGACTGTGAAACATATTTTGATTGAATGCATTGACTTTGCAAATGTTCGAGCGCAGTATTTTAATGTAGCAAGTATGAAATGTTTATTTGACACTGTTAGTACTGCCTTAGTTTTATCGTTTTTAAAGCACATTGGACTGTTTAATCGGTTTTAAGACATTTTTGATGGCATTGTATAGCCCTTAGTGTGCTGATATGCCGTTAAGCATTTATTCATTCTAATCAATTTAACCATGTCTGGAAGGAAAACTAGTCACAAAGATGAACAGTGAATAAGTTGTGCTTTATTGGCAGCAACTCCTGTCATCCCCCTTACATGTGACCTAGCACCTGCACTCCTCATATACTGCCCACACTATGTCTCATTGTCACTTTAGCCTGTATACTGAAACAGTGCCCACAACCCATGGGACAGGAGTCCTATGGCTGTGGATACACTCAATTTGAATAGATGAATTTGGATAGCATCAGACAGAGTGTCTGGGGTCCTGCTCAAAAGTCGGTCTGTCTCACTCAAGAGCCAGGATGAGAGTGATTTTCCTTCAGTGTGTCTGAAGCAAAATCTTGAATAATTAATTAGCTGAGACTAGTGTGTGGTCAGGATAGGCCAAGGGAGTCAGGTGACCGGACATTCCCCAGCCAGCCAATTAGACACTCCCCACAGACTGGGTGGGTGACCACCCCCATTAGGGGCTGTCACTCAACCCAGCTGCAGGTGGTGCACTCTATACATATGCAAATTAGGCAGGTGGGTCAGTCGGTGGTCCTGGGTGGACAGGATGTTGCATACAGTTACAGATATGTATATAGATATATATACTAACTTGTTCTTTTTCCTCCAATTGTATTCTTTATGAACATATAGAGAAACATTTCAATAATCCTGTACTGTTTCTTGCAAAGGAACTCTTTTCATTAACTCCAAACATCATATATAACAGATAGTTTACATCACCCAGCATCATGTACATTTCCATCAACTCCACTCATAATATATAACATATAGTTTACCTCACTCAGTATCATGTACAATGGGAGTGGGATTCTATTAATTTTAGTTACACTTTTAGTTTACATAACCTAAGTCCCACTCCGACATCCAAGAATAATAATGCTCTCTGCCAATATATAATTCTTAACCGAAAATCCGTATATTTTTACAATATGTTATACCTCAGTTAATGAAAGATCTCAATCTGTTATTGATATCGAACCCTGAAGAATACACTTCCTTGTATGTATTAATATCTTACTTGATGTTAACACTCTATACATTTTGGAGAATGTTGTTCGGGCTATTGTTATCCTTCTCTTAATTTATTCCTCACATCTCCCATCATTTGTAATCTTTTGTCCGAGATATATGAATTTGGATACTTGTTCTATGTTTGTGCCATCTATGGTTATATTGATATTTGGTTTATCTGTCTTTTTACTTATAACCATTGTTTTTTTACTTATAACCATTGTTTTGGTCTTCCTGGCATTCATCTTCATGTTGAATCGTATTCCAGCTTTATTGATTCTATTCACAATATCTTGTAGGTTTTTCTCACTGTCTGCTAGTATTACACTGTCATCGGCATATCTATGATTGTTGACGTTCATGCCACCTATTGTCATTCCCTTGCAATCTTCAATGTGTCTGAAAATCATCTCTGTGTACAGGTTAAAAAGACATGGTGACAATACACACCCCTGTCAATCTCCTCGTTTAATCATAACTTCATCTGATAGATGCCCTGCTCCATTTTTATAAATGCACGTTGTGTCCAGTATAAGTTCACAATTAGTTTCAAGTCTTTGCCATTGACACCAATATCTTGTAAACATTTGATTAACATTTCATGATTGACTCAGTCAAAGGCCTTCTCATAGTCAATAAAGCAGGCATAAACATCCCTGTTCATTTCACAATAACGTTCACAAATCATTCTCATATTGAAAATCCACTTTGTACGTTACTGATTTGTTCTTCAATTTTCTGTCTGTTTCTAAGTAAAATTATTTTCAGGATCATCTTCAACATATGACTCATCAGGCTTAGTGTTCTGTACTCAGTACACAATGTTGGTTTTGGCTTCTTTGGGAGTCGTACAAATATGGATTCATTCATATTCAATGGTATAACTCCTAATGTTTCCGCTATCCTCCGGATCTCCAGATCGTACTCAAGACGTAGGAGTAAGTGGGCGTTGAAGAAACACACTTTGGGGGGAAGGGAGGTGAGGAAGCTCAACTGCTACGAACTTATTAACACTAGCGCTTCTTGGTGCCTCACCTTAGCAGACTTGTCCGTGCAGGACTATAAAGCATTCTTACAACACATAAAGTTCATCACCAATCGTGCTAAGCATAACCACTATAAGGATATCGCTCACGTGAGACGCTTGGGAATTGCAGAAGTCTTCGGAACAGTTTTGTCTGCGATCCACCTCAGCATTTCAGTGAATGAATCAATGTCACTGATGTCTGGAGTGAACTCCTCGCGGCACAGGGTCTGGAAGGAGGGCCAGTCGGCTTGACTCGTCCCGGTTGTCGAGCACTATTGGTCCCTCATAATTTGACCGACGTAGTTGGTGTTGGTTGCTTTCATCGCAACTGTAGCTGTAGCGCCTCAGCGTGTCTCGTGCCTGCTCATCATGCCTCCTTGAGTGGGCTCGATAGGTCCGGCTTGATCCCCCGTAGTACGCCCCGTAGTGCGGGGAACGACTTGGTGATGACGATTGGTACCGTGTAACACCCTGCCGACGTCCAGGGGAGCGTCGAGGCGTTCTGTCACGCTCGCCGTTCCTCGTTGTAATTTCGTCGTGCGTGTAGGACGTCGGTGTTGTCGGTCGTTGTGCCGTCATCTGCCGTGCCTTGGTCATTATACGATCGATGCGATCGTTCATGTTGTCGGCCATATTGGTGATTTGTTGCTGCAGGCCTTCGATGACTGTGGCCATATTACGTACGTCGGCTCCTGCCGGTTCGTCGTCGGCCCGGGGGCCGGTGGCTTTGGCGGGCGACACGCGCCGTTCCACGGGGCGACTGGAACGTGCTTCTTTAGCAATGTTGACGGGTGTAGGGGCATCATCCGCCGGCTGCTTGCTTTTCGCTTTCGCCTTCTTCGTTGTTGCGTCGGTTTTCTTATGTACGGCATTGGCGCCCCGCTTCGGGGTCCGCTTTGTTGGCGGCATATCGGCGTCTTGGAGTCCAATTCTTAGGCTAGTTGCGTCCTCCTGTGCCCGTCCCGAAGTGAGCTGGCAGTCGCCAAACCCGGCCTTATATAGGCAGACCTGGACTAGTTCCAGAAAGCACCAAAGGTGGCAGGTCAGTTTTTTGTTTTTAGCAGTGAGGCTAATGTCCAAGTGAAATCATAGACGGCGCTAGTGCCCAATAGAAAGTAGTAGTGTCCGCGTTTGAGTATAGGTGGCAGCATCAGGCTGAGTAAGGTTAAGGCTATGGCTGTGTCAAAAGTCCAATTACGCGTGTTGCGGACATCACGAACAATGTGTTTATCAGTCACCCGACCACCCCAACCCTTTGATATAAATGAAATTAAACCCTGTGGTGTTATGCCCATAACAAATTTGACTGTGTTATGATGCTTATAAGAAGACCATGTTTGTCCACTTGCCATGAGATTTGGGAGGCGTTCAATAAAAATTTTGAAGCAGTCTATAATTACAGCAACTTTTTTCCCAAAACATTTTCGAAACTGTATTGGCATAGTTTTGTGCAACTCCTCTCGTTCAGGCCAGAACACTAATGGTTTTGTTCTTCGGTAGAGAACATCGATAACATTACTAAAAATTCTGCTTATTGTGGTGTGTGTGACAGAAAATTTGTATGCTAAAAATTGCTCTGGCAGGTTCAGTCGGAGGCGCATGACAGTCATGAGAAGCATTTGAAATGATGTCATAGATTTCTTCTTTGGTAGGAAAGGCAGGAGGAGGTATGTGAAGAGTGTAGATAAGACAATAAAGGAGGAAACACTTCACTTTATCATCTTTCCCTTCCAAATGTTCTAGACTAAGTTTTGACACAGCAGTTCTCTGTTTTAAATCTAGATTTTCCATTCTTAGCTTTTGCATTTCCTTTATCATTCCCTGCATTAGCACCCTGTCTATCTCAGTCTGTTCCCACAAACAGTTCTTATTCTTCTGGGATGACAGCATCATCGACCTGTAGTAGCAGCAATGACTGAGCAGCAGCACTTGCTAACTTCTTTGCTTCCCACATTACTGACCTTTGATGTCGCTCCTGCAGCACTTTAGGCAACTTCAACTTCTCGTGACCCAGCCTAACAGTCGGTGCCCAATCTGGGTTGGTTTCATCGTATAGAGATGCAGGCTTTCGTCTAATCAAATCAACAAAATAATGTGAATACATAAAAACAATTTCCTCTGGATCTGATCCGACTTTTATATTTGTTATTTATTGTTATTTAAATGAAGAAACTTGTTTCACAGAAACCCTACCCACTTCCCAGATATAAATAAAAACGAATTAAATAAGTAAAATACTCTAGATCATAGAAATAAAGCCATCGGTCTATGCATGAAAACAATTTCCTCTGGATCTGAACCGACCTTTTCATTTGTGATTTAAATGAAGAAACTTGTTTCACAGAAAGAGCTTCATATGGCCAATGACTGATTAACCCTACCCACTTCCTAGATATCAATATAAACGAATTAAATAAGTCAAACTGACTCTAGCAAGTATGAAATGTTTATTTGACACTGTTAGTACTGCCTGAGTTAAGCATTTATTCATTCATTCATTCAAACTGACTCTAATCATAGAAATAAAGCCGTCAGTGTTTCAACATACCTACAGTATGTTTCCATGTTCAAACAACAGATAAAAAATAAACCATGCAGTAATAAAATAATAGACACATCACGTACCTGACAGGAAATGATCTGAACATAATCGGACATTGCTGAGGTTTTTGCCAGTGAAATCCTGCTTTAGGTTTGACAACTATTGCCACCGCCGCCGCCGTCTTGCCGACAAAGACTCGAAAACTTTGCCTTGGTTATTAATTACTGCTGGTAGTCTGAGGAAAGAATGATCTACCTCTCTATGGCCTATGTTACTGCAATCGAAGACATGGCAGTAGTTCACCATAGTGCTTACTTTAGGTTAGGATTTCGATCTAGTAAACATGAACAGTACAACTCCTGGCAGGTTCTTTACTGGTTGGCCGCGCTTCCGGTTGATAACGTCACGAGAATACCCTATATAGTGGAGACCGGGACACCATGGCCACTTTTTTTTCAGAAGCTCTACCAATAACTTTCATAGTTATTAACTATACGTGTTCTGGAATATGGAGGTTTAGACATGTCTCATGTTATATCAAGAGTCAGGTCCACATTCATGTAAGTTTCTGCTCAAAATTAATGTTACTGTCTACAGAAAAAATGCCCATGATGCCCCTGGCAGGGGCACCATGGACATCATGCTGGGGCACTATGGGCAGAAGAGCATTGGGTAGGCAAATTATGTTTAAAACATATATGACCAATGCATACTTGCTCTAAAAATATAGGGCTAATTAAACTATCAATAGTGGAAAGAAGAATAAATCAGTCTATTAAAATCACAGAACAAAAACTATACAATGGAATTGGATGAAATTTTCAGGTGCTATTCATCTTTATCAGATACTTCAATACACCCATAACAACGTACATTACAAAACAGTAAAATATTTTATAAGTGAGGAGAAAGAATGCACATTTTACAAAATCATGAAAAATGTTGAGTTTGAAAAACCCTTCTTTATCAGTTTTGTTGATTAGTGCCCCCTTTTAAGTGTTTTACTAACACTATTTAGGTTTTTATATTTTTATGAATTTTGCAAAATAATTTTATTTCTCCTGTGGGTTCAACACACCACACCAATGCATCTGATATTTTTACATACCCATTTGCAATCATGCCATTGCACCTATTCCATGGGAGAAGATTTGTCAGCATATGTTGCGTAGTGCCCCCTTTTATTGTCACCTATTAGATTTGTATATTTTGCAAGATAATTTGATTTCACCTGTGGGTACTTTAACACCACACCAATGTCTGACATTTATATAAGTTCAGGTTTTTGTGTTTTACTGACTAAGACTAGTAAGAATAAGAATAAAGATTCAGATAGACAAGCACTGCATGAACTGCCTTTTTTACTTGCAGTACATCTTCTCTATCTGAGTCAAATTGGGAACTGACCACAACCTTCCACTACATCTTGTGGCAGAACATCAAATCCATGATGGAACACAAACATTGATTCAATGTCCTCACCAATATCCTCACTGCCAGACCATTTGAATGTCTGGTTCTAGCCCATCTTCATGAACTGTATACAACCACATAGCTCACTCTTGACTTCAATCACCTGACCTATGAAGAATTCTTCATCATAAGCCACAGCAACCCACAGACCTTGGTTTGAAAATTTGAAATTTATATCAACTTCTGTGTTGCTCTCTGCATCAGAATCACCCACCCATTCCATGTCGTTCGAGCAGACATCATCTAGATTTATTCCCTCACTTATTTCACTGATACTATTTGATTCACCAGAATCACTCTCACTGTTTAGCCTTTTTCTTTTATTTGGGCGAGAGGAGGAGCTTGAGTTAGGAGTAAGTTCTACAAGATGAGTGGGCACAGGCAGACCAGACTTCTCAGACAAAAAACACATGAAATCATCTTTCAATTTGTCTATCGTTTTGGAACCAACAACCAATCTTGGATCCTTGTGGCCAACTACCTTAGTGCAGTAGCCCAATTCAGCATGGAGAATTGCTTTCATGTCTTTCTTCAATCTTACACCAGACAAAACGTTGAGATCATCTTCTGGGGTCATGCATCGGCCACCATGAATTTTTACACTAGCACCACATTTTTCTTTCAGTGCTTGGCCTGCTGCTGCTTTTTGTTTTTTAGTTGCATGATTTTCTCCAACCTTTCAAGATACTGCTTTCTTACTACCATTTCCTTGTTTCTGTGTTTCATTCTAATTTCTGTGCTCTTTGAGCAGACTAGTTTGAACAGAAGGTGACTTGGAATTTAGCCAGACAGTGGCTTTGTTTCGTTTCACCATTTGAATACCAGAGTTGTAGAACAATGACGCATTTGGTCTCCTGTAATAACTGAAATCTAAATCATCAAACTCATTTTCACTCAGTAAATTTGTGAGTTTTGAATGCTTCAGTTTTTCTTTGAGATCATTATCTGGTTCTTTTCCATACTTTCCATCTGGAAGAAAGTCAACCAACTGCCTTTCAGTTACTTCAATGAAGGAATGCATTAGATTTTCTAAAAATACTCTTGCACTGAAAATCAATCTCGTCTGCAAACAATTTTGCAAAAACCTCATCCTTGGGGACACCAAATTCTTGAAAAATGCCATGTTCATCTTTTGATAATAACAATGAGGCATAATCGGCCCAGACTTGGAACTTTCCCAGCATTTACTGAATGTACTTGTATTGGTCCAAGTACTGAACTCCACCTCTGGACATCTCACAAAATGGCCCTGTTATTTTGTAATACACGACACCAAGTGCCTTGATCAGGTTTATAATAGTTGGGCATTGACAATCAGCCAGCACACTTTGCAGTTTTAAGTTGAGATCTGCTTTATAATCAGTGAAGAAAAGCTCAATCTCACTGCTGTGATAAAAAAGTACAGCTGCTCCAAGAAAAAAATTATTGAACCTATTCATGCTGAAAGAAGACACTTGACCTTTTGCCTAATTTTTCTCCGCAAAATGCATCCCAATATTGTTTGCATCCATTTTTGGCATCACCCCTAGGTCCTAGTGTAAAAGACGTGTTGACACCGTGAGTTCTGTAACGTAACTGATTTTATTTAGAACTGATCCTTGTGACGTCACACGGTACTGACGTGGGGGTGTTCGGATACCTACATACATTACACCTTCCCCTTTTACAATATGTACCGAATAACGTAGCTTATCACCAAATAATATACTTATCACCTAATGACAGCTTGGTGCAGTATACCAGCTATCTGGTTTAATGTTATTGCATTCACCATGCTGATTACCGCAGCTCCTTGAGAACTATATCCAACTGGAATAGCTTCTGAGCTGTCATAAGTAAACTTCACTTGTCTATCCCCTCCCGTTCTGTAAAGAAACATTAGATATCCTAACAACATGCAAATGTGTACAAAAAGTCCACAGCTGAATGTCGATGACAACAACGTTAATACCCTAACATGACATTATATGTATTCAATACATGAATATTGAAACCTTAACGCAACAACTATGTTTATTTATAATCAATGGCACATCAGTTGACATGTACCATAAGTGTGGGACAGTTACATACACTTTATTATTTGAATATAAATGTCATTTCTTACACGTATACAATAGTTGTCTGTTCTTTGTATGACCCACTGCGTGGCACGACGCTCGGCATAGTATTGATCAATGGTACAAGCATTTCATTTATTAACCTGTATACGAAATATATACATATATTTAGGACTACCAACTTTCAAAGTCATAAAGGCAACTATACGGTAAGTGAATCTACTTAGAATTCATCAAACGTGAATATGTTTCATCCTGATAATCAGGACTTTGTCTGCGACCAGCCCTACGGGGACGTCACAGATGAACGTCATAAGCTGCGTTTACACGGGCAAAAATTAAAACGATCTAGGCAAAGCGTTTTACCTGAGGCGTTTTAGTGGCGCGTCTACACGGACCGCGATTGAAAGTGTGTCGCGTCTACACGGGCAGTACTTAAACCGTTTCAAGGCGGAAGTTGTCTATATATGCGCATGCGCCTCACCGTGCCTTGTTGAAATCAAAACAACCTATTGTTCACGATGTTCCGAGCACAACAGGCGAGTTCAACACGGGAGGGGAATATTATTGGAGGATCTGGGGCCAGAATGCGAGAGATCGTTAGGCGGTCGTCCAGGAGGGCTCGGCGATTCCGGGAGTGCCAGGAAAATGAACTGCGACAGTTTGTTTTCCAAATCATGACACTGTTCGGTGTCCAAGCTCGGCCAGACAGGGTGGTCTGGGCACGTGAAAGGTAGGCACTCACCTAAAAACTTTTGTGTTTATCCAACTCACAATAATCTGGTTAATATCTTAATATAGGTATGTGCTAGAAAGTTTCAAACCCGTTCAATTCGTAAACAAAAGGCACCACTGGAAACAGCTCGAAAGCCCATTTACATGAATTATACAAACCATTTAAGCTGACACGTGTTGTAGCTATGTGAGTATTTATTTTAAAAGCATTTTATCTCAATGGAACCTATTCCAGTGGAAAGAGCTTGAAGAGACCTTAAACGTGGTAGTCATATAATTTTTCTAATGTAAATATCAAGAAAGTTACATCACTTTGAAGTTGAAAAATATGCCTAATTATGGGCCCTTTGTTCTATAGTAAACCAGCCAAAAGTTGGCACCCAAAGGCTGAGGCATGAATGCCAACTGCCAGTTTGTGTGAGACAGAGTGGTCACTGTTATGATTGTAAGCAAGTGCTGCAGATTAAATAACTCTCTTGGCCCTCTATCAAACATCCTTAAAATTTTACAACATGTAGACAACTAATAAAGGAACAATATGTGCATTTTAATCAACTTTGAGTGATTTGATGAAGATTTTGTGGAGAAAAGTAAAACTTGAAATTCAACCATTTTGTTTCGGCTTATCTACCCCATGTGGGATCGACACGCTTGCACACTCAGTCCGTGTGAACGGGCCATAAGCCATAAGTCAATCGATTCATTTAAAACGCTTTGTGTAAATCATTTTACATTTCCCCCTGTAAACATAGGCAGTACTAGTAACTCTGGTTCGTATAAATCGTTTCATATAAATCGCCGTACTTGAGTGGCTTAAAGTATCATTTGAGTCGGCTTGAGTCACTTGAGTCGGCTTAAAGTCGGCTTAAAGTATCACTTGCTTATTTTTGTTTTTGTTTCTGACGCATTTCAGGTGCATTCCGGTGGAAGTACGTGTTGCTGTGACCCTCTGGTTGCTGGCGACGGGAGGTGGGTTCCGCACTGTTGGCCATCTATTCGGAATAGCCAAATCTACTTGCTGCGTGATTTTCCACGACACCTGCCGTGCGATTATGCGCGTGCTCCTGCCGCAGTATATTAAGCTGCCTAATGCCGCGCGCCTGACCGAGATAAGGGAGGGGTTTAATACACGGTTTGGATTTCGCAATTGTGCAGGAGTCATCGATGGCACGCACATTCCCATCATGGCCCCCCAGCAGCACCACACAGACTATCACAACCGTAAAGGATACTACTCCGTAGTTGCCCAGGTCATGTGCGACCATCAGTATCAGGTGTTGAACATTGCTGCTGGGTGGCCCGGGCGGGTGCATGATGCGCGTGTGTTGGCGAACTCCTCACTATTCGCCAAAGCGGAGGCGGGGGTACTATTCCCAGAGATGCCCCTACAGCTTGGGAATAATACAGTGCCTCTCGTAATTCTCGGGGACCCTGCCTACCCTCTGCGTCCCTGGTTAATGAAAGCGTTTTCAGACACAGGCAGACTAACCAGGGACCAGATCAACTACAACTACCGCCTGTCGCGTGCCCGCATGGCCATAGAAAACACCTTCGGGCGCTGCAAAGCGCGCTGGAGGGTACTGCTCAAAAGGACAGATATTCGCACGGACGATGTCACTACTGTCATCCTCGTGTGCTTCACATTAAACAATATATGTGAAGTACACAAGGAGGCTTTCAACGTGGAGTGGGCCGACGGTGGAAACGAGGGGGAAAACCAACAACCGCAAAACGTGGCGCATGACGTGGAAGATGCAGAGAATGGGGCAGATATCCGCGAGGCCTTTGTGTCGTATTTCAGTGCTAGTTGATTGCTCTGAGGATGAAATTGTTAGAGAATTGGCTGATCAGAAAGTTATTCATGCATTTCACATCCATACCAAAAGAGAAGGTGTCAGAAAGCCGACTCAGACTTTCATCTTGACATTTGAAACAACGGTGCTACCAGATTCAATTAAAGTTGGATATTTGAATGTCAGGGTTGATACATACATCCCTGGCCCGCTCCGTTGTTTCAAATGTCAAAGATTCGGACATGGTAAAGATAGATGCAGGCAGCAATTGGTTTGTGCTAAATGTACTGGAAATCATGATGACAATTCGTGTGAAAGTACCATTTTTAAATGTGCCAACTGCAAGGGAGATCATCCATCGTACTCTCGGCAGTGCACAAAATATGAATTTGAGAAAGAAGTGCAGAAGATTAAGCATACAAGACAGATCAGTTTCCCAGAGGCAAGAAAGATTGTTGAAGGTTTGAATGTCGACCTCAGAGCATCATATGCAAATGTGATAAAGTCTGTTGCCCCAAGTCCAGTCAAGTCGCCTGTGTTTCAATTGAAACGCAGACTGAATTGTCCTGGCCAATTGAGGGTGCTAATGAATTTATAACATTGGAGGACTACCGTATCACAACACCTAAGCCTAGCACTAGCACTTCAATTTCTGTACAAACTAATACATCTAAAGAACAAGTAACATCAAATATCAAGAAAGTAACACAAAAGAGCAATAGCAATGCGTCAAGCAATTTAAAATCACAACCTCCCTTAAACACAAACTCGCAAGTGACAAAGAAAATAAATAATAAATCGCAAAGAACTGGAAGACAATCGAAGGGCTCAAACGACCCTGTCAAATTATTCAACAAGTTTGGGCACTTGGATGATATGGAGGTGGAGAGTGGAACGAGAGCTAGGTCTCACTCTCCAGTTCACCCTCCGTAGCATTTTAGTTGTTTATAACTATATATTTATTGTTTTAAATGGCTGCTGCAACTATGATACAGTGGAACTGTCGTAGTTTACAGGCAAATCGAAATGAACTGGAACTAGTCATTCAAAAATATAATTCATCTGTAATTTGCCTGCAAGAAACAAAAATAGATAATGCAAATATGACTTTAAAAGGTTTTGCATCTTATCACAAAATGGGCACAACAGATGCTATGGGTAGGGCACATGGTGGGGTGTCTATTTTTACAAAAAGCTCTCTGCCACAGAGTGAAGTTAATTTAAATACAAATTTACAAGCTGTCGCTGCCAAAGTAACTCTTCACACCACAATAACATTTTGTTCATTATATCTTCCTCCTTCTAGTCCTGTAATACCTGCAGAATTAAACAATCTTTTTGCTCAATTACCCCAACCCTGTATCATAATGGGAGATTTTAATTCCCACAATCAGCTTTGGAGTGCCACAGACAATACCGATCCAAAGGGACGCATTGTAGAAGATTTCATGAGCAGGCAGAATCTCTGTCTGTGGAATGATGATAGTCACACATATCTCCATCCAGGTACAGGTTCCCTAACTTCAATTGACCTCACCATGTGCTCGCCCCAAGTTTTCCTTGATTTTTCTTGGGAGGTGGAAGAAGACCAATGGGGTAGTGACCACTACCCCATTGTATTGTCCAGCCACTTTTCTCCTTCTGATGAGAGAGTGCCTAAATGGCACTTTCAAAAGGCCAATTGGGCCAAATTTCAATCTCTTTGCCTTGAAAAGATCACAGGCGATCTTCTGCAAGATGTGGAAGATCCCATTAAAGCTTTTACAGACACACTGTATGACGTTGCTAGCAATTGTATTCCTAAGTCAAATCCTAACCCTAAAAAGCCAGAAAAACCATGGTTCACAGAGGAGTGTAAGAAGGCTGTAAAAGCTCGTAAGAAAGCTTTAAAACAATTCAAGAGACAGCCAACACAGTGCAATCTACAACAATACAGAATAAAAAGGGCCAAAGCCAGATATATCATTCGTTGTAGTAAAAAGAAAAGCTGGTCAGATTATACATCAAAACTGAACACCCGAACACCCATTAAGAAATGTTGGGATATGATTCGAAGGATCAGTGGTAAAGGGGGAGGCGCAAGAATAAAACATCTTAATAAAAATGGTCAAAGCATTTCAAATCCAAAGGATATAGCCAACACCTTAGGTGAATCTATATCACAGAACTCCTCTTCCGGTAATTACACTCCTAAATTCCAACGAACAAAAGCAAGGCTAGAAAGAAAGCCTCTTAATTTTATTTCTCAGAATTTAGAAAATTATAATAAGCTCTTTTCCATGGAAGAATTACAAATTGCTCTGTTTAAATCTCACGACACAGCACCTGGACCAGATCAGATCCATTACCAAATTCTTAAACATATGCCAGCTGAAACCATGATGCGCCTTTTAGAAATATTCAACACCATCTGGATGAGTAGTAACTTTCCCCCTTGCTGGAGCGAGGCCACAGTAATCCCGATACCCAAACCGGGAAAGGACTCCACCAATCCCAATAACTATCGACCAATAGCACTTACAAGCTGTGTATGTAAGACCATGGAACGCATGATCAATGAAAGGCTTGTTTGGTTTCTTGAAGAGGCTGCTATTATCTCCTCTTCTCAAAGTGGTTTTAGAAAGACCAGAAGCACCATGGATCATCTGGTACGCCTTGAGACATTTGTGAGAGATGGTTTTATAAAGGGTGAACACGTCGTTGCACTTTTCTTTGACTTGGAGAAGGCATACGACACCACATGGAAATATGGCATTATGAAAGACATTCAAGATAGTGGATTGAGAGGCAGACTACCTCTCTTTATAGAACAATTTCTTTTAAATAGGTGTTTCCGAGTCCGTGTCGGAAGTACCCTCTCAGAAGCCTTTGACCAAGAAATGGGTGTACCCCAAGGGAGCATCTTATCGGTCACACTGTTCATAATCAAAATAAATAGCATTGTGGGTTGTGTCAGACCTGAGATTGATAAATCTCTCTTTGTAGATGATTTCCACCTTTGTTACAGGTCTAGAAACATGGCAGCTATAGAAAGAAAACTGCAACATCACCTGAACAGAGTAGCCGAATGGGCTGACGAAAATGGTTTTAAATTCTCTCGCAGCAAAACTGTGTGTGTGCATTTCTGTCAACAGCGGGGTGTACACTCAGACCCAGAGATCTATCTCAACCAAACACAGATTCCTGTGGTTGAAGAAACCAAATTCTTGGGTGTCATTTTTGACAAGAAATTGAATTTTATTTCGCATATTAAATATGTCAAAAAGAAATGTCAAAAAGCTCTAGACCTCCTGAGAGTTGTTGCTCATACCAATTGGGGGGGGCGACCGCACCACTCTTCTCTGTCTCTATCGTGCACTGGTCCGATCAAAGCTTGATTATGGCTCCATGGTCTATGGATCAGCCAGACCGTCATACATCCAAATGTTGAAACCCATTCAAAATCAAGGACTCAGACTCTGTCTTGGAGCATTTCGAACTTCACCAGAGGAGAGTCTTAGTGTAGAAGCAGAGGAACCTCCACTTGTGCTGAGGAGAGAAAAGCTCGCTCTACAGTATGCATCCAAGATCGCAGCAAATCCCAGCAACCCTGCCTATGACTGCATTTTCAACCCAGGCAATGAAACACTCTTTGCTAATAAACCCAAGGCCATTCCAACTTTCGGTATACGTATTAAGGAATCATTAGAAACACTCGAGTTTGATGTAGATAACATTGCAAAATTCCAATATCCAGACACACCACCTTGGACATACGCTGTCAATGTGAACTTGGCTCTCTCTGAAGCAAGGAAAGACTCAACTGACCCTCTGATCTACAACAGTATGTTCAGGGAGGTTAAAGACATACATTCTGATCATAAGTTCATCTACACAGATGGTTCTTACAAGGATGACAAGGCTGCAGCGGCAGCTGTCATGGGCAAGCACACCTTCTCGGAGCGATTACCAAAGGGTGCTTCGATATATTCAGCAGAGCTTGATGCCATATTCTTAGCAATGGACCATGTAGAAACCTCTTCCCATAGAAAATTTGTGATATGTTCGGATTCAAAATCATGCCTACAAGCTATTCA
Organism: Branchipolynoe longqiensis; assembly: GCA_030323885.1. NCBI lineage: Eukaryota > Metazoa > Annelida > Polychaeta > Phyllodocida > Polynoidae > Branchipolynoe > Branchipolynoe longqiensis. The sequence goes on along the minus strand of CM059195.1, from coordinate 81,643,869 downwards.
GAGCAAGGATTGGAAGAACCCTCTGATCCGCAAGATTTTAGAAAGGTTACATTATTTATGTTCAGGACTTCACAAAACTGTGCTTTTTTATTGGGTGCCGAGTCATGTTGGCATTCGAGGAAATGAGGCTGCAGACGTGGCTGCCAAAGAAGCTCTCGACAAATGCATTACACCTCTTCCCACGAATGATTAACGATCGCCTCGTCTGGATCCTGGAGTCGGAGCACCATCTGACCGACTTCCAGTGTGGTTTCAGGCGGGGGAGGAGTACCCTCGACCACTTGGTCCGATTGGAGTCATTCGTTCGAAATGCCTTCATAAACAAAGAACATGTCGTGTCCGTGTTTTTCGACCTCGAAAAGGCATACGACACGACATGGAAGTACGGCATCCTGAAGGATTTGTTCAATATGGGTTTTAGAGGGCGCTTGCCCATTTTCATTTCTAAATTTTTTATCAAACCGGAACTTTAGAGTTCGGGTCAATGCTACCCTCTCTGATCCTTTTGATCAGGAGATGGGTGTACCTCAGGGTAGCATTCTATCTGTTAGCCTTTTTGGCATTAAAATTAACAATATAGTCAAATCCATTAAGAGTACTGTATCCTGCAGTCTCTATGTAGATGACTTTTTAATATGTTATAAAGGTAAAAATATGAACACTATAGAACGGCAACTCCAATTAAATATAAATAGCCTTTCCTCATGGGCAATGGAAAATGGTTTTAGATTCTCCAAATCGAAAACCGTTTGCATGCACTTTTGTCTTTTACGGACTTTGCACCATGAACCTAATTTAACAATTGGAAATGATCCCATAAAAGTCGTCAAAGAGAACAAGTTTTTAGGAGTCATCTTTGACAACAAATTATCTTTTATCCCTCATATAAAGTACTTAAAGTCCAGGTGCCTTAAGGGACTGGACATTTTAAAAGTTCTAGCCCACACACAGTGGGGAGCAGATAGCACTGTTCTGCTCCAATTATATAGAACTTTAATACGTTCAAAATTGGACTATGGCTGTATTGTTTATGGTTCAGCCAGGAAATCATACATATCACAGTTAGACACTATACACCATCAAGGCCTTCGGCTGGCCCTGGGGGCGTTTAGAACCTCGCCCGTCCAGAGCCTTTATGTCGAAGGCCGAGAGCCTTCCCTTAAGAGTAGAAGGCTCAAACTGTCTATGCAATATGCGATAAAATTAAAAGGAAATATTTTAAATCCTGCATATAACTCCATTTTTATGCCACCATATGAACGCCTCTATGAATCAAGGCCAACATACATAAAGCCGTTAGGCCTCAGAATAAAGCCTCATTTGGAGGCCTTGAGGGCAAATATACATAACATAGCACCCTCACAATATTCAGATGTTCCTCCCTGGCAGCTGAGGAAACCAAACATCATCCTCCAGCTGGCCATGTCAAAGAAAAGTCAAACGCACCCACTTTCATATCATGAAAGCTTTATCGATGTGCGAAGTGCTTTTAGCGCCCACCTAGCCGTTTACACGGATGGGTCAAAGACAGACAACAGAGTCTCTGCGGCAGCAATCGTCCACGGACGTGAACTAGGTACGCGTATTCCAGATCAGAGTTCCATCTTTACTGCTGAGGCACGAGCACTCCTACTCGCGTTAGAGTGCATCGAAACCTCAGCCAGTCATAAATTCATCATTTTCACTGACTCTTTTTCCTGCCTTCAGGCTTTAAACAATAGGAAACTGGACCACCCAATACTACTTAAAGTACTCATTAAACTAAACTCTCTTTCAATAGCAAAATTTGACATTCACCTATGTTGTGTGCCCAGTCATGTGGGTTATCCAGGAAATGAGAGAGCAGATCAAGCGGCCACTCGAGCCCTGACTGCTCCTTTGGAACACTGTCATATTCCCCACTCTGATCTGAAACCTACCATTCAAAAATACATTTGGAACCTATGGCAGATCGAATGGGATGAACACCCAGACAACAAACTCCATAGAATTACCCCCTCCGTGAACGGACTGCCGCAGAGTCGCCTGGAAGGGCGACACGACCAGGTTGTTTTAACAAGATGCCATATTGGCCACTCGTGGCTAACACACGTTTTTCTGCTCAAGGGGGAGCCTCCCCCTGAATGTATTGGATGTCAGTCCCCACTGACATTAAAACACATTTTATTAAACTGTGTGGATTTCATGGCCCTGCGCCAACAATTTTACACTGCAAACAACATGCAAGACCTTTTTACTAAAGTAAAACAAGAAAAGATTTTAGCCTTTTTGAGGGCAGCTGGTTTGTACCAACTCATATAGGTTTTTAAACAAATTTCATCAGTGAATAATACTATCATTTAGACTTTTATTTAGCTATATGATTGTGAGTTTACAAAATTCATGAGTGTCCATTGACACAAAATTGATTGTATGCTTTTACATGTAAAAGCGATGGTTTGAACAAAAACAAACATTTCTCGCCGTGAATATGGCCTATGCTGCCGACACGGCGTAAAGCAACCACCAATCAATCAACCTCTTCCCATTCCTCACACAGACCTCAAAAGGCACATTAGTGCACTCATAAGGAAAAAGTGGCAATTACAATGGGATGAAGTTGTCATGAACAAGCTTCATGCGATTCAGCCCACCCTTGGCAAATTTTCAGGTGCTTGTCATAGAAATAGACGCGAAGAGACCGTTGTTGCACGTATGCGAATTGGACATAGCTATTTGACTCATAGTTACCTTCTTAAAGCAGAAGACCAGCCAGAATGCATACCATGTGGAGTGCCTCTGACTGTGAAACATATTTTGATTGAATGCATTGACTTTGCAAATGTTCGAGCACAGTATTTTAATGTAGCAAGTATGAAATGTTTATTTGACACTGTTAGTACTGCCTTAGTTTTATCGTTTTTAAAGCACATTGGACTGTTTAATCGGTTTTAAGACATTTTTGATGGCATTGTATAGCCCTTAGTGTGCTGATATGCCGTTAAGCATTTATTCATTCATTCATTCATTCATTGATTCACAACAATGTCAGTTTGGCTCGGTAAGCAGTATACGAACGGTGGTTATGGCAAAAGTGACATACTAACAAAAGCAACACATGAAATGTTGTTGGGAAGAAGATTTTTTGGAGTCCTTCATAATATATTAGTGTACATCGTAACAATTAAATACACAAATACAAGCACTATAGAACTACATATTAGTAGCCACAAGTAGGTTCATGAATAATAGTTGCCCTGAAAGAAGAACAAACAAGTAAATATTACACCTATTTGCATCACTAATTATATGATATATATATATATATATATATATATATCATATAATATTTACCTAGAAAATTCTTCACTACTCCTGGAAGGCGGTGGCTAGGGTCAATCTGGTATCGGTTAATGTGATCAACCATACTGGAGTATATTATCCTTGTATCCCTGCGCCAACAATTTTACACTGCAAACAGCATGCATGACCTTTTTACCAAAGTTAAACAAGAAGACATTTTAGCTTTTTTGAGGGCAGCTGGTCTGTACCGCCTCATATAATTCATTAAAACAATTTATATTAATTAATTCTCTCATATATTTGATTTAATTATATGATTTTAGGCTTTTAAAAATTAATGTGTCTATTGACACCTAACTGATTGTATGCTTTTACATTATATGTAAAGGCGATGGTTGAATAAAAAAACAAACAATTCTCGCCGTGAATATGGCCTATGCTGCCGACACGGCGTAAAGAAACCACCAATCAATCAATCATGTATCCCTGGTGTGTATCTGCTGGTTACCGCAGTGCTACACACCCCATTTTTAGGGCTCCGTGGTGGGTGGGGAGCGAGGATAATGAACACTTTCTACATAATATGGATATTAAAAAACCCAAACCCAACAACCCCAACAAAAGAAATTTGGAGTCAGACTCCTCCTCGCAATCCGAGGAAGAAGCTGCAAAAAACAGAAAAAACGGCAAAGCTTCAAAAGTAATAGAGTCCTGGCCAAGGTTCCTTATCATTGCATCAAGCGATGAGGGGGCCTTGGCAAAAGTATCACCTTTTGCCATTTTCAAAGGGCTTGTCGGCTTGGCAGGCGAGCCAAAATCTGTAAAAAAAATTGAGGAGCGGATGTTTGTTGGTGGAGGTCTTGACGGAGAGTCACTCTAAGTGTCTTCTCAAGTCCAAGACCTTCTGTAACATACCCGTTACCGTGAGTGCGCACAACACCCTAAACTCCTCCAGGGGAGTGATCCGGTCTCGAGACTTTGAGGGAGTGAGTGATGATGAGATTTGTGAAAAACTTATCATCACAGGGCGTTACGGCAGTGAGGAGGATGAGTATTCGAAGGAACAATGACTTCGTTCCGACGGGTACTTTCATCCTTACTTTCGGCCGCCCCACCCCTCCACTGTCAGTTAAGGCCGGATACCTTAATATTACAGTTGACCCTTATGTTCCAAACCCTTTGCGTTGTTTCAAGTGTCAGCGATTCGGGCATGGGCAAAACTCATGCCGGAACAAGCTGACTTGTGCTCGCTGTGGTCAGTTTGACCATGGACAGCAAGGATTGCAACCTGACCACAGCTTGCATCAATTGTAAGGGGGCCCATTTTGCGTACTCTCGGGAGTGCCCACGGTGGAAACTGGAAAAGAGGGTTCAAGAAATTAAGGTTCAAAATAATTTGTCCTTCCCTGAAGCGAGGAAATTGGTGGAGGCTACCAACCCAGTCACAGCTGGAAAATCGTATGCTCTGGCGGTTGGAGGCCCCAAAAGGGCTGTCGCCTGTCAGACGGACTTGACGTGGTTGGCTGGGGGGAAACCCACTGCCACCACCCAGGTCACAAACAAACAAACAAACACACAAACCAACAAACAAACTCAATCGACTATGACACAAACGCCTATCGGCAGCAGCAGTCTGTCGATTGAGTTGAGCTCTAGGGTGCCGGCTTCCACCGGCCCCGCTCCAGCTCCTGAATTAATCAATAAATTAAATACTGAAAAGAAAAGGGTAGAAAAGGACCGTTCCTCGGGACGGGCTAAAGAAGATCGAACGGCAGCTAGTTCCCACTAGCAATGCCTTCGATCTTTTGGATGAGGACGTGGAGCCCATGGATGTTCCGTCCATGGACCAAACACAACTAAAACGCCCTCCCCCAAAACCCAAGGAGAGAGGCCCGAAAGGGTCTCTGTCCTTAACTCAAACCAAGAATCAGGCGCTGGAAGAAGAGAGCACTGAGGCCTCGACTAGTCGCAGTCGCAGTCTCCCCCTCAAACCTAGGGGGAGGGGGAGAACACCTGTCACTGCCCCAAAATGACAGTGACGGGTGGTTCTCTAATTCAGTGGAATTGTAGAGGTCTCAAGGGCAGCATTGAAGAGTTATCTCTTCTGTGCTGCAACCTCAACCCTCTTGCCATTTGCTTACAAGAAACTCACTTGAGAGCTTCTGAGAGTTGTAGTCTTAAAGGCTACATCAATTTTGACAAGTCCGCACCAGATGGAGACCGAGCCGCCGGCGGCTCCTCCATCCTGGTTAGACATGATATTGTATGTACACCAGTGGCGTTAGACACAACACTACAGGCTGTAGCTGTTCGTCTGACGCTACATAAGACTATAACTCTCTGTTCCATCTATGTTCCTCCGAGCTCCATTCTCACCTTTCGAGAATTGGATGCTCTTGTGAGCCAGTTACCGTCTCCATATTTACTTATGGGTGACTTTAACGGCCACAACCCACTGTGGGGAGAGACCACTAGGAACCCAAAGGGCGAGAGGATTGAGGACCTTGTGGACGGTCATGCACTGTGTATTGAACGATGGTTCGTGCACATATTTGCATCCTGGCTACGGAACATACTCTGCCATCGATCTCAGCATTGTAGAACCAGAACTGGCGCTGGACTTTTCGTGGAGGGTCTGGGATGACCTCTGCGGGAGCGACCACTTCCCAATTATTCTTGATTGGGAAGGGGCATCTCCCGTAGAGCGAGAGAGGAGCTGGCGGCTTCGTAAAGCCGACTGGCCCACCTTCCAGACCCTATGTCGCGAGGAGTTCACTCCAGACATCAGTGACATCGATGCCTTCGCTGAGATGCTGAGATGGATCGCAGAGAAAACTGTTCCGAAGACCTCGGCAAACTCCCAAGCGTCTGACGCCTCCATGGTTGGATGACGACTGTAGGAGGGCTATTAAGGAACGAAAGAAAGCTCAGCGTAAATTCCACAGGAGACCGACTGCTGAAGATCTGGCGCTCTCTAGAATTCTGCGCGCTCGCGCTCGCAGAACAATCAAAGAAGCGCAGAGGCGGTGTTGGAGACGATTTGTTTCTAGCATCACCAAGGGCACGCCGTTGGGCAAAGTGTGGACAATGATCAGGAGAATCAAACGAAGGGGAGGTGATTCTTCTGTAGTCCACCACTTGAAACACAACGGCACCATTCTCACATCACTCGATGAAATAAGTGAAGAATTGGCTCGCGCCTTTGCTGGAAACTCGTCTTTAGCAAACTGCCTCCCGGGCTTTCTGGCCGTCAAGGAACGCCAAGAGCGAAAGCTCTTGGACTTTTCCTCTGATGGCGAGGAGCACTACAACTCCCCATTCAGTATGGGTGAGTTGAGGTGTTCTTTGGAAAGCTCGCATGACACAGCAGTTGGACCTGATGGAATTCATTATCAATTTTTGAAACATCTCCCCGAGCCTGCGCTGAGACTGTTGCTTCAACTCTTCAACAACATCTGGCAGTCGGGTGTCGTCCCTGCCTCTTGGCGGGAGGTGACAGTAATACCGATTCCCAAGCCCGGTAAAGACCGGAGTGAAGCCAACAACTATCGTCCCATAGCCCTCACAAGCTGCATCTGTAAAACCATGGAGCGTATGGTGAATAACCGCCTCGTCTGGCTACTGGAGTCAGGACACCACCTGTCCAACCTCCAATGTGGCTTCAGATGGGGCCGCAGCACCCTCGACCATTTGGTTCGCATGAGACCTTCATAAGAGATGCTTTCCTTAAGAAGGAGCACGTTGTGGCTGTCTTTTTCGACCTTGAAAAAGCCTATGACACAACGTGGCAGCATGGCATCATGGAGGATCTCCATGCTATTGGCCTTCGTGGCCACCTGCCAATTTTCATCAGGAACTTTCTAGCCTTCAGGCATTTCCGCGTCCGCGTCAAGACTACCTATTCCAGCCTACACTCACAGGAACTAGGAGTGCCCCAGGGCAGCATACTGGCCGTGACCCTTTTCGGGGTCAAGGTCAATGGTATTGCTGCTGCTGTAAAGCGAGGGGTCTCCTGCAGTCTTTTCGTGGACGACTTTGTTTTATATTACAGCGGTGCTAACATGAATGTCATAGAGAGAGAACTTCAACTAAGCATAAATGGGATCCATCGATGGTCAGTTCTGAACGGATTCAAATTTTCCAAGACCATGCACTTCTGCCTGTTGCGTAGAATGCATGCGGAACCGGAGCTGACTCTTGATGGGGATCCCATTAAAGTCGTTGAGTAAACCAAATTTTTGGGCCTCATTTTCGACGCAAAACTGTCTTTCATGCCACATATAAAGTACCTGAAAACAAGATGCCTGAAAGCGCTAGACATTCTGAGGGTGTTGTCCAGCTCAGAGTGGGGAGCGGACAGAGATGTTCTGCTCTCCGTGTACCGAACCTTGGTTCGGTCACGAGTGGATTACGGAAGCATAGTATACGGTTCCGCAAGGAAATCGTACATTGGGCTGCTAGACACGGTCCACCACCAGGGGCTGCGCCTGGCCCTCGGGGCCTTCCGCACCTCACCGGTTCAGAGCCTCTACATCGAAGCCAATGAACCATCACTTAACAACAGGAGAATCAAACTGGCCATGCAATATGTAGTCAAGATCAAAACTAATGCATTGAATCCTGCACACAATTGTCTATTTGAGCAACATGATGAATCCAGATATGAAGCCAGGCCGAATTACATCCGGCCACTGAGGCTCCGAATGAAACCTCATTTGGAAGCCTTGGGCGTGGATTTGAACGTGTTGGAGGATTCCAAAGTCCCAGAACATCCCCCGTGGTCGTTGAGGAATCCATCGGTTATCCTCCGACTCACGGAACTGAGGAAGTCTGGGACACATCCACTCGAATACCAAGGACTGCATGCAGAGATTCAAGGGCAGTTTGCAGACCATCTCTCCATATACACTGATGGTTCGAAAGACCAAAGCCGGGTAGCTGCTGCGGCAGTCTGCCAACGCAAAAAGTTTGGCGTACGCTTGCCCGATCAGAGCTCGATTTTCACTGCGGAAGCCCGAGCACTCCTTCTTGCTTTGGAGTGTATCGAGGTATCCAACCACACTAACTATGTTATATACAGTGATTCGTTCTCCTGCCTCCTGGCTGTTGCTGGACTGAAAACAAATCACCCTATTCTAGCAACGGTCATCTATAAAATGGACCAACTGGCAACGGATGGGTATGACATCCACCTGTGCTGGGTTCCTGGCCATGCCGGCATACAAGGAAACGAACGAGCTGATCGGGCTGCGAAGAAGGCCCTGAACTGTGATCTTGAACCGTGTCTGATCCCTCACTCTGATCTGAAACCACTAATAGCTACCCACATAAAATCCAAATGGCAACATGAGTGGGATGAAAATATCAATAAACTTAAAGAAATTAAACCATTTGTGGGAAACCCACCACAAACTCATGCGCGAGGTCGGCGGGACCAAGTGGTCCTTAGCCGCTGCCGTATTGGCCACTCGTGGCTTACACATGCTTTTCTGCTCAAGGGGGAACCTCCCCCTGAATGTATTGGGTGTCAGTGCCCACTGACACTCAAACACATTTTACTCAGTTATGTTGACTTTTTTGGCCCTGCGCCAACAATTCTACACTGCAGACAGTATGCGTGACCTTTTTACTAAAGTAGAACAACAAGACATTTTGGCCTTTTTGAGGGCAGCTGGTCTGTACCGCCTCATATAGTTCATTAAACCAATTTTTATCAATTAATTCTTTCATTTAAGAGACCAGACGGGATGGCCAAATGAGCTGGAGCGTCCGTCTCTCGTGCTGGTAGATCGTGGGGTCGTGGGGTCGGGCCATGGTCGAGTCAAACCAATGACTTGAAAATTGGTGCTTGCCACTTCCTAGCCAGGCGCTCGGCATTACTAGGACAGGGCAAGGACTGGTGTGCTCAGTGTCAGGATAATGTGACTGAGTGGGATACCAGGTCATGGTCCTGGCGGCCTGGTTTCCCAGTGAGACAGCACTATAAAGTCGCCAGGATGCACGCTGTCACAAGTCGGTACCCGTCCTGATATGACCTTAGATGTTGCTAGGACGTAAAACAACAACAAACAACAAACAAACTGTATCCTTGGTGTGTAACTGCCGGGTATCCACGGCTCTGCACACCCCCATGTGGGGCTCCATGGTGGGTGGGTTCAAACCTTGGTCGAGTCAAACCAATGACTTGAAAATTGGTGCTTGTCACTTCCTAGCCAGGCGCTCGGCATTATTAGGACAGGGCAAGGACTGGTGTGCTCAGTGTCAGGATAATGTGACTGAGTGGGATACCAGGTCATGGTGCCGGCGGCCTGGTTTCCCAGTGAGCACTATAAAGTCACCATGAGTGCGCACTGTCACAAGTCGGTACCCGTCCTGATATGACCTTGGATGTTGCTAGGATGTAAAACAACAAACAAGCAAGGGTGACGAATCACAAAAAAACTAAATATGGATACTAAAAAAAAACACCCTCAAACTGGAAATAAAAGAAGAACTGACTCAGATTCCGATTCGGAAATCCAAACTCAATGGCCTAGATTCATAATGATTGAATCTAGTGTACCCGACCAACCCATTACGAAGCTATCCCCTTTTGCCATTACGAAGCTATCCCCTTTTGCCATGGTCAAGGATGTTAAAAAACTGTGGTCTGGCCATATTCTTGTGGAATGTGCGAGGAAGGCTCATGCCGACAATCTGCTACGTGCAAGCACGCTAGCAGGCGTCGCCATCAAAGCCTCTCCTCATCGCACGCTCAACTCTAGTAAGGGAGTGATCCGTACTAGAGATCTGGTTTCCCAGTGAGACAGCACTATAAAGTCGCCAGGATGCGCACTGTCACAAGTCGGTACCCGTCCTGATATGACCTTAGATGTTGCTAGGACGTAAAACAACAACAAACAAACTGAAATCGCACAGGAACTCAAAACCCAAGGTGTATTAAACGTTCGACGGATAGTGATTAAGAAGGATAACAAGTCCATAAAAACAGGGACGTATATCCTCACGTTTGATACACCGTTTCCTCCCAAGAATTTGAAAGTCGGATACCTCAGCGTTGCAGTGGATTTGTTCATACCAAATCTGCTCCACTGTTTCCGATGCCAGAAATTTGGTCATGGTAAGGATTCATGTCATAACGAAACGACATGTTTCCGTGGTGGTCAGAAGGGTCACGATGGCACTGAGTGCCATGACCAGGCAAAATGTGTCAATTGCCTGGGTGACCATATGGCCGCATCCAAAGACTGTCTGTTTGGATCAAAGAAAAAACAATTCAACGCGTAAAAAGAGAGAATGGGCTGAGCTATCCAGCAGCTCGGAGGATGGTTGAAGGTAATACTCCTTCACCAACCACCAGGAGCTATGCCGTGTTAGTGAAGCCTTCAAACAGGTCAGTCGACTGCCAGACCGAGTTAACGTGGTTGACTGGGGAGAAGCCCAAGGCTGTACCCCCAGTCCATCACTTGACCGAGCCGACAAAGAAAACAACGTCGGTGCAAACACCAGGGATTTTTTATTAATTAATTCTTCCATCTATTTTATATAATTATATGATTTTGGGCTTTTAAAAATTCATAAGTGTCTATTATAACTGATTGTATGTTTTTTACATTATATGTAAAGGCGTTGGTTGAATAAAAAACAAACAATTCTCGCCGTGAACATGGCCTATGCTGCCGACACGGCGTAAAGAAACCACCAATCAATCAATCTTTTTTTACTGGAATTTATTTCCCTCGGCCACAAATATATAATTGTGAGCTTTTTAATTTAATGAGTGTCTATTGGCACATAATTGATTGTCTGCTTTTACATGTAAAAGCGATGGTTTGAACAAAAAACAAACATTTCTCACCGTGAATATAGCCTATGCTACCGACATGGTGTAAAGCAACCACCAATCAATCAATCAAAACCCAAAACAGGAGACGGACGCTCAACTCATTCGGCCATCCCGTCTGGTCGGTCGCTGGGTCGTGTGTAGGGCCCTACTTATATCGGCACAGAGTTGGGGAACTGACTGCAAAAACACAAGATGGTGGTGACAGAACGCCTTTGATTTCACTTTTAAAGTCTATTAAACTACATGTTTTATTATATTTTTCAACTCAAAAGTAGCGGGGAAATATGAAGACGTAAATAGAGAATATATTTTGCTGCTTTAATTAAGAATTTATCAGCTTAGTTCATTTCCCCACCATGTCGAAATTCTTCACCAGTTTTTCTAATGGGTTGGTTTTCATCCCTACTACAAGTAGTGAGTGATCCTTTATCTGAGGTCGGTGCAGTGGCAAAGTTATTGAAATTGCAACAAACATTGTGAAGGAGATACATTATGAACATGGTTATGTGTAGACTATATAGCAGATATACACCCAGACATTATATGTGTACATGTATATACATAGAACTAAGAGAGAGGGATGATTCCCATATTATCGCCCAATTTAATTCCTATTTTCGCTGCACCCCCACTTGAATATAGCGATTATAGCGAATGCTAGACAGGAAGTGTGAACACTTATTTGTCTCTCATTTTTGTTGTCATTTTTTTTCTTTTTTTTCTGTCAGTGGAGTGGTCTTCCCCACTCCACTGCTGGTCGGTAGAAAGCCCGAGCCTACACTTTTACCGACCCAAGGGATTTTTAACCTCCCACACCACATAGACATGGTATGAGAGCAACCGGCCTTTGATGACGCTGTAAGTTATACACAGCGGTGGAAATCCAAATTGGCAGAGCTGGGGGCACGGGGAATCGAACCGCTGACCCTCAGATTAGGAGTCTGACCTAGAAAAAAGTCAGACACTCTAATCACACCGTCACAGAGAATGCCACAATAGAGTAAAGAATATAGATTGAATACATTGTAAATATATAGATCTGAAATATCAAATGTATGCTTTTACATGTAAAAGCGATGGTTTGACTATAACAAAAAAAAAGATTCTCGCCATGAATATGTCCTATGCTGCCGACATGGTTTAAAGCAAGCACCAATCAATCAACAAAATATATCAACAAGAACTCAGTAAATTAAAAAAACACCAAAAAAACGTGTAATTAAATACAATAAGCCATGTCCTATTTATATTCTTTTAGTGAACCAGCATGAATAAAATAACAAAATTAGACAGACAATTGCCCTTCTTTTCGTTCTAAATCTAGATTTTTTTAGATCTAAAATCAGAAGCTGCTAAATATGACAACACAACCTTTCTTTAAAGACTATCAAAATTGTATTCAATTATAATTAAGCTCTGTGCATTCTCTATTCTTACCTTATGACCTTAGATGTTGCTAGGACGTAAAACAACAACAAACAAACTATTCTTACTTTGAACTGCATCAATAAAATAACCCGAATAAAAAGAAAATGTAATTTCCTTTACTCTAGTTCTAAATTAGAAAATATATACGGCAACAAGAACTTTCTCCATAGATGAATAAAATTACATGTATTTTCTATCCTCGCTATGTATGACCTTATTAGAAATAATACAAATTAAATAAAGTAATAAAACTAACACTTACTTTAAATTCAAACCTAGACTTTTCTAAATTTAAATGCTGGAAAGTCTGTGCACCTACCTTATCGTATTACTATTAGTAGCTCAACAGTGCAAGTGCAGATCTCTCAGCATTGTATCCGGTGTGGCGGTTTCAGCGCCCGGTCAGTTTCAGCGGCCTGTCGTGGCGTCTGCGCATGCGCGGATTTTAAGACATATGCAAAACACCCATGGCCTCGCCGGCTACAAGCTCAGCTGTAACTATCGCTGGTGCCCGGCAGTGTTAGGGACCGATTAGGCCGAAATCTATTGAATGCGATCATATTTAACAGAATTACATACTCAAATAATGAAATATAATTAAATTAACCTTAAATTCCAAGCGATATTAACGTAGCAGCTAGATCAGCGTCGAATCGCCGAGTGTAAACAAAACAAATAGCAGTGCTAGCCGCAACGTGCGAAAATCCGCAGAAGCCACGACAGGCCGCTGGAACTGACCGGGCGCTGAAACCGCCACACCGGCTAACATGTGCTTATGTCAGCCCACGCTCTCCAGCAGAGTTTTACATGAGGTCTCTCGATCTAGGCCGAAGGCCAAGTATATGTTTGGAGAGTGAGTTTATTCGTAAATAAGTTTGGAGAACTTTCAATTTTGTTTGCATACCTGTGTATATGAAGTGTTCAGGTGTAAAAACCGACAAACGCCATCTGGGCTGAAATGAAACCTTGACTAGCAGGTTTGAGCCGAAGCTGCCATTATTCCGATAATCAAATCGGTTGTTTTTTTTAGAAGCTGCTACATCTCCTATATAATAAATATCCTACTCAATCTGGAATTGATAGACTAACTGGAAAGCACAACAATTTTATTTTACAGACACCAACTGAAGTCGATTTGATAGTTTTGGTGCCTGAACTCTTCAAATAAATAAACCAATCGTTAATGATAATCTCAAAATCAGTCGGACAAAACTGGGCAACCAATAAACCGATAACCCAAAAAGTACCAGCCACATTTAGATTAAACCACTAAAGACACAAAGATATGCTTAGTTTAGTTTTGTTGTTGTTGGGGTCTTACATCCTTTTTAGTTACATGGACACTTTGAAAACCATGTCATGTGGTTTTGAGAGTGTGCACTCTTCCATGCTGTAGCACACAATCCCTCTATTCCGACAAGAGGTGCTGAATATCACAAGACAAATAGCGCCACCAGTGAGTAAACAAGGCATTCCCTCTCCTATATTTCTATGGTATGTTCATGCATCATATATCTCAAGTTAAAGTTGCATAGTCCGATGGATTTGCGTTTTGGTCATTTTTCTGAGATAAATGGTCATGTTGCATCGGCAACATGGGTAATTCGGGATCGACACGGGTCTCCTGCCTCCCACCGCTACCCCGTCCCCCGACCTATACTTTAGTTCCCCCTTTTAACTATAGGGGGCTGGGAGGCGACTCCAGGTGGCGCCTGCGCGCTGGTAGCCGCCGCTTGTAAACCGGGCCATGCCACTGTGACATCACTTCCGCCCTCTCGCCTCTCCAGATGGCACTTCACCACCAGACACCGACCCGAGACCACCTCCCGCCTTTTCCGTAGTTCCATGTCATGTCCTGAATTATATTAAATTGATCATTATAATCTGCCCTATTTCAGGATAAAGTAACTTTGAGATATTTGAAATTCAAACATGCAAACTTAGTTTTGGCAAGCACGCCAAAACTCTGACACCATAGGCTTCAACAGTAGTAGGTTCTATCAAATTGTTTCAGTGTTCCCTTCTATGTGGCAATAAATGCTTAATATGTGCATCATAATCTAAGTTAGATATGTCGAGTCAAACCTATATCATTATTTCGGTTTAGAAAATTTGATGCTTCATTGGACTATGCAGCTTTAAACAAAAGCGTCAGCAGAGAAAATATCGTCTAGAAGAAGAAGACCACATAGCACACCTAAGCTGTGTGTATATATATGCACTGTAACACACACACACACACACTGTACGGATGTATATAACAATAGACTACATCACGGTTCCAGCGGCGCGGTGCATTGTGGGATGCATCAGAGCAAAACATGCCCCCCAAAAGCACATGGCACATGCTAATACACTGGGTGCAGCTATGAAATGTGCTAGTTTCAGATCATCTCAGCTCTTGTTTGAAACATAGAATACCAGCTAAAAAAATATATATAATAAATTAAGATATTAATCTTTTATCCAGCATTGCATTTACATCAATATAATCAGCACATCTTATGCCATGTGCATTTAGATTTAGATAGATCTAGGCACTCAGACTAGTGTTAGAGCCATAGCCAGAGTACTCAATGCATTGTCAATGGCAGTGAGCAATCTCCATACAGAAAAAGTAAAATATTGATAAAACCACACCACCTAGACACAAACCGCTTGGAACACATATAGAAAACATGTTTATCAAAAAGATTATATTAAATTGATATGGTTAGGGTTTTGGATTTCTATTAATTTTGAATAAAACTAAAGTTTTTCACTGCGCGTATAGGCAAACTCAATGGCCGTACGCCTTTGCTTTGCTCCCAAGGCCGTTTTCAGCGCATGCGCAGTCGGAACCGTGATCTAGTTTATTATTTCTTACAAATTATTGCCAAGCTTACAAGTTGTACCGTCGTTTCCATAGACGTGTATCGGGAACTTTTGCTAACAACATAGACAATCAATCAACATAATATCAATCAATCAGTCAACATAATGACAGTCAATTCCCACATGCAATGCTGCAGCTTGTTCAAATGATTCAGCTCACACATTAAAGTTCCACAGTCCGCGAAAAGCAAAACACCTATCTAGATTTGAACCTATATATCCAACTTAGATAATAGCGCATTTATTAAGTATATCCTGCTACATAGAAGGGCATAATGTGTCAATTTAAATATAACCTGTTACTTTTTTTAAGCTGGTGGGGGAAATTTTTACCAGCACGCCAAAAGTAATTTTGCACTTGAAATATCTCTGAAGTTAGTCAGTCAGTTTAAATCAAAGTTACTTCAATCTAAAATAAGGTAGATTATAACAAATCAACATGCTATATTTATCTTAGAAAATCAAAGCTATCGGACCATGCTTCTTTATAGTTGCATAGTCCGATGGTTTTGAGTTTCTGCCATTTTTCTTTCTGAGATAAACATATTGAATTGATTGTTATAATCTATCTAACTTTGGTTTGAAGTAACGTTTATTTTAAAGGGATAACTTTTGAGGTATTTGAAGTGCAGACATATAAAATTAGTTTTGACAAGCACGCCAAAACTCTGACACCATAGGCTTCTGCAGTACAATAAAACTTTTAATATTTTTACAGGAATTTGTTTCCCTTGGGCACAAACATATAAGTGTGAGCTTTTAAATTTAATGAGTGTCTATTGACACATAATTTGTGCCCAATAGACAAGTAAAAGCGATGGTTTGAACGAAAAAGAAACATTTCTCGCTGTGAATATGGCGTAAAGCAACCACTAATCAATCAATTAATCTGCAGTTGCAGGTTCTATTAAATTGGCTCAGTATTCCCTTCTGTGTGGCAACACATGCTTAATAAATGCACCAATATCTAAGTTAGATATGTAGAACCAAATCTAGATAATTGTTTTGGTTTTGAGAATTGGATGCTTCATCGGACTGCAACTTTAGCCAACTCAGTCATCAGTTCATGTCTGCAGAAGGCAGACACATTACCGCAGTATCATCTATTATTGAGAGATATTTTCTTGAGCGCCACCTTAGGGAAAAGTCCATCAACCCTGGGCGATAATGAATGATACCAAGCCAATTAATTATGTATTATATATAAGAGTAAGTCCATCACCCCTGGGCGATAATGAGTGATGCAAATCAAATTAATTATATATAAGGGTAAGTCCATCACCCTTGGGCTATAATGAATGAAACCAAACCAATTAAATATATACAAAGGTAAGTCCATCACCCCTGGGCGATAATGAGTGATGCAAAGCAAATTAATTATATATAAGGGTAAGTCCATCACCCTTGGGTGATAATGAATGAAACCGAGCCAATTAATAATACATTATATATAACTTATAAGGGTAAGTTCCTCACCCCTGGGTGATAATGAATGATACTGATCCAATTAATTATATATAAGGGTAAGTTTGCCAGCCATGGGCGATAATGAGTGATGCAAAATAAATTAGTTATATATTAAATATAAGAGTAAATCCGTCAGCACTGGGCGATAAATGAGTGATGTATAAATCAAATTAACAGCATTTCTTGACTTAATGTTAAATGGCTGAGTGTGTAATATATATTATCCATGTTCGTTTCTGTCCTTTACGTGAGTTAGTAGACACTCGCAACAATAGAAACCTCACTAAGGTCACCTCATGATGAGAGTGCACGCCCAGCGGTTAATTCGGTTCGACCACCCCAAAGGCGAGTGTCAGCGTTTGCAGTTTGTATTTCCGGTTTCCTAGTTCAACTCGCCAAGCACATTATTATGATTATTATTAATATTATTACCCGCTTACAAACATGTGAGCGTATGGGCAAGAAGTATGTTTGGAGAGTGAACGATGTGTACGTCGTGGTTCTCGGGCCAACTCGTCACGTGACTGAACAGACGACATTCCGCCGGTTGCTAGGCAACATCAGCTGGTGGATGTTTTGTTGTTGCCCCACTGTTCCAATCGCAGACGAAAGCAGTCCGTGTGACCCCCAAGTTGCCGGATCTCAGCGAAACCTCCTTCTGCGCATGCGCGAGGCGAGGTGTCGCACTTCCGCCAACGCGCACACATGACGCTGCGAGCTCTCAGCTGGTACCGGCTGGTTTTGTACACTGGTCCCACTTCAGTCCTGTATCGGGAAATGGTGCTGACGGTTAGTGTATGTACACGAGTTGGTGTTCCTCTGCGTGGAGGCGTAGTACAGTATAACCCCGTTAAACCAAGCTCGGTTAAACTAAACTATCGGTTAATCCTAACTTTTTTCCGTGGCGGCAATATACTACCATTTATCATATAAAAAAGTTGGTTAAACCAAAGTCGGTTAATCCAAACAAAATTGTCAGTCCCAGGCCACTTCCGGTATGGTTAAACCAAACTTTCATGTTACATCTGGTCATCTGAGACCCCACCGCCTCTTATGCCACACTTGCTTGGACAAGTGTTAGCAATAGTGTGTGTGTGGGGAGGGGGCAGGAGTAGGGTGGTTAGCCGGGCAAGGGAAGTCAGTGTGTTGGGACAGTAGTGTGTGTATTGACGGAGGGGGGGGGGGGGGTGCGGGAGGGAGGGGGGAGAAGGAGGGCGAGCCGGATGGGAAAAGTGAGTGTGTGTGTGGGTAGTAGTATGTGTGTGCGGGGGGAGGGAGTCAAAGTCGAAGCCAAAGCTCAGTTAAACCAGAGAGCGTGTATATAAACAGATGAGAGGGACAACTCCCATACTAGAGCATGTAACATCTGCCGACTGTGGCGCTCCAAGTGGTGGTTGTTGAACAGTATATGTGACAGTGTGTCAAACTCAAGTGCATTGTCAATGGTCCTGTGTGCAATCTTCAGTCCAGACACACAGAGAAATATCACTAAAGATACACACACACTAGAACACAAACTGATGGAATACACATAGACAACATGTTTACCAACGAGGTTATATTGAGATTGATATGGTTAGGCTTCTGGATTTCTACTTAATTTTGAATAACACTGACATTTTTCACTACGCGTCTACGACAAACTCAAGGCATTGTCAATGGCCTGAGCAGTCTTCGTACAGACAAAAGTGAAATATCTCTAAAACTACACCACGATAGACTAACCGCTCGGCCGCCCTATAGAAACAGCGATGTTTACCAGAGGATTCATATTAGGCCAGGAGTAGAGTGGTTAGGCGGGCAGGGATGTCTATTAGTTTGGGACAGTAAGTACAATGTGTTTGACGGAGGGGTTGGGGGTGCTGGCAGAGGGGATGGGTTGGAGAAGGATGGCGAGCGGATGGGAAAAGTGAGTGTGTGTGTGGGTAGTAGTGTGTGTGTGCGGGGGGAGGGAGTCGAAGTCGAAGCCAAAGCTCAGTTAAACCAAGGATCGGTTAGCAATAGTCTGTGTGTGTGTGGGGGGGGGGGGGGGGGGGTGTCGGGAGGGAGGGAGGGAGGGGGGAGTAGGGTGGTGAGCCGGATGGGGAAAGAGGGTGTGTGTGGGCAGTAGTGTGTGTGGGTAGGGGGAGGGGGCAAAGTCAAATTCAAAGTCGAAGCCAAAGGTTGGTTAAACCATTGATTGGTTCATTTCTAGGGTCCCTTCAAGTTTCGTTTAACGGGGTTATACTGTATTATGAAGCGGTTGGATAAGAATGGTGGTGGTCAATTATGAACCCCCACAAAGTGACCCTGTGAAGGTGTGACTTCATAGTTGTAACTATGTGAGGGTGTGAATGTGAAGGTGTGACTATGTGAAGGTGTGAGTGTGAATGAAGGTGTGACTGTGAGTGATTGTGAAGGTGATACTGTGAATGACGATGTTAAGGTGTGACTGAGAGTGACTATGTGAAGGTGTGACTGTGAGAGTGACTTTGAAGGTGTGACAGTGTGTGAAGGTGGGACTATGTGAACGTGTCTGAGTGACTATGTGAAGGTGTGACTGAGTGACTATGTGATGGTGTGACTGAAGGTGTGACTCTGTGAAGGTGTGACTGTGACTCTTTGAAGATGTGACTGTGAGGATGTGACTGTGAAGGTGTGACTGTGATTGACTGAAGGTGATACTGTGAATGACGATGTTAAGGTGTGACTTTGAGAGTGACTGTGAAGGTGACAGTGTGAGTGACTTTGAAGGTGTGACAGTATGTGATGGGTGTGGCTATGTGAAGGTGTGACATAAATTATCTGAAGGTGTGACTATGTGATGGTGTGACGTTGTGAGTGACTGTGAAGGTGTGACTGAGTGACTATGTGAAGGTCTTACTGTGTGAGTACTATGAGAACGTGTGACTATGCGAGGTGACTGAGTGACTATGTGAAGGTCTTACTGTGTGAGTACTATGTAAATGTGTGACTGTGTGAGGTGTGACTGAGTGACTATGTGAAGGTCTTACTGTGTGAGTACTATGTAAATGTGTGACTATGTGAGGTGTGACTGAGTGACTATGTGAAGGTCTTACTGTGTGAGTACTATGTAAATGTGTGACTGTGAAGGTGTGACTGAGTGACTACGTGAAGGTGTGACTGAGATTAATTATTTTTCGATGAACCATGTTACATATTATTGAATATTTCGAATAATGTTACATATTATTGAATATTTCGAATAATGCGCATATAAGTCAGTGGTGGAAGTTGTATGTCCTCCTAGCAACATAGGAATTTGTATCAAGAACGCTACTTACTTGTGACAGTGCGCCTTTCATGCAGGTTTATAGTGCTGCTCCACTGAGATAACACTGACTGACAACATGATACCAGATCCCCACACGGTGACTTTTTCCTGACACCCAATTAACAGTCCACACACCTACCATGCTAAATGCAACACCACACCTGGGCCGTGTTCAGGGTCCGTCTCGGAGGCGCCTCGGAGGCGCCCGTGACGTCAGGCTAGTCTGAACGGGTTTAGCTGTTGGCTCGAAATGCTGCGCTCTGATTGGATGAAACCACTGCAGGCGGCGGCCATTTTCGAGGCGCTGTTTGTCTCCTGCCTGAAAAGGGAGGCGTCGCCGAGACGTCGCCGAGACGGACCCTGAACGCAAATAGACCAAAAAGCATCGCGGAGACGTCGCCGAGGCGCCTCCGAGACGGACCCTGAACGCGGCCCAGGTAGCGACAAGTCCTTGGTTTGAGTTGGCCGGGGTTCAAACTCACAATATGTCACACAGGAGGTGGACACTGTACCGCTAGGCCATCCGGTCTGGTTATATAAAGTTAATATGCATGATGGCACATAGTATTATACTGAGCCATAGTATTATACTGAGCCCAGGCCCTCCCGCCGACAACCAGCGACGACAAGCTGCAGGAACCGGAAGTTCCGGTCCATGCCAAGCACCATGTGTTACCAACAACCCTACCCTAACAGCAGGGCTCATATTGCTGGCAAGTGACTATCAACACTAAAACAGCAAACTGCAACTAACAAACTCACATAGCTAACCACGGTGGGATAGCACTAGAATATTCTTCTCGCACCGACAGTGACATACTCCTCGGTTAACTCCAACTGACCGTGTTCTACACTAAAACCTAATATGAATAAGCAATGCTTAGCACCGACCCGCCCACATTCATCGGAATTACGAAACTGTCTATTGAAATTGAATATGTTATTAACCAATCGCTGTCGTCCACCTTTTGCTGCGGACAGAAGTTCAACGAGTTTGTATGGCGTCGAGAGCCAAACAAATGCCTGTGGTTTTGAGTTTGCATTCTATGGAGTGTGCCGCTACACGCAGTGCAGAACTAAATTAATAGAAATACAGAACAATTTGGCATAAACATGAAAGTTTGGAATTACAAACTTGTCTATTGACATATACATATAAATGCTTGGAGAATTATTTATTTATTAACACAAGTATAGTACAAATGGTGGCCGCATTAGGACGATTTCCGTTTCCGTTTGCTGGATTTTGATTTCTCGATTATTCAACACGAGTTTACAAATGGCGGCGCCCATAGGGGGCTATTTCCGTTTCCGTTTGCTGGATTTTGGTGATTTCATTTCCCACCTCTATGAATACAGGTATTGTTTATGTATATATATATATACACATGTTAGTCATTAGCCTCCATGTGGGTGGGTCGGTATTACAATGCTACCTAAATGAATACAGAAAATAACTTCTGCGTATATTCTAAATGCCATCAAAATACTCGCATCGATCCGTCTAATATCGATGTAGTTATATGACACTTGTGTTGCCATCTCACTGTGGAACTTGTAGGTATCTATCGGGAAGCCATTGTGCTATATACTGCAAATTGTGTATTTAACCGCTACTGTTAGCTCACTAGGGGCGTAATCAACTCGGGTCACCCGAGCCACTTTTTTGCGCATGCGCACATCCTACAGACTCGGGTCGAATAATCGAATACGCTTCTCCGCGCTCGGGTGGACAATTTTTTTTTTTTTTTTTAATAAGCGATAAAGCTAGAGCAAAATAGGACTTAAAGTATTTTATGATATCCTAGTTTAGCTATGTTTCCATTTCGTTAATCTAAGTTACTCTTTAAAAAAAAACATGCATGACTGGTACCGATAGCTGTTATCCTGCAGGACGTTACTAGATCAAATGTGACGTCATCGCTTGTAGCCAACCCCAGCTAGGAGGTGGGTTACTTGGGTCGGATCGTTTTGCACACGGCACGTGTATTTGTCGACTCTACTCGCTGTGTTTGATTTGAAATTCTGACGACTCGGGTGACCCGAGTCGCTCGGGTCGTGTTAATCGATTACGGCCATCAATACATAGATAATCGATATACCTATTCTTTTGTAACTAATCCTGAATTAAAAAAATGGCTGGAATACCAGTGTGTTGACCCTGACAAAAGAACTTTGCTAGCAGGATAAACATATTTACATACACAAAATCAAAAAAAAAATCTTGTTTATCAACTTCGCCTACAGCTGATTATCAGTGCACGAAGGCACTGAACATGTCACGTGACGGTGGTGGGGAGGAGGGTCGGGGCAGGGGGTGACCCAAGACATCAAATCATTTCTCCCATTCTCCACCACAGATCTGACACAAACATACATCATGCAAACCAAATATTTACATGCAAACACAAAGAGCTATCGAATAAGTTGCTACTTAGTTTATTATTTAAACAATAATGGCATACTCCCCACCCTCTCCCACATTTGTAAATATTACATCAAATAGACCAGACTGATAACAAAGAATATATATAGATAGACATCGATATATAACCTAATTAAAGCTGTAGTTGCAAGGGTGTGCTGCAGTGACAACAGAATATAATAAAATAATGCAGTTTTTGTTCGATGGAATACAACAGGAATGTAAAATGGGAATATATATATGTAAGGCGACTTTATAGTGCTGCCCCACTGGGAGATCAGGCTGCCCGCACCATGGCCTGATAGTAGTGACTGAGAAGAAAAGGGAAATCGCTACACAGAACCGTACAGGATGACAATACAATAATAACGCAAGCAGTTCAGTGACAACATCAAACAGGGTACACATAGTTTCTTTGTTCGGAGCTCTTCGTAAGAGAAGTAAAAAGATTGTTACAACCGTTGTGGTATTACAAGCCTTGTTGGTACAGATGGGTAT
The DNA here is from genome assembly GCA_030323885.1 of Branchipolynoe longqiensis. Lineage (NCBI taxonomy): Eukaryota > Metazoa > Annelida > Polychaeta > Phyllodocida > Polynoidae > Branchipolynoe > Branchipolynoe longqiensis. The sequence goes on along the minus strand of CM059195.1, from coordinate 81,620,775 downwards.
TTGATATACACACTTCTCAACTGAAGCAAGCCACTATCGGCTTAGAAGCACTCCTACCATTTGACTCAAGTGAGTCATTTGTGTGGCGACTCTTCCAGAAATGAGTCATTTGTGTGGTGACTCTTCCAGTAATGAGTTATATGTGTGGTGACTCTTCCAGAAACGAGTCATTTGTGTGGTGACTCTTCCAGAAATTAGTCATTTCTCAACTGCTCCAAACATCAGGCATCTTTTGTCATTGTTTTGTTCATGTTCTTTCAATGAAATTAAAAATAATAATTGGATAATACATAGACGGTAGGTAAACAACACACAAATAACTACCTCGTATGTTTTGAGGTTAAATGACTTCCAGCAGTATACTTTCTGAACACTAGTATCAGGAACTCGATTTGAAAACACCAGGTAGGTGCATCACCACGAGAAAGTTTCTTTGATGGGGCTTTACGTCCTAGCAACATCTAAGGTCATATCAGGACGTGCAACGAGAAAGCAGTGAGCTTGTTTTGTTTATCCGTAATATATAAAATATTTTAATAACTAAGATTGAGTGCAAATACAATTTGTCATTGCTTAATCACAGAGCAAAAAGCGAACACTTTTGTGTTTAAAATATAAACAATAAACCTGATTCACGCGTCCTGGAATACAAAGCTTGTGCAACCATGGCTTATTTGTTTACACCACAATGGCACTGTGAAATATGTATAACATGAATTTTAACTCTGGTTGCCGATAGAATGGTCGAGGGGTCGTATATCTCAAGCTAAACAAAAGCGTCAGCAGAGAAAAGATTGTCTCCTTCATCTACCAGACTCTAACAGCAGCTACACACACGCCCAACGTGCCACCACACATTCCGAGCAAATATTGGACTCATCAGTCATCGATGAGTTCACAACAAATGATGAGTTGCTGTCATCATCGCCACCGATGGAGAACCAAGAAGGAGGTGTAAGGTATTTTGTGTGTACCAGAACCAACATAAAAACATGGCTAATGAATGACCACCAAAATAGTTTTCAATTGAAATTCATTGTGTAAAAGTTACTAATAGTTTTTCCAACTCGATTACGTGATTCAGTAATCGACAGTAGCGTCACCCAGTGGTAAAGCTATGGCAATCTTATTATACATATAATACCGAACGGTGGTTAAGTTTTAGTGCCGTTCTGATCACTACTCCTCTGTTAATCAGCGCTGCCAAAGTACATTATCGTACTCCATTGTTGCTTCGCCATATATGGGTATTAATAGCATGTTTTTTTGTGCCTATCGTATTTCACTGGTGCCATAGACAGCACAAAACAACTTTTGTTGATGTTTGACTGAGTGGATCGGCGCAAAGTTATTGGTCAGTCAAAAAGATGAAACATATAGAATAACTGCAACTAATACTGTGACAGTTCAGTGGTTTGCCACCAGGCAGCGGATATTGTATTTGTGGTGGTATTGCAACAGTTTTCTGGTAGATGGCAGCATTGAAAGAGTTCTCAGGCGTTAGGAGAATATACTTTACCTAGCTTTAACCCGTGCTGTGCACAGGTTAAAGCTAGTATCAATGTCATTCGCTTTCAACACCAGGGAAAGGCTATGTAAAATATAGATAAAAGATTCACCCCATACTTCCAGTACAAGGGTGAATGATAACGTAGTCTACATACGGGGGAAAATAGCTTTAGTATGGAACAAGTAGAATGCCTGGCACCATGGTCAAATGGTTACTTATATCAGCACAGAGTTGGTGAAATGGGAGAGAATGCAAAAAGACAAGATGGCGGCCAGAGAACGCCGTCGATTTCACTTTGAAATTGCATTAAAGTATATGTTTTATTATATTTTCCAACTCAAAAGTAGCGGGTAAATATGAAGACATATACAAAGAATAAATGTTGCTTCTTAGATTGTGAAATTAGGCTTTCATGAAGACTCATTTCACTAGCCTGATTTTTCGACCGTTTTTATATAAGGCTGGTTTTCATCCGTGTACTACAAGTACCGGGTGAATCTTTTATCTATGTAAAATAATGATTCCTTCCATCTGTACCCATTCAAACATTTATTTGTATGCCTTGTGAGCTTTGTTCGTGGATTGGTCACGTGAATCAGGACTATTGAAACCAGAGGGGAATCACCCTGACTACAACGACAAATAAGCAGGAATGTCATGCACACACATCTGAGGATATATATCTATATATGGGTCGTTCTCACAAACTGTGTACCACTTTTGTGACATGGAAACCCAAAGTGAAAACATTCCAAATAATAATAGCAGAATTCTTATTCATATAAAGGGTTTATATGTTATGCATATGTCAAAATTTAATTTCTTTTCTCACTTTTTGATTTGGATATTATGCAAATTGAGAAAGCTGATAAAATCAGCATCCATTCATAGCACCATTTTAACACACATCTATAACATCATTTTAACACGCACAACAAATTCAAATGAGATTTTATGGATTACACTTAAGTCATATGAATTGTTTCTTACAAGAAAACTGTATATGTATGGTGTCAATATGAAAATCTTCATATTTGTTACTTTGGCACAAAATCACATAAGCATATTTTGGATACATTTTGTGCGATAGATTAAATACATGTAGTATTGCTAACATAATTAATACGCAGAGTCAACGATAATTATTTTACTTACTGCCCCTCAAAAAGTAGCCTGAATAATTAACAATGTAACTTGGAAATAAAGAAATGTGGTACACAATTTCTGAGAATCACCAGTATATGTATATATATACATATATATATATATGGAGTGGCAGGCAACAACATCAACTACTGTGTTCTTGCTGGTTTTCAGTGTGACTAGGCCTTACCAAGAAGCAGGGTTCATTCCCTTCGCCTGCTCCTGAAGATTCAGTCTAGAGAAAAGTCAAAGAACAGTAACAGCGAATTTGAGCAACAGGTCAATCTGGTCAGCAGGAACAAAAGTATGGATTGAGTCAGGGTTTGGTGTGGATTTAAGTTTGGTAGGAGAAGCATGTGGCTTCTTGCAGAAAGCTGTGCCTTCCAGAAGAGAGCAATGCTTCGCTGGCTACAAACTGGAAGACCGGTTCAAACTTAGGAGCAGCTCATAGTCATAGTATACAAACAGTTGCATCATTTTTCTGTATTAGATGGAAGTAAGGGGGGAGGTTGTAGTGTACAGTTGAAAAATTCAGGGTGTAAAAAGGCTAAAATAAGAGTGAACAAAAAGTAGGTGTAAAGTTTTAAAATTCAGGGTGTAAAAAGGCAAAAATAGAGTAGTTAAAAAGTAGGAACTCTTTAAAAAGGTAGCTGGTACTTTCTGCTACACTTGATAGTGTCTAGTTGTCAAGTCTAGTTAAGGTTTATCGGTGCTATTAGCAAGATGTTGAACTATTCGCGCCGGGCAAGCGGTGTTGCATAATGGGAGTGTGGGGTATTAACCTTTTGACCCCATTGCTAATACTAATTTCTTTTCATTTTCATTTCAAAAGTGACAGAATGAATTCTACCTTTTCACAGTGAATACAGCTTTTTCTGCTGGCATGGTGTAAAGCCATTACCAATCATCACCTAGATTTACTGGGAATTTATAATAAGGCTAGATTAAAAAACAACTTGTTTAACATCCCGCCCGACCTGAGAAATGCCCTCGACCTCCAAATATATATTTACTCTATCTCAAAAACCTTCAAATATAATATTAAAACTCAAAACAATGCTTTCCCGCCTGTTGCAAAGATTGTGCAATGACCGACAAACTTATCCTGACGATTTCGTAGTAATTTCAATGTTTTCTTGTTCAATTTCTAGCGAGAAAGTGTCTATGGTCTTATCTACCTTCCTGTCATGCCTTCTGACCATGAATAGCATAGTTGGTTTTCGGCTTCCTGTACACAGCCATTCTACATACAAAATAAACAATAAATGATCAAAAACCTCCCACCCGACTTGGAAAAATTGAAATGGGTGGATGCTAAACAAGTTTTCTTTTTTATGTGGCCTAACGCAAACAAAGCACATGAATCACCAAAACCGCATCTGGGAGCAGCGAGTGCATTGAGGAAGATCAATTACTCAAATTGAGATTTCTCCGACATTAACAAATGAATGTTCAATAAAGAAATATGTATAAAAATGAGATTTCTTTGCATAATTGGCTGTGACGTCAGCATTTACCTAGGTCTCTCGGACATGGATATATGGCTTGACAGGATTGATCAAATTACCCCTCTTACAAAAGATTTGGAAATGCATTTAAATGATGCTTGATGAAAATATTCTCTATAAACCTTTAGAAATAATACTCTGAGGACAAAGTTCCACTTTAGGGGCTAAACGCGAATAGTTAAATTGTTTCACTACTACAGTTAGAAGCGAGATCTCTGATGTTTATATTCCAATGTCTATATTAAGCTTGAATGGATAGGAGCCTGCTAGAGAATGATATGGCCATTAAGTAGGAATCTATGCTAGATTTAGCCAAAAGTATTGTATTTAATACAAATAATGTAAGTCAGCTTAAACGCACCAGATATAGCACACTGAGACTGGAACTATACTTTGACAAATGGTCTCCAAGCACACTTTTTCAGTTTGTGTAACTGAATATGTTGGCAGAGAGCACTGAAGTCAGTGTCCACAATGGCTAGTGTGCAGGTGTAACCTAAAGGGGTTCTCCGGTGTTTCCCGATCTGCGGGGAATCATATTTGGTCCTGTGGGGAACCATATTAGGTCATGTGATGAGGGAATCCCACCCGTAACGTCATTCATATATTACATTCCGAGTTTGTTTGTCGTCTCAGTGGACTATACCGGGTGATTTTAATGCTGCGAGGCTTAAAGATAACTTAAGCTACATCCCAGACAGCACACAGTCGTCGGCCCGACGGCGGCCCGACGGCGGCCGCTCCGGCGGCCCGACGGTGGAAAACGCCGTCGGGCCGACGTTGTTTTGTCCAACCTCCCGCCGTCGGGGCGACGGCGGCTGCCGCCGTCGGGCCGACGGCGACAACCGCCGTCGCCCCGACGGCGTCGGGGCGACGGCGGCTGCCGCCGTTGGGCCGACGGCGACAAACGCCGTCGGGCCGACGTTGTTTTGTCCAACGTCCCACCGTCGACCCGACGGCGTTTTTCGCCGTCGGGTCGACGGCGAAAAACGCCGTCGAGTCGACGGCGAAAAACGCCGTCGAGTCGACGGTGGGACGGTTAATACATCGTAATAAATTACAAGTTATTTGTTCAAATAGAACGCTGTCCAAGTCCAACGATCGCACGTGTTGTGCTGGCAACTCGAGCCGGCGACTCGAGTCAGGTGGCGATTCGAAGCAAAGAAACCTTATCGGATGATTCAAATCGTATTAACACGAATAATTCCACTAATACTTCGTAATAAATTACAAAACTTTTACAGAATAATCTAAACATATTAATAAACAAACGTCTTAAATAATTCCTTTAAATTCCTCCGATTTCTGGCGTTATTTGTTCAAATAGAACGCTGTCCAACGATCGCACGTGTTGTGCTGGCAAATCGAAGTAAACAAACCATATCGGATGATTCAAATCGTATTAACACGAATAATTCCACTAATACTTCGTAATAAATTACAAAACTTTTACAAAATAATCTAAACATATTAATAAACATACCTGTTAAATGATTCCTTAAAATTCCTGGTATTTTCGGAGTTATTGGTAGAAAAAGAACACTGATCGCAATCGCACGTGGTCCGCGGGCGACTCGAGCCGGAAAGCAAATCTAAAGAACTGCGCATGTGCGGCCCACTACCGTCGGCTCGACGGTGGCTCGACGGTGGACCAGACGTGGAAAATGAATGCAAACCTGCGGCGGCCCACCACCGTCGAGCCGACGATGGCCCGACGGTGAATCAAAAGTGGAAAGGGATTGAACCCTAACGTCGGAACACCACCGTCGGGCCGACGGTGGCCCGACGGTGGCTCACAAGTGGAAAAGGATTGAAACCTAAGGTCGGGACACCACCGTCGGGCCGACGATGGCCCGACGGTATACCAAGTGTGGAAAATGAATGCAAACTTGCGGCGGCCCACCCACCGTCGGGCCGACGGAGGCCCGACGGAGGCCCGACGGCTCAAAAGTTTAACCCTAACGTCGGAACACCGCCGTCGGGCCGACGATGGCCCGACGGTGAATCAAAAGTGGAAAGGGATTGATTCCCAACGTCGGAACACCGCCGGCGGCCCGACGGTGGCCCGACGGTGGCTCAGAAGTGGAAATGGATTGATTCCCAACGTCGGAACACCACCGTCGGGCCGACGGTGGCCCGACGGTGGAAAATTGGTGCCGACGGACCGACCAATAGCCGACGTCGGGCCGACGGCTGTGTGCTATCTGGGATCTACAACTATATCTTCTCACACTGCCTCGCTACCATCACCTTCACTACCAACAAAATATGACCACAACTTAGCACACAACCTCATGTGAACGGGATAACAAAAAGTCTGATACCCACATTCTCAATGTGAAGGTTCAGTGGCCTAAAAACCAATGAAACTGAAGTTCATTTGATCTAATATAGTCAGTATTAAAAAATTGACTTTCTAATGGCTGACCAGTGATAAATAAATAGCAAACATTGTAAAAATGTTGCATTTTACGCTAATTTAAGACTGCCCTTTTGATTATTGTAAAAGTAAACATTTTTTTTAAGCATTGCTATTTTGGAATTTAAATAAATGTCAATAACATTAAAAAAATTATTTTAAACGTCAAAACAAGAAGGAAATAGGTGTTGAAAAAAAAAGAAAATCTTCAACCAACATAAACAAATATCTTAAAAATCTGATTTTGATCGTTCAATAATGTCTCTATTGAACTTCAAGTGAATAACCTGAATTGTGTTTTTCTAGTACTGCTTTGTTGTTGGTTGTTGGAGTTTTACATCCTGGCAACATCTAAGGTCATATCAGGACGCGAGTACTACTTTGTAAACCAATGAAACTGAAGTTCATTTGATCTAATATAGTCAGTATTAAAAAATTGACTTTCTAATGGCTGACCAGTGATAAATAAATAGCAAATATTGTAAAAATGTTGCATTTTACGCTAATTTAAGACTGCCCTTTTGATTATTGTAAAAGTAAACATTTTTTTTAAGCATTGCTATTTTGGAATTTAAATAAATGTCAATAACATTAAAAAAATTATTTTAAACGTCAAAACAAGAAGGAAATAGGTGTTGAAAAAAAAGAAAATCTTCAACCAACATAAACAAATATCTTAAAAATCTGATTTTGATCGTTCAATAATGTCTCTATTGAACTTCAAGTGAATAACCTGAATTGTGTTTTTCTAGTACTGCTTTGTTGTTGGTTGTTGGAGTTTTACATCCTGGCAACATCTAAGGTCATATCAGGACGGGAGTACTACTTTGTAAACCTATTTCAATATCCTCCAACAAACCATCACAATGCAGTAAATCAAGAACAGAGGCACATTGACTGATTGAGCGTCTACAGTTCTAAGACACAAGTGGGACTCTTCAGAGACTCGGATCTCTTCAGAGGTGGAGGCTTGGAAGCTACTTGACCTCCGGAAGTACTTCTGCTGAGAGCGTGTGCCACTGCTCGTAAACGTTGTCAGGCGTCTTCAGAGTGTTGAACCAATGGCGAAGCCGCTCGCCCTTACTGTTGATGCCTAACTGGACTCCGCCTGAAACACCAGGTGGCAGCACTGTGTTAGTTTTTGGTTTGTTTTTTCTTGAAGATTTATACTACCTATCATGGATAAGTCTGAATAGACTTGTTTTCACCATTAGACAGCTTGTCGATACTTTTACCGAACCAAGGTATTTTTAACCTCCCACACCACATAGACATGGTATGAGAGCAACCAGCCTTTGATGACGCTGTAAGTTATACACAGCGGTGGAAATACAAATTGGCAGAGGGAATCGAACCACTGATCTTCAGATTAGGAGTCTGACCTCGAAAAAAAGTCAGACACTAACCACTCTGCTTGTTTATTTAGCGACCCACCAGCAGAAAAAGTAAACATCAGCTATTGGGGGAGGTCATACAATGGCTAACCATATCTGACTAAAAAAAATTACATTACATTTTTTTACATTTTATCAAACAGGTAAAATAGAGCACAGATATGTATGCCAAAAGAGCGTACAACTGCGGTAAAATCACAAGTGGTGTATGATAAATAAAATTAAAAGTAAAAAACTTCACAAGTTAAAAATGGAAAATGAACTTTTGGTAAAAACTAGTTTATCTAAAAAATGTAATAATGAGTTGCGGGTGGAATCGGAACGACTCCCTCACACCCGCATTTGCAAATACACCCTACCTGCACTGTACTTACCAATATAATCATTTTGTTTGCCGAGATCATGATCCCAAACTGTAATTTCAAGAGATTTCTTAGCGAGTTCGTTTAATTTCATTTTGTAGACAAACTCCTGGAAAAGAGAAAACAACATGTGAATTAGCGACATCTTTCCGCTAATAGGGAGGGCAAACGAATTCATTTCTTTTAAAATACGTATAACCTTTCTAACCGACCACCTCCACAGACCGACCACTCCGCTATATCGATCGCTTTATTTGGGTCCCAACAATACCATTCTAACCCTATTCCAACTCCATAACCCGACTACCTCCCTAAATGGACCACTTAAAGTCGGTCCCATGGTTGGTCGATTTAGATAGGTTTTACTGTAGTTAGTTATCAGATGAACTTAATTTTTTTTTAAGTGATAATTTATCACATGCAACTATTCCTTTTGTAGTATTTTCAGATCATAATTGGCTTAGATAAATATACTGTAATACCACTTATGATCTTTATTTACACAACTTTGTGTCAATATTTATACATTCTACTAAGACTGTAACCCAGTCATTAAATCCGTCATTTAACATCATGTAAGACGGTCATTTAACACTAAAACAGTCCCTAGACAGTCATCTAACACCGAGTAAATCAATCAATTAACACTATGTAAAGTAATCATTTAACACCGTGTAAGACAGTCATCTAACACCGAGTAAATCAATCAATTAACAATGTAAAGTAATCATTTAACACTATGTAAAGTAATCATTTAACACTGTGTAAGACAGTCATCTAACACCGAGTAAATCAATCAATTAACAATGTAAAGTAATCATTTAACACTATGTAAAGTAATCATTTAACACTGTGTAAGACAGTCATCTAACACTGAGTAAATCAATCAATTAACACTGTAAAGTAATCATTTAACACTGTGTAAGACAGTCATATAACACTGAGTAAATCAATCAATTAACACTAAAGTAATCATTTATCACTATGTAAAGTAATCATTTATCACTATGTAAAGTAATCATTTAAAACTGTGTAAGACAGTCATCTAACACCGAGTAAATCAATCAATAACACTGTAAAGTAATCATTTAACACTGTGTAAGACAGTCATCTAACACTGAGTAAATCAATCAATTAACACTAAAGTAATCATTTATCACTATGTAAAGTAATCATTTATCACTATGTAAAGTAATCATTTAAAACTGTGTAAGACAGTCATCTAACACCGAGTAAACCAATCAATTAACACTGTAAAGTAGTCATTTAACACTATGTAAAGTAATCAGTTAACACTGTGTAAGACAGTCATCTAACACTGAGTAAATCAATCAATTAACACTGTAAAGTAGTCATTTAACACTGTGTAAAGTAATCATTTAACACTGTGTAAGAAGTCATCTGACACTGAGTAAATCAATCGATCAACACTGTAAAGCAGTCATTTAACACTATCTAAAGTAATCATTTAATACTGTGTAAAGCAGTCATTTAACACTATGTAAAGTAATCATTTAACACTGTGTAAGACAGTCATCTAACACTGAGTAAATCAATCAATTAACACTGTAAAGTAGTCATTTAACACTATGTAAAGTAATCATTTAACGCTGTGTAAGAAGTCATCTAACACTGAGTAAATCAATCGATCAACACTGTAAAGCAGTCATTTAACACTATCTAAAGTAATCATTTAATACTGTGTAAAGCAGTCATTTAACACTATGTAAAGTAATCATTTAATACTGACAGGCAGTCATTTAACATTGTGTAAATCAACCAATTAACAATGTAAAGCAGTCATTTAACACTAAGTAAAGTAATCATTTAACACTGTGTAAGGCAGTCATTTAACATTGTGTAGATCAACCAATTAAATGTTTAAATCAACCAATTAACAATGTGTAAAGCAGTCATTTAACACTATGTAAAGTAATATGGTTTAATACTGCTACACCCACTGTTGACTTAGTATTACAGTACCTCATTAAATTCAGGGTTCAGCGTCTTCTTACGAATAGCAGTCTTCCTTTTAGTCGCCTTTTCCTTGTCTGGCTTCAGGTACCTGCGGTTAATGTAATCACACCTTTACGTGTCTGACACTGAACCAGACAGCTGGTAAAACACCCCCGCAACTTGAAGTGGCCAGTTTTAGTTCCCGTCTCCACCACCAGGACTGGAGGCCGTGGTGGTGGATGGCCCACCTTATACCCCAGTCACATGAGAGCCAGCGTCCGCCTCCGACCTCCTTACGACCAAAATGACGCCAACCTCCCAGCGTCCCACTTGATACATTGATTCAAAAATGCGGTCGGCGACCTAGCGCCGACCAGTCGGCGAGTTCAGTCGGGGACCGGTCAGCGCAAAGTAGACTGCTTTCTTTGAGTAAAAGCTGGGTGTCATTTTGGTTTTTGTCTTCTTCTCGCGACCTGGCGCAGACCGCTTGTGACCTGGCGCGGACCGCTCGTGACCTGGGCCGACCACATGGTGAGCGCGGCATTACACGTGTTAGTGCCGACTGCTCAGCGCCAGGTCGTGAGCGGTCGCTGCCGACTCGCCGACCAAGAGGTCGGTGACCTGGCAGGTCACCAACCAATGGAGCCCCGGCACAGACCGCACTGGTCGCAAGGAGGTTGCAAGTACACCAGCTGCATCCTCCTTACGACCAAAGTTTCCGAAATGGTCGCCGGGAGGTCGGAGACCTCGCGGTGCCAGACGTAAGGAGGGTGTAAGGCAGTCGGAAGGAGGACGTTTTGACGTCGCGAATCGATCATAAGCGAACGTAGGCCTCGTGTGACTGGAGTATTACTGAGACCGTGTTTGATGCTAAATTGGCAATCTGCCCAATCAAGTACTAATCGATTAATGTGTCAATCAAGTATGAATAGTTCAATCTGTTGACCAAGTACTAAAAGTACTACATTATCAATCAAGTACTAGCAGTATAATTTGCAAATCAAGTTCAAACTTATAATCTAACAATCAAGTACTATGTAGTGTCAACCAAGTACTAATTACATGTAAATCAAGTACAAACTATATAAAATGTCAATCAAGTACTAATTAAATATGGAAATCAAGTATTAACTGCATGAGTCGTCAATCAAACACTAACTATATAATATGTCAATCAATCAACTAACTATAATTTGTCAATCAAGTACTAATATAACAATATCTAAGTACTACCTATATAATTTGTCAATCAAATAATAACTATATAATATGTCAATCAAGTACTAACTATAATTTGTCAATAAAGTACTAACTTCAAATATGTCAATCGAGTACTAACTATATGTCAATCAAGTATTGGCAGCATAACATGCCAATCGAGTATTAACCATATAATTTATCAATCAAGTACTAACTGAATAATCTGTCAATCAAGTACTAACTGAATAATCTGTCAATCAAGTACTAACTGTAACCCATGAACTGACGATAACAATCAGCCTGACTCTGTGGTTTGAAGGGCTGTCGTGAGGAGGCTGCTGGCCTAGATACACCCATGTTATAGTGCTGCCCCGCTGGCAGATCAGGACGCCGATATCCCACTCAGTCAGGTTATCCGGACAGCGAACCATCTGGCTTCAGTGCTTTAAGCAGGCCTGGTTACACAGCACCACAAAAGCCACCCTGGCTGGAAGCTAAGCGGCCATCAAAAGTTAACGACACTTTCAGAGTCGAACAAAGTGTATGATGGGAAGGACTGGCTGGTTGTTGGAAGTTTTACATCCTGGCAACATCTAAGGTCATGTCAGGACGGGTACCGACTTGTGACAGTGCACATTCATGGCGATGTTATAGTGCTGCCCCACTGGGAGACCAGGCCACCAGCACCATGACCTGATATCCCACTCAGTCACATTATCCTAACACTAAGCAAAGCAGTCCAAAGCAGTCCTTGCCCTATCCTAACAATGCAGAGGGCCAGGCTAGGAAGCGACAAGTATACATTTTTAAGTCATTGATTTGACTCCACCAGGGTTCCTACAGTAAGAACCAGATGTTTCCTGCAGTCACAAATGACTTTGGCTGTACAGTAAAAAACCAAATGTTTCCTGCAGTCGCGAATGACTTTGGCTGTACAGTAAAAAAAACAGATGTTTCCTGCAGTCGCGAATGACTTTGGCTGTACAGTAAGAACCAGATGTTTTCTGCAGTCACAAATAGCTTTGGCTGTACAGTAAGTACCAGATGTTTTCTGCAGTCACAAATAACTTTGGCTGTACAGTAAGAATCAGATTTTCCTGCAGTCGCGAATGATTTTGGCTGTACAGTAAGAACCAGATGTTTCCTGCAGTCACAAATGACTTTGGCTGTACAGTCAAAAACCAGAAGTTTCCTGCAGTCGCGAATGACTTTGGCTGTACAGTAAGAACCAGATGTTTCCTGCAGTCGCGAATGACTTTGACGCGTGCATACTTACACCTTGACGAAGGGGTCTGAGTAGCCGTTGCTGTCCATGGCGATGAGGCCTGCGCACCGCTTGATGCCGACCGTCAGCTGCTGCTTCTGCATGCTGTACATGAGTGCTAGCAGCAGGCGGCCCCGCTCGTGGCACGTCAGGTCATCGTCCGGGTCCGTCTGGAAGCGTGACACATCTGTTTGTTGGAGTTTTACGTCCTGGCAACATCTAAGGTCATATCACGACGGATACCGACTTGTGACAGTGCACGCTCGTGGTGACTTTATAGTGCTGTCCCACTTGGAAATCAGGCCACTGGCACCATGACTCGATATCCCACTCAGTCACATTATCCTGACACTGAGCTAACCGGTGCTTACCTTGCGCCAGTGCTTGCCGGGCGCCAGGGTAGGTAGCGACAAGTTTCAATTTGATATAAGTTAGTGATTTGACTCGACCGGGAACCGAACTCCCGACTTTCTGCACGCGAGGGCCACGCTCTACCGATTAGGCCACCGCGCCCGGTCTGAAGCGCGACAGAAGACCTCTCTCAACCACACCACATAACCACATTTTTTGTATTACGTCGCTGTCATGTTCATGGCATTGCGCCAGAGATTTTACAAAGCAAATAGCATGCATGATTTTTTTTGATTTAAAAAAATAAATGTACAATAAGATTTTTGGTTTATTTGTTGTGGTTTTACGTCCTGGCAACATCTAAGGTCATATCAGGATAAATGCTGACTTGTTACAGTGCGCACTCATGGTGCACACACAAAAAAACTACCGCAAAATAACAAAAAAAACTATACACATATATATGTATGTATATATATCTAGATATATATATAGATATATATACATATATATATACTCGTGTCCGTTGGGAGGATTTGGCCGGTGCCAGTGCCACCAGTCATGTGATGGTGGGGCGAGAGGCACCCATCGAGAGTGTGTACTGTAACAAAAATAAATAATAATAATATAAATAATAACAATTCCCTTCCACGCCTTTATACTCGCATAATGCTTATTACATCACATATAAACATGAACACAAAACTACAAAACTGACTACCGGAAGTCGCTTCTCCAGGTAGACGCTGTAGTTCTTGGTGGTGTTCGCCTTGAGCGACTTCATGACGATGCGTATCTCTCCGATGAAGTCGTAGCCGAAGCGGTCCTCATCGAGCACGGAGACGCGCAGCGTCTTCCTGCGCATGTCGTCCTCCGTGATGCCGTAGTACGTCAGCGTCTCGTTCCACACCGGGTTCAGCGTCTTCGGGATCGTCTTGGTGCGCAGCTTGAACGACTGGCGCGTCAAGAGGCATTAAGGCATTGAGGCATTCGAATATTAAGGCATTAGAATATTAAGGCATTACGATATTAAGACATTGAGGCATTAGGACATTAAGGCATTACGATATTAAAGCATTGAGGCATTAATGTATTAAGGCATTGAGACATTAAATCACTAATGCATTAAAGCATTATGTATCAATGTTTTAAGGTATTAAGGCATTAATGTATTAAGTCATGCATTGTGGGATTCATGTAGTAATGTATTAAGGCATTCATGTATTAGTCCATTAAGGCATTAGGATATTAAGGCATTATTGTAGTAATGTATTAACGCATTGCTAGTGGATGAAGCATTGCGTATGTTGACATGTCGACATAGTTAATTCGCGAACGAGGCTGGTCGAACCTGACCACGTGACCCTTCCCGCCCTCTGCTCTCCACTTCGCTACTGGCCCTCGACTAGGCAACTTCAAAATTTCCCACCCACCCAACGCTTTTCTTAAAGGGGTTAGGTGCTGATTACTGACACTCTGATTGTTTATTCCTTCTTGCCTCAACATGTCAATCTTATCTCGCTCCAGAAGCCATATCAGATTATCAATTCCTGTTGTCATCCGAAAATTCACCATTGACTCTGAAGCTGACAATTTGCTTCCTGATTCCTGACATCACATCAATTCCATGAACGCCGAAGCCAGACTTCCGCAGTCGCACATGCCAGCCACCTGCATCCAGAGCCAGCCTCAACCGCCTCCGGGCACTGACTTTGATTGACTTACATGATTCAGCACTCTAATGCTACTGATTGATTATGATGATTTCTGATTATTAATTATAATGATTCAATAAATTCTCCTTATACACCGTGTTCTGTTCTTCCTCCGAGTGCTGCGAATTAATGGCATTGTGGCATTATTCTTACAACCCCTTAACTCAATGCAGGGCATTGTGGTTGGAATGCCTCAGTGCATTATGGAACATGAATATAATTAATTAAAGTTGCATGGTCTGATGATTTTGAGTTTCTGTCATCTTTCTGAGATTAATATATTAATTTGATCGATATAATCTACCTTACTTTAGCTTTCAGTAACTTTTATTTTAAATGGCTAACTTTTGAGATATTTGAAGTGCCAACATGTAAAATTCGTTTTGGCAAGCACGCCATGACAAACCTCTGACACCATAGGCTTCTGCAGTAACAAGTTCTATTAAATTGACTCAGTATTCCCTTCTATGTGGTGACAAATGCTTAATAAGTGTGTCAGTATCTAAGCTAGATATCTAGAAGCAAATCAAGATAATTTTTTTTGGTTTTGGAAATGTGCTGCTTCATCTGACTATGCAGGTTTATGGCATTACGGTTTAAATGCCTCGGTGCACTAGGGCTACAATATTATTAAAGGCATTATGCCATTAAGGAATTATAACAAACATTATAGGGCGAGATTTTTTTTTCTTGGTGATTTCTTATATTTTAAAATATGTTTATATATGCTATATATATAGTTCTATATATATTTCTATATTCCGGTGCGACTGACACTGGTCTACATCCGGTGGAGGCGAGGAGGGAAGGTGGAGCCACCGGTACAGTGTTGGTCTTACGGAGAATAACAAATAATAATAATAATTAACCCTTACGTATCTTTATACTCGCATAATTCGTTATACATCACATATATTTCTATACTTTTTTTATATGTTTCTATAAATATTACGTTTTAAAATATATTTTGATATATATGTGTTTAATTCGTCGCTTCACCTTACACATGAAGGCTAAAAAATACAGAAATATAGATGGATTTGATCTAGAAAAAGACAACGGGGGCAAAATATAGCTACTTAAAAAATATAGTTTTTATTACATTTATTAATGTAAGCAGGGACATTTCAATAGCAAGCAATTGGTCTTCTTCATTCTACTGCTCCCTGTCCTATCCTGGTAATGCTAAGCAGCAGGCTAGGTAGCAATAAGAATCAATTTAGTAAATATTTGGTTTGATTCAGTCGGGATTCGAACACGACCCTTCGAATCCCTCAACCTGCTAAACAGGAAACAGTTGTTCAGCTCATTCAACCGTCCTATTGAATTCTGTTATTTGAAATCTTTTGTTTTGATGTGGAATTTTGAAATTAAGGAACTTGACTTAGGACCCCCCCCCCCCCCACAAAAACCCAACAACAATAAAACACATTTTCAATTACCTACATTACCAAAGATACATATCTGAACTTGAGACCCTATTGTAAGTGTCATGGGGGTGATGAAAATGGGAAATAGTGTGCCTAGAGCGGGACTCGAACCCACAGCTCTTTGCATTCCGGGCCAGTGTGCTAACCATTACACCATCTAGGCTCCCTGATATCACCATACTACCCACCCACGCCTACCTGTCTATGTGGTTACTTGCCTGAGAGGTCAGTGCAGACTACTACATAAGCTTCAAAAGCTCACACGCACAAAAAGAAAATGGACTTAGCATAAAAGAACCCCTTCAAAATGATTGTTATTCCGTTATATGTAAATTTAAAAATATTTTCAAATACGAAAATTTACCTCCCTCCACAAAACATGCAATGTATATGTGTTAGAAAAATTATATTCGAATATCTAAGTCAATCACAAAGATGAATATTTTGGACAAGAAACTTATTTGATTAGATTGATAATATCCTAAAGCGATTGAAATTATCCATTGACATAGATAGACATGGCACGTAAAATTACCTGCAAGATAAATATATCAAATATATAATACTAGAATAAACACCTAAAAAAATAAGGTGAACCCCTTAGAGAAATAATTAACTTGATGCAAGTTTATTCAATCACAATTTCCATTCTGAGAATCCACGTGCTTTTCCGAACAAGCAATCATGTCTATAGATCACGAAATGAAACAGTCTAGTTAAAAAAACAACACTTAAATTGACGTCAGAATAGTCTTCAAAGGCTTTTTAAATTATATTTTTGTACAAAGGACGGGTTTAACTAACAGTTTTAACCACTCATGCAGATGCTTAGTCAGCACGGTCAATCGCTGTAACATTGGCTTCAACAGGAATTAGGTCAAGTAGATTAGTCCCCGGTAATACTGTTCAATCGGAGGACTCACCCTGGCTAATTTAATAATCTTCAATCTCTTTGGTCATCAGCATTGGTTACGGGAACAATACTTTCAGGACAGATTCAACATTCTCGCTTAGGCCAAATAAAAGAAAAGTTGGTGATTGTCCTTTTGAAATAAAAATCTGGGTCGGGCAGGTGTTTTTTTCAGTCATTCATGTACACATCACAATGTTTTCAGTCAAACAATGAACACTATATTCTCATTTTGAAATTTATTATATCGTACAATTCTAAGAGTTTTAAATTTTGGAACATATTAAGTGCTTGAAACATATTGTGTGTTTACGATAGTTGAATTGCAGCTCGCCCGACACATTTTTATCAGTTTAAAAATTTAAAAAAAAAAAAAAAAAAGTTCAGGGGCAGGCGATTTTTCAGGCACTGTCTGGGACGATCACCAATTTTTTAATTTGATTTGTCCTTAGCTGAATTTTCAAGCGTCTGATCAGAACAGGAATGAAATCACTCCACCCCTGTAGCGTCACATGACCTTGACCTCGGACCGTGACCTAAGCCTGACCTTGCTGGCCACAGTTCGATGTTGACTGGTTGGTTGTTGGAGTTTTACGTCCTGGCAACATCTAAGGTCATATCAGGACGGGTATCGACTTGTGACAATGCACACTCATGGCAACTTTATAATGCTGCCCCACTGGATGACCAGGCCGCCAGCACAATGACCTGATATCCCACTCAGCCACATTATCCTGACACTGAGCCAACCAGTTCTTGCCCTATCCTAATAATGCCGAGCACCTGGCTAGGAAGCAACACGTATCAATGTTGAAGTCATTGGTTTGACCCGACCAGGGTTCGAACCCGTGGGTTCGAATCCCAGCCGCAGTTCGATGACATGGTCACGTGACTGTACAGGGGTGACGGGTGGTTGGATGCTCTAGTCATTAACTTTACTTCGAGATTACGCAGCACGTCACAGTACATTCACAACATTGATCCAAATGAATTTAAGGACATCAAAGTCAGCAAAACAATGGCAAAACAGGTAGAAATTATGTCACAAATGTCAGAAAACGATTCAGTTAAACCCTCATTTTTGCAACAACAAAAAGGTGTTTCTTATCAGTTTATCTAAGGCAGTAATAGGCATATATATATATATATCTACTTTGAATATATATCTATATATTTATATTAATATTTATACACAGAGAGAAGAGAGAAAGACAGAACGAGAGAGAGAGAGGGAAAGAGAGAGAGAGAGGGAAAGAGAGAAAGAGAGAGGGCAAGAGGGAGAGAAAGACAGACGGACACAAAATTAGAAACAGAAATAAGAGAGAGAGTAAAACTGACAGACCGACAGAAAAAGAAAGAGAGCAAGATAGAGATAGAGATGCGGAAAGAGAGATACATAATGAGACAGACTCACTGAGAGAGACAGAGACAAAATGACAGACAGAGATAAAGACAGGGAGTGACAGGCAGACAGAAAAAGAGAAAGGGCAAAAGAGACAGATAGTGACAGACAGGCGGAAGGTAAATATAAACCGAGGCAGAGAGAGACAAAGAGAGATAGAGAGAGACACAGAGAGATAGAGCGAGACACAGAGAGATAGAGATAGAAAGACAGGAGAAAAGACTAAACCGACCACTTCCCTAAATGGACCACTTAAAGTCGGTCGATTTAGAGAGGTTTTACTGTATATATATATATATATATATATATATATATATATATATATATATACAGAAAGAGAGAGGGGGAGAGAGAGGGAGAGAGAGGAGAGAGACATACAGACAGAAACCGAGGGACATATAGAAACGGACAGAATCTAATTAGTTTGTGCTATATTGGCTTTCACATGTTCTCACAAAAAGAGACCATAATTTCACCAACTAATTTTCCTGGTTGGTAACGAAAAGTGAAGCTTTCCTTACAACCGCAAATAACAGAGTGAAACTAAAAGCCTTAAGTATTATTTTGATATGTTAATATTTGCTCTATATCTTGCGCTAACTCTCTCATATTGGGATCAGAGGTCCTTATCCATATTGGATTAGCAGCAATCTGGCGGCACCGATGTGGACTTAAACTTACATAGTCCGATGGTTTGTGAGTCTCTGCCATATTTAAACAATATTGTATATTACGTTCATCCTTATTATCTACTTCACTTTAGTTTGCACCAACTATTGTTTCAATTGTTAACTTTGTGGAAGTATCTGAAGGAAGAAATGGCAAATTTCTGTCGGTTCAGAATAGCTTTGAATGATTTGGATCAGTGATGGGTTCTATTCAATTGACTTGGTTGGTTGTTGGGGGTTTACGTCCTGTCAACATCTAAGGTCATAGGAGATTACATTGACTTAATATTCCGGTTATTTTGCAGTATATATTTAATTACTGCACCTGTAGCTAAGTTGGGTACATAGGTTCAAATCTGGGTGAGTGTTTCGGTTTTGAAAATTTGATGTTCTCATCGGACTATGCAGGTTTAAATCAACAGGCATTTATTTGCTCAAGGTCAGGATTATCACAGGTCAAGGTCAGTACGGACTAATAATAATAATATAAAAGCGAAGGAAGGAGAGGGGAGGGGGGGGGGGGAGTTACGGCGGTTGCAGGGTGTCAAAGATAAACAAAGGTATACCCTCTATACAGCATACAAAAGAAAGGAAATATAAAGCATAGTTTGTATACAGACGGCTTCAAATTAAAGTTCACACACAAGTGTTGGCAACAGTAATTCAAGATTCAGAATGGTACAGTTACTGAGTACAATTACACGGCGGTGTAAGAATCGATAGATCTAGGTCATGCTCTGTGGATAAAGGATTATTGAATGACTAAATGGTGCTGGTGACACATTCTCTATGAGATTTTGACCCCAGTAGCGATATCTGGATACGGGCCCGATGTGATGAAAGGGTTATCGGACTGGTGTCGCGGTTTAGATTCTCAGTGGGTTTAGAGTTTACGCTCGTGGTTCTGCACATGCGCGTATTCGATTAACATGACCCGGGTGACTCGGGTCAAACGAGTTGCTAGAAATTCAAATAGAACACTGCGAGTCGAGTTGACAAAAACACGTGTTGTGTGCAAAAGGTTTAACCCACCTCTTGGCTGGGGTTGGTTAGGAGCGATGACGTCACATTTGTGCATCAAAGAGTCACTCGGGTCACCTGAGTTGATTAATTGAATACGCTGAAATGCCGGTCGATTTTGACGCATGCGCAGAACCCCGAGCGTAGACTCTAAACCCAGTGAGAATTTAAACCGCGACACCGGCTGCCAATATAATATGGGCAGTTCAAGTTCCGCTGACGTCTCTCAGTAAGGACTGAGGCTGAGACGCAGCACACCGGGTCACAGCTACAGCTTATATGGCAGCAGGTGGGAGGGGGAGGGGAGGGGAGGGGGGGAGGATTAGGGGGAGAGGGGGAGGGGTGGTGGAGAGGGGGGAGGAAGAGGAGGTGGGGAGAGGGAGGGGAGGATTGAGGGAGAGGGGGCGGGGTGGGGACAGGGGGGAGGAAGATGGAGAGGAGGTGGAGAGGAGGTGGAGGAGGGGGGAATGGGATCGGGAGGCAAGAGGGGAGGGGAACGGGGAGTAAGAAGGGAGGGGGAGGGTAAGAGGAGAGGGGCGGGAGGAAGAGGGGGAAGGTGAAGAAGGGAGAGGGGAGGAGGGGGAGGGAGTGGGGGGGTGGGGGTAGAGAGGGAAGGGCGATGGAGGAGGGTGACCGGGTGGAGGAAGAGGGGATGAGGGGGAGTGGGTAAAGGAGAGTGGGGTGTAGAGGGGGGAGGGGTAGAGAGGCAATGGAGGAGTGAGGGGGACCGGGGGAGGAGGAAGAGGGGAGAGAGGTGGGAAGTGGGTAAAGGCGGGGGAGGGTGAGGGAGGGGGGGATAGAGAGGGAATGGGGAGGAGGAGGGGGACCGTGGGAGGAGGAAGAGGGAGAGAGGTGGAAGTGGGTAAAGGAGGGGGAGAGAGGGGGTGGGGTAGAGAGGGAATGGGAGGAGGAGGGGGACCGGGGGAGGAGGGAGAGGGAGAGAGGGGGGAGTGGGTAAAGGAGGGGGAGGGAGGGGGGGTAGAGAGGGAATGGGAGGAGGAGGGGGACCGGGGGAGGAGGGAGGGGAGGGAGGGGGGGTAGAGAGGGAATGGGAGGAGGAGGAGGACCGGGGGAGGAGGGAGAGGGAGAGAGGGGGGGGGGAAGAGGGGGGAATATACACACCATAATACAGAAAGTGCTATTTTAACTGACTTAAAATATTTGCCAGGACAATTTCATCGCAATCTACATTAGAATGCATGGTAAGAACCCGACCAAGTTTGGTTATCGGGAGACATGTGGTTATCGGTGAAAGGTAAGTTTAACGGATAGGTTCTATTGTGAATGATAGGGCTAGGATGGGCACATACCCCACCTTTCGCTGTGACCCGGCGTGCTGAGGCACAGCTTCAGTCCTACCTGAGGGACCAGCGGAACTCAGAATACCTGTGTTAGATATCGCCAGTTGCGTCTTGCTATGGATGATGTGTTAAAGGCTATCTTTCACGTATCTGATTGGTTGGCTGAAAGTTGCATTGGAAGATAACCTTTGTGTATTGCACTCTGGTATTTTCTTTAAACAAAAAACTGAATATTTAACAGTAAATAGGTGGTATGTGTCCACGCTGCCATTATGGCATTGCATTCAGTATAAATAACGGCAACAAGATTTAGCAGCCTGGTCCCCTGGCCGTTTTCACAGACCTCTTTTAAGACAAAATATCGCAAACACATTTATCTATTTATTTATTTATTTATTTATTAAATGCTACCAGGATATATTGCTAAGCACGCAAACAGCCATGTATCACAGTGTACTGGCTTAGTTTAGTTCTTAAACAATTGGAATACATTTCAAGACAATTCTATTGAAGTTTAGTTTTTTGTTAATCGGAAAACATTTAAAGAAAATTCTGTTGATTAATCATTAGAAGTTTTTAAAATTAAAACAACCCTCAAAAACTGCAATGCCCACATTCTACACCCCATTCAAGTGCCAACCACATAACAGCAGCCAATCAGATACGAGAATGATGTTCCTTTGAACATGGACGCGGGGTCCCAGTTGAGACGGTGTCAAAGTTAAAGGGTCTCAATATGGCCCACATGGTCGAGATGATGGTTTGAGGCTCTCGGGCTTTGGAACGCGCAACCATCCAGACACTCCTCTAGCTTGGTTCCCCGCCACAAACAAGCAGTCCGTAGGCTTGGAACAAAGCATTACAACATCGGACCATATATGGAATACCTGTAGTTAGGGACCAGTGTAGTTGTTCCTCCATGGGGCATGTACTACTCTGATGCGGGGTGTCGTCAAGGAGTTAAGCCCATAGACCATCAATTTATTAAGCCTATAACAATAACATATCCCAATACCGCCATCTATTTTTGGATCGATATTTACATTCCCTAAATATATATAATTCAAATAAAACTCCCAAAGTGAGATGCCGGTGTATATTTATTGCACAATATAACCCATAAATCAGGCTTATGGGCGTAACGCCTTGATGACTCCACCGCAGAGTAGCGTGTGTGCGGAGGAACAAATACACTGGTCCTAATGTAATGTTTTATGCCTAGCCTAAGGACTGCTTGTTCACGGTGGGGAACCAAGCTAGACACTCCTCCATCTTGGATTGACACGCGTGCCATAAACCCCAGGTGTCGCAGTTTCCGCCATCTGCCAGTTTCCGCAGTATGCATCGCTTCTGCGCATGCGTCAAAATCGAACAGCATCGTCACTAACCTTATAAATTTAATATAATGTTTTTGGTAAAGATGTTTTCTATATGTGTACCAAGCGATTTGTTTCTAGGTGGTGTGGTTTTAGAGATATTTCACTTTTTCTGTATTTTCTGTATGAAGATTGCTCACGACCATTGACAATGCCTTGAGTTTGTCGGTACAGTGCAAAACATTAGTTTTATTCAAAATTAATAGAAATCAAGAACCCTAACTTTATAAATTTAATATAATCCTTTTGGTAAAGATGTTTTCTATATGTGTACCAAGCGATTTGTTTCTAGGTGGTGTGGTTTTAGAGATATTTCACTTTTTCTGTATGAAGATTGCTCACGGCCATTGACAATGCATTTGAGTGTAGGCGTACTGCGCAAACTGGCGGATGGCGGAAACTGCGACACCGGGCCTCAAGCCTCATATCGGGTAATAACAACTTAGGGTAGTAACCTGCAGACAGTAGAGCGCTACAACTATAGCTAAGTATATTCTAACATGGATCATCTATCAACCTTGCAACAATGTTCTGTGGGATACAACGGATTGTGCCTATACTACTAGCAGTGAATATCTACTAAAACAAATTATAAACAAATCTATTTGATACACATTCTTCACCCACCCCCCATTTCTCTCTCTCTCTATTACCAGAATTGAATATCCTTTTAAACAAATCATACACAAATCTATTTTATACACAATCTTGATTGTTTTTCCTTTTTCTCCCTCTCTCAATTACCAGAAATGAATATCCATTTAAACAAAATTATAAACAAATCTATTTCAAACACAGTTTTCCCACTACCATAAATGAATATCCATTTAAACAAATTATAAACAAATCTATTTCAAACACAATCTTGCCCCTTTCCTACTACCATAAATAAATACAATTTTAAACAAAAGTATAAACAAATCTATCTCAAACACAATATTTCCCCTTTTCCTGTAACCAGAAATCAAAATTGTAAAAAAATAATTAAAACCTCATAGCATTTAACAAATATTTTATATTTTATTTTGTGTGTGTGTGCTCTCTTCCATTTCTTCTTCGAATTTAGCTCCTTACAAAATATTTGCAAGAAATATACCCAAATAGAATAATAAAAGGGGTAAAATCTCCTACCTTGCTCGGCCCAGGCAGAAGGTGCAGCTTGACGTAAGGGTCTGAGAGACCATTTGAGTCCATCGCTTTCAAGTTCTAAGGGAAGACATTGGAAGGAAATTCTCATTAGTTGGTTTTATATTATTGGTTGGTTATTAATTCAGGTATGCAGGTATTGCAGGTATAGCAATACCTCAGGGAGTTTGACGCCCCTGCCTTGCAGAGTTGTAAACCACTGCCTTGTGGTACAGCTTCTTGACAGAACCGAAGGCTAAGGGAGCAAACCATAAACAGAAAACCATGTCAATGTGGCAGCATTAAGGGCGGTTGATGTATGGAACTCCCAACATCTCCCGACCAGCCACTCCAGGGATAAATAGCTTTGTGCCTGTCTTGACATGTTTTTGCCGGTGTGAAACCTCTATTTGCTCCCCGAGAGAGTGCCGCTGGTAACTTGCAAAAGCCAGCAGCACTTAAGCACTTTTGCAGGCAGCATTCATGAAATGTACTGAAGATTAACATCAAGAAGACAGAGGTGCTGTACCAACCCAACTCTAGAAGAACCCGAGAGGAGGAGATCATGGTTGATGGAAACAAGCTGAACTCTGTTCCGGAATTCACCTACCTCGGAAGCACTATATCAAGTGATGGACGCATTGATGCTGAAATACAGAGGAGGATGGCCAAGGCTAGCACATCTTTCGGCCGACTACGCCAGAGACTCTGGAACAACCACCATGTGTCCATTTGGGTCAAAGGCAAGATCTACCATGCAATCGTGCTATCCACCCTACTAAACGGAGCCGAGGCCTGGACAGTGTACAGACGACCGGTGAAAAAGCTGCATGCCTTCATGATGCGACATGGAAGGACAAAGTGACAAATAAGGAAATACTCGAACGGATGGGGCTGCCCTCTATGGAAGATCTTCTGATCAAAAAGAATCTCCTGTGGACTGGACACCTCATGAGGATATCATCAGACAGGCTACCAAAGCAGATCCTCTATTCTCAACTGTCTTCTGGTTACAGAAAGAGAGGGTGCCCTCGTCCCCGGTTCAGGGATACCATCAAGAGAAACCTGAAGCTGAGAGACATTAAGACCGACTCATGGACGCAACTCTCACAGCAGAGAGCTAAATGGAGAGCGGCAGTCAAGTAATGAAAGCAGTCTTTGTCACATCGCGACCGACAGCATGATGATGATGATGGTTATTAATTCATGTTGCTCGTCCTGATATGACCTTAGATGTTGCTAGGATGTAAAACAACAAGCAACACACACAACTAGTTTATGTTATTATAATTCGAGCTGAATTAGAGAAAACAGACGAGAATTGATTGAGATTAATTACAAGGAAAGCTCAATGTGTTAAAGCCGCATAGTCTAATGGTTTCGAATATGTGTTGATTGTTATGTCCGGTATATACTTTTAATATTGATGTTACTTATGATGGAGTACCTTTGTATTATCCGCGGGTGAAAGCTTACACAGAAATAATCAACTAATGTACCTGACACTGAACTAACCAGTCCTTGTCCTATCCTAATAATGCCGAGCGCCTGGCTAGGTAGCAACAAGTATCAATTTTTAACCCATGGGTTCGAATCCTACGGTCTAACAAAACAGGAGACGGATGCTCAATTCATTCGGCCATCCCGTCTGGTCTGGTTGGATATGTAGGATCAGATCTTCTAGTTGATGCTCTGGTTGGACTGTGCGGCTTTAAGTTGATGCTTTAATTGGGCTGTGCAACTTTAAGTTGATGCCTTAATTGGAGGGTGCAGCTTTAAGTTGATGCTTTAATTGGGCTGTGCAGCTTTAAGTTGATGCTTTAATTTGACTGTGCAGCTTTAACTTGATGCTTTAATTGGATGGTGCAGCTTTAAGTTGACGCTTTAGTTGGGCTGTGCAGCTTTAAGTTGATGCCTTAATTGGACTGTGCGGCTTTAAGTTGATGCCTTAATTGGACTGTGCGGCTTTAAGTTGATGCTTTACTTGGACTGTCTGGTTTTAATGTGATGCTTTAATTGGACTGTGCAGCTTTAAGTTGATCTTTTAACTGGACTGTGTGGCTTTAAGTTGATGCTTTCATCAGACTGTGCAGCTTTAAGTTGATCTTTTAACTGGACTGTGTGGCTTTAAGTTGATGCTTTAATTGGACTGTGCAGCTTTAAGTTGATGCTTTAATTGGACTGTGCAGCTTTAAGTTCATGTTTTAATTGGACTGTACAGCTTAAAGTTTATGCTTTAATTGGACTGTGCGGCTTTAAGTTGATGCCTTATTTGGACTGTGCAGCTTTAACTTGATGCTTTAATTGGACTGTGCAGCTTTAAGTTGATCTTTTAACTGGACTGTGTGGCTTTAACGTGATGCTTTAATTGGACTGTGCGGCTTTAAGTTGATGCTTTAATTGGACTGTGCGGATTTAAGTTGATGCTTTAATTGGATTGTGCGGATTTAAGTTGATGCTTTAATTGCACTGTGCAGCTTTAAGTTAATGCTTTAATTGCACTGTGCAGCTTTAAGTTGATGCTTTCATCAGACTGTGCAGCTTTAAGTTGATCTTTTAACTGGACTGTGTGGCTTTAAGTTGATGCTTTAATTGGTCTGTGCGGCTTTAAGTTGATGCTTTAATTGGACTGTGCAGCTTTAAGTTAATGTTTTAATTGGACTGTGCAGCTTTAAGTTGATGCTCTAACTGGACTGTGCAGCTTTAAGTTAATGTTTTAATTGGACTGTGCGGCTTTAAGTTGATGCTTTAATTGGACTGTGCAGCTTTAAGTTAATGTTTTAATTGGACTGTGCAGCTTTAAGTTGATGCTTTAATTGGACTGTGCAGCTTTAAGTTAATGTTTTAATTGGACTGTGCAGCTTTAAGTTGATGCTTTAATTGGACTGTGCAGCGTTAAGTTAATGTTTTAATTGGACTGTGCGGCTTTAAGTTTATACTTTAATTGGACTGTGCGGCTTTAAGTTAATGTTTTAATTGGACTGTGCATCATTAAGTTGATACTTTAATTGGCCTGTGCGCCTTTAAGTTCATGTTTTAATTGGACTGTACAGCTTAAAGGTTATGCTATAATTGGTCTGTGCAGCTTTAACTTGATGCTTTAATTGGTCTGTGCGGCTTTAAGTTGATGCTTTAATTGGTCTGTGCGGCTTTAAGTTGATGCTTTAATTGAACTGTGCGGCTTTAAGTTGATGCTTTAATTGAACTGTGCGGCTTTAAGTTGATGCTTTAATTGGACTGTGCAGCTTTAAGTTGATGCTTTAATTGCACTGCACAGCTTTAAGTTGATGCTTTAATTGCACTGTGCAGCTTTAAGTTGATGCTTTAATTGCACTGTGCAGCTTTAAGTTGATGCTTTCATCAGACTGTGCGGCTTTCATGGCTTTTAATCCTGATGTGAGACCCGTTAGTTACATCTTCATCCTTCGAGGGATTCTGGATGTCCAAATGCCTCCTTCCTGAATATCCCCGCCTTGTTGTTGAAGATTTCTATGCCGATCATGGATAAGCCTGAATAGGCTTGTTTTCACCATTAGACAGTTTGTCGATAGAAAGCCCGAACCTACACTTTTACCGACCCAAGGGATTTTTCATCTCCCACACCACATAGACATGGTATGAGAGCAACCGGCCTTTGATGATGCTGTGAGTTATACACAGCGGTGGAAATCCCAATTGGCAGAGGTTGGGGGGCACAGGGAATCAAACCACTTCAGATTAGGAGTCCGACCTAGAAAAAAGTCAGACACTCTGACCACTCCGCCACAGAGAACACTCCTAACCAAAGAGGAAAAAAAACATGACACCCCGACATCGCCCCCCCCCCTCTCCAAAATCAGCACATACTATTTTAGCAACGTTTCGATATTTTCATAGGAAAGTGTTGTTTAAAGAATAGATTTTAAATTATCACCAAAAATATTAAACCAGAAATTGGCATTGTCAGCAGGGACACCCAGGTCGGACTTGTGGCGCTCCCAGCGGCAGCCAGGGGAACCTGTTTTGTTGCTTTTGTAGTTGTACGTCCTAGCAACACTTAAGGTCAAATCAGGACGCATACTGACTTGTGACAGTGTGCACTCGTGGCGACTTTATAGTGCTGTCCCACTGGGAGACCAGGCCCCTGCCACCATAGGCTCTAGCAGTAATATGTTCTATTAAATTGAGCCGGTATTCCCTTGTATGTAGCAGCACATGCTTGATGCGCGACAAGGAAGGAAGATAAGGCGTGGGTGGAGAAAAGGCACTTTATTAAGAAATGCCATTTTATAATGTACAGGATAATTTCAGGTAAGATCAGCAATGTACAGGATAATAACAGGTAATATCAGTGTGAAATAGCAATGTATAAAGTCAAGTAATGGATATACGTAGATAGGCAGCGTGTGGGATGAGGGAGGCCAGTGGCGTGAAGCAGCCAGGCGGGCGGGTTATAAGGGAAGAAGCGCGGGAAATTATGTCAGGAGCAACGGTCGGGGAAGTGAGAGGGGGGCGGGGGGGGGGGGTCTCCTTCCCTGCCTCGCATCAACCGCAATGCAAGCATTACGACCAAAGCTGCATAGTTCGATGAAATATCAAATTTTCAAAACCAAACCAAGTATCTAGATTTGATTTTACATATCTAACTTAGATACTGATGCACTTATTAAGCATTTGTTTCTGCGTAGAAGGCAAATACTGAGTCAATTTAACAGAACCTGTCACTGCAGAAGTCTATGGTGTCATAATTTTGGCAAGCTTGCCAAAACTAATTTTCGATGTTTGCACTGAAAATATCTAAAAAGTTTACCATTTAAAATTAAAATAACTTTGAACTAATGTAAATTAGATACTAGTGATCAGTATAATATATGTATCTTAGAAAAAATACAGAAATTCAAAACCATCGGACTATGCAACTTTAATAACGGCATCAGTATCAAAGTTAGATATGTAGGATCAAATCTAGATGAAGAGTTCAGGCACAACGCACATAAACGCCAATAAAAAAATAGAGATATACATTGCAATACAACCATCAAATAATTAAAAAGAAATTACATTCCTATTTGTTTGTTCATTGCTCCACAATCATTTCATCATAGAAAAGTGGAATTAATGGGAATTAAAGTTACATTGAGGTAACAATGTTTTATTTTAATTCAATTTTTAGATTGGCGTTTACATGGTTTTGTACCTGAACTCTTCAGATAATTGTCTTGGTTTTGAAAAGTTGACGCTTCATCGGACTATGCACCTTTAACGATCTGGTCACGTGCCTGACGGACGCTGCCTGTGACACATTGTAAAAATATACGGATTTTCGGTTAAGAATTATATATTGGCAGAGAGCATTATTATTCTTGGATGTCGGAGTGGGACTTAAGTTATGTAAACTAAAAGTAACTAAAATCAATAGAATCCCACTCCCATTGTACATGATGCTGAGTGAGGTAAACTATATGTTATATATTATGAGTGGAGTTGATGGAAATGTACATGATGCTGAATGATGTAAACTATCTGTTATATATGATGTTTGGAGTTAATGAAAAGAGTTCCTTTGCAAGAAACAGTACATGATGGTTGAAATGTTCTCTATGTGTTCATAAAGAATACAAAGGAGGAAAAGAATGATTTTACTATATACAAATCTGTAACTGTTTGCAACATCCTGTCCACCCAAGACCACCGACTGACCCACCTGCCTAATTTGCATATGTATAGAGTACACCACCTGCAGCTGGTTTGAGTGACAGCCCCTAATGGGGTGGTCACCCACCCAGTCTGTGGGGAGTGTCTCATTGGCTGGCTGGGGAATGTCCGGTCACCTGACTCCCTTGGCCTATCCTGACCACACACTAGTCTCAGCTAATGAATTATTCAAGAAGTTTGCTTCAGACACACTGAAGGAAAATCACTCTCATCCTGGCTCTTGAGTGAGACACACCTACTTCTGAGCAGGACCCCAGACACTCTGTCTGATGCTATCCAAATTCAGCTATTCAAATTGAGTGTATCCACAGCCATAGGACTCCTGTCCCATGGGTTGTGGGCACTGTTTCAGTATACAGGCTAAAGTGACAATGAGACATAGTGTGGGCAGTATATGAGGAGTGCAGGTGCTAGGTCACATGTAAGGGGGATGACAGGAGTTGCTGCCAATAAAGCACAACTTATTCACTGTTCATCCTTGTGACTAGTTTTCCTTCCTCTTTCCAGACATGGTTAAATTGATTAGGCTGATTGCATCACAGGTGAAATGAAGGGGGAGAGTTTTGTAATTACATAGGGTGCTCACAGCGGCAGAGCACTCGTGTTTTTATAACGTGACCTGTGGATACTGTAGTAGTCCCTAATCAGGGATGAAAGTGATATCCGGCACACACAAAAAACTACGTATATACGACGTACATACTGATGTAAGCGAATATGCACCGTGCTTCCCCGGCGGCTATGGCTGGAACCAAAGACCCTATAACACTAAGACGGCTCACTCCCTATCTCTCCCATGGTAATGTAAATTTTGCAATGCCATCTTGTGGTGGGTTTGATCAGCCCGGCTGCTGGCTGGTGTTTCACATGTAAACACATAGGCCTACAAGGCGAGATGGTGAGTGTGAAATAAAAAAAAGAGACATTGCCTCTCATTTGGATTTGGCTGATGTTGCGCCTACTGCCTGGTCCCCACCTCCCTCTGCCCCGCCCTCCCTCATTCCCCCCGCTCTCTCCCCCTTTCTCTTCCCTCCTCCCGCCCTGTGCTCGCCAGCTTCACCGCCCTTCCCCCACCCTCCCCTTCCCTCACTCCCTTCCATCCCCCTCCCCTTCCCCTTCCGTCCCACCCTCCCCCGGCCTCACCACCCTTCCCCCTCCCATCCCCACCCTTCCCTCTCCCTATCTCCCTCCTCATCCACCTTACCCAGTGCTCTCACACCACACCTCCCTCCCCTCCCTCCCCACCCCCCTTCCTGTCTGCCTCCTCCCCTCCCCCTCTCCTCCCCCTCCCCCCCCCTCCCTCTCCTCACCCACCTCACTCGGTGCTCTCACACCACACCTCCTTCCTCGTCCCTCTCCGCCTCCTCCTTCCTTACCCCCTTCCTCCCCCACACTCCCTCTTCCTCCCCCGTATTCCCCCCCCCCCCCCTCACCCACCTCAATCGGCACTCTCACACCACACCTCACGTGGGGGTGGGTATGGTGGGGGTGTAGGTATGTGTGGTGGTATGTGTAGGGTGTGTGTGGTGGAGGTGTAGGTGGTTTGTGGTGGACTTGTAGGGGTCTTGCAGAGCGGCACCTCACAATCTTTAGCACCCCTAAACCCCCACCACACACCTACACCGACACCTGACCCACAGCCCTCAACCTCACCACAACACACCTAAACCCCCCACCACATGACTAGACCCCCACCACATCCCTAAACCCCCACCAAACCCCCACCACACCCCCACCACACACCTACACTCCCACCACACGGGATCCGCGGCAGGTTCCAGTTCAATCCGCCCAGGGGGCGTTGGGGGTTGCCTGCCTCGCCGGTGCTGGCTTGGCGCGTCACTGCTCGCTCGACGAGCACCGTAGCCACTTATCGGTGCCAGCTCGCCGTGGTGGTTTTTCTTATTTCTTCTTTTTCTATTCTTCTGATATTGCTATGTTATGTTTATTTAATTGATTGGTAGGGCGGGATTGCCCAGCCATTCTTTTTTGTTGTTCAGGATTTATACTGCCTATCATGGATAAGTCTGAATAGACTTGTTTTCACCATTAGACAGGTTGTCGATAGAAAGCCCGAGCGTAAACTTGTATCGAACCAAGGGATCTTTTACCTCTCACACCACATAGACATGGTATGAGACCAACTGGCCTTTGGTGATGCTGTAAGTTATACACAGCGGTGGAAATCCAAATTGGCAGAGGTGGGGTTATGGGGAATCGAACCACTGACCTTCAGATTAGGAGTCCGACACGAATGAGATATATTGCATAGATGATAATGTTGAAGGTGGATCATATATATATATATTGTTGATGTAATAAGTGATCATATCGGCCAGTCTACCGTTGTTGCTTGTCCTTACGCGGAAATGAAGCCAATATCTTGGCGCCACCTAGCGGATTCTGCCAGAACAAGGCCGTAGCGGAAATTATGCCGAAACCCTGGCGCCTCCTAGCGGGTACGAATGGCGAACTTCCACGAAAATTGGAATATTCGTGGTAAAATAGCGGAAGTCAGGTTTCAACTGTCCTTATTTTGACTGTATTATCACCCATCAGGTATTGCAGGTATTGCAGGTATAGCAATACCTCAGGGAGTTTGACGCCCCTGCCTTGCAGAGTTGTAAACCACTGCCTTGTGGTACAGGTTTTTGACAGAACCGAAGGCTAAGGGAGCAAACCCTAAACAGAAAAACCATCTCACTGTGGCAGCATTAAGGGCGGTTGATGTATGGAACTCCCAACATCTCCCGACTAGCCACTGCAGGGACAAATAGTTTTGCGCCTGTCTTGACATGTTCTTGCCGGTGTGAAACCTCTATTTGCTCCCCGAGAGAGTGCCGCTGGTAACTTGCAAAAGCCAGCAGCACTTCAACACTTTTGCAGGCAGCTTTCATGAAATGTGACCGACTCATGGACGCAACTCTCACAGCAGAGAGCTAAATGGAGAGCGGCAGTCAAGTAATGAAAGCAGTCTTTGTCGCATCACGACCGACAGCATGATGATGATGATGATCACCCATGGCAAATTCTTTCTTGTTTGTTTTGTTGGAGTTTTACATCCTGATAACTTCTAAGGTCATATCAAGACTAACTCCTTCTTCTTGTTCGAGCAACATCTAAGATCATATAATAATAGGATTTGGACTAACCTATTGATGTCATATGTATTGGCATTTTGGATGGATGTTTGGATGTTTGTTTGGAGGTTTACGTCATGGCAACATCTAAGGTCATATCAGTATCATATTCGAATCCCACAATCTACCAACACGGGAGATAGATGCTCAACTCATTCGGCCATTCAATCTGGTCTGCGTGTTATACAGAAACAAGTTCTGTGTGAGGGTACCTTCCTCTACATCACCTGTAGCGGGACGGAGCTTAGGCGGTAGCGTGACCGCCTGTGAAAATGTCAGTCATCCAATCGATCCTGCTCAGTGGACCCATTTGCAGTTTGGGATATTTTCCGTTCTAATCAGTGGTCCACAACTGGTTCATCAAAGGCTGTGGTATGTGCTGTCCTGTCTGTGGGAAAGTGCATATAAAAGACCCCTTGGGGCTTATCGGAAAGAGGCAAGGACTGGTTAGCTCAGTGTCAGGATAGGCCGCCTGCATGTGGCGGCAGCAGGTTTCCTCCGAAGAAATATGTCAGCGTGACCAAATGTTTGATGTCCAATAGCCGATGAAAGAAATGAATGTGCACTAGAGGCGTCCTTAAATAAAACAAACTTTCCTTTTTTTCCCTCTACGCCACTCTCCCGGATCATTTCACTGAGGAGGGACATTAGCGCTAACTGACCCCAACAGGCACAGCTTGACCCCCAACGAGCCTGGAGGCTAGACCAGGCGATACATAATTCAAGGTGTGAATAACTGAGTGACACTGATGCAAGTTCATGGCAACGCTTCATGGAATTATGTCATTATTTATAGAAGAGAATTGTAAAATACACTCCCATCTCAATATCTTGGAATGGTTGGTTGGTTGTTGGAGCCTTACGTCCTGGCAACATCTGAGGTCATATCAGGACGGACAATATATTGGAAACACCAAGTGTAGATTCAGTAAGCCTCTTTTGAATAATTGCGAATTGGAAGCTCTTTCTCTACACCTTATAACTTATGTTATTCCACTCATTTCGTCCATCTCTGACGTCACAAACCAGCCATGGTTGGTTGGTTGTTGGAGTTTTACATCCTGGCAACATCTAAGCTCATGTCAGGACGGTTACCGACTTGTGATAGTGCGCACTTATGGCGACTTTATAGTGATGCCCCACTGAGGGACCAGGCTGCCAACCAAAATAGCTATACGATGAGGATGGTTCTCCTTACTCGGACCGAAAAAGGAATGAAAAAGTCAAACTAACTTAATGACGTCGCTAGAGCACATTGATTTTTGGATCATCGGCTACTGGACATCAAACATAATGGTCATTCTGACATATTTCTTTGGAGGGAACCAGCTGCTGCAACATAGGCTACTCTTTCCGATAAGCAGCAAGGTGTATTTTATATGCACTTTTCCCACAGACAGGACAGCACGTACCACAACCTTTGATTAACCAGTTGTGGACCACTGGTTGGAATGGAAAATAGTCCAAACTGCAAATGTGCCCACGGAGCAGGATCGATAGGATGACTGACACCTTCACATGTGGACACTCTACCACCTGAGTTATGTCCCACTCCCGAAAAAGGAGAGAAAGGCGCAAACACCCGAGTGTCGGTACAGACTTTTGTACCCCCCGAGAGGTCGAGCAGCGGGTCATGAACTGACCTTGAGGTATGTATCATGGGCTATTATTAAATACTCTACTAGTGTGAAGAGGGCCGGTCACATGACCACTGGTGGTTTGGCGGTTGTCTGGCATAAATAGGCGACCAGTCCCCTGCGTTAACGCTTCCATGTAGTAGCCGGCGGAGTGCGGTAGGAGAGTCGGGCAGCGTTCAGGCATATCTGGCTTCACTACAGATATAGTTGAAATCCAACTCAGTATCTGGTTGGTTATTGGAGGTTTACATCCTCGCAACATCTAAGGTCATATCAGGACGGGTACCGACCTCTGACAGTGCACACTCATGGCGACTTTATAGCACTGCCCCACTGGGAAATCAGGCTGCCAGCACGATGACCCGATATCCCACTCAGTCACATTATCCTGACACTGAGCTAACCAGTCCTTGCCCTATCCTATTAATGCTGAGCGCCAGGCTAGGAAACGAAAAGTATCAATTTTATAAATCATTGGTTTGACTCAACCGGGAACCAAACTCCCGACCTCCCACACGCGAGGCCCACGCTCTGCCGATTAAGCCACCACGCCCGGTCCCAAGTGAAGATGGCAGGTCACATGACCACTGTAGTCAAGCGGCATAGCTCAACATTATGGAGGAATTGTTACCTTTTTTTTTATACCAGCATGGAATTTTGCACATTTGTAGAGGAACATTAGACGATCAGTTTGAGTTATATAATAGTGCCAAGCCGGAAAATGATTTGTTGCCAAGGAAACAGACTTTTACTACTTTCCATATATTATGTATAATATCATCATCATCATCATCATCATGCTGTCCGTCACAATGCGACAAAAACTGCTTTAATTAATTTCATGAAAGCTGCCTGCAAAAGTGTTGAAGTGCTGCTGGCTTTTGCAAGTTACCAGCGGCACTCTCTCAGGGAGCAAATAGAGGTTTCACACCGGCAAGAACATGTCCAGACAGGCGCAAAAATATTTGTCCCTGCAGTGGCTGGTCGGGAGATGTTGGAAGTTCCATACATCAACCGCCCTTAATGCTGCCACAGTGACATGGTTTTCTGCTTAGGGTTTGCTCCCTTAGCCTTTGGTTCTGTCAAGAACCTGTACCACAATGCAGTGGTTTACAACTCTGCAGGGCAAGGGCGTCAAACTCCCTGAGGTATTGCTGTATGTATAATAACATCATAAATAATAGGGCTGACGGTGGCGATAGTGAGTGTGCAGGGGTAGTTGGGTTTATGCATTTCTGACTAGGATGGTCGGTTGGTTGTTGGAGTTTTACGTCTTGGCAACATCTAAGGTCATATCAGAACGCTGTTAAGGATGGTCTCTACTTGCCTTAGCCTTCGACAGAGTGCAGTGCAGGGCATTGTTCGCTGGTTCATACAGCAGGGAGAACTCAAGGGTTCCCAGCGAGGCTGAAAGGAACAAAACATGACATTAAAAAAGAGATTTAAAAAAAAGCACAACAAAGACATTGAAATATAGCAAGTATTTCATTCCGGCTTTCTCACTGCATAGCAACCGAAGAGTGATGTGAATATAGGTCACTTCCGGGTCATCTGGGTGAACCCCCCCCCCTCCCCCACTGGGGAGAGGGGAATGGGGGGAAAGGAAGAAGGGAGGGGGCAGGGAAGGAGAGATGGAGGGAGGAGAGGGAGTGGGTGGGGGAGGGGGCAGAGGAGGGAGGAAAAAGGATTGGAGAGGGG
This sequence comes from Branchipolynoe longqiensis, assembly GCA_030323885.1. Lineage (NCBI taxonomy): Eukaryota > Metazoa > Annelida > Polychaeta > Phyllodocida > Polynoidae > Branchipolynoe > Branchipolynoe longqiensis. Next base: position 81,584,552 of record CM059195.1, on the reverse strand, counting down.
GGAAGAGGAGGGAGGGGAGGGGGTGCGGGAGGGCCGAGAGGGGAGGGGGAAGGGGAGGGAGGAGAGAGATTGGGGAGGAGAGAGGGAGTGGGGAAGGACGAGGGAGTGGGGAGGGGAGAGCGGGGCGGGCAGAGAGGGCGAGGGGAAGGGGAGTGAATGGGGGGAGAGGGAGTGGGAGTGGAAAGGGAGTGAGAGGGAGGGAGGGGGAGGGGAGGGGGAGGGGAGGTGGATGGAGGAGGGGGAGGGTGGGAGGCCGAGGGAGAAGGACGTAGGGGAAGGGGCGAGGGGGAGGGGGACAGGGAGGGACGAGAGGGAGTGGGAACGGGGGGAGGGGTAGATGGAGGAGGGGATAAAGGGTGGGAGAGGAGGGGAAGGGGAAGGAAGGAGGGGAAGGGGGGGGGAGTGGGAGTGGAAGGGGGAGAGGTGAGGGAGAGGGAAGTGGGAGTGTCGAAAAGGGATGCGGAGCGGATATGGAAAGAAGGAGGGAAAAGTGGGGAGGGGGGAGGGGAGTGGAATGGGGGAAGGGAGGGATGGGGGAAGGGGAGGGGGTGGGGGTTAGGGTGGATGGGGGAAGGGAGGGGGAGAATACTCCCTTCGTGAGGCTGTTTACAGATATTTCCGTGAAGCTTTCATCTTTCAGTGATCTTCATAAGCGAAGTGTCGAGTGGTTACAGGTGGGTTGATATAATAATGATACTATTTCACAGTGAGATATTGGTTGCGTCCTGTCCTTATATTCAGCAGCGTCTTCCAACCACTAAAGTAACAGGATGGTCCTATCACGGAGTAATGTCAAACTAGACGAAGCCACAAACTGCATGAGCCTAGTTTTTGTTCTTTTCAATAAATGTAATTTTATTTATTAATTTGTCAGATTTGTCAGCGCATGGAGACTAGTTTTTATGTCGTTAACGCTGCATAGTCTGATGAAAATATAAAATTTTCAAAACCAAAACAATTATCTAGATTTGATTCTACATATCTAACTTAGATGCTGGCACACTTATTAAACATTTGTCGTCACATATAAGGGGATACTGAGGCAATTTAATAGAAATTGTTACTGCAGAAACCTATGGTGTTAGAGTTTTGGCAAGCATGCCAAAATTAATTTAGCATGTTTCCATTTCGTATATCCCAAAAGTTAGCGATTTAAAATAAAAGTTACTTTAAACTAATGTAAGGTAGATTATAATGAACAACCTAATATGTTTATCTCAGAAAATGAGAGAAACTCAAAACCATTGGACTATGCAACTTTAAATAAGCGAGTTTTTAAAAAGGTTTTGGGTTAAAAAATATTAATAGCAACCTATAGAATTTCAAATTTTATGGGAAGCACATTTTTGGGTTCCATGCCCAGAGCTCATGGGAACCCATTAGTAATTTGTTCACTATTTCTGATAATGACAAAATTGCAAAGGAAAGTCACTTTTGAAGTATTTCCTACTCAGAATGTCCACGATTACAGATGGACTTGGTAATAAAACTCAGATGTAAAATTTATTTCTAAACATTTTCTGTAGTACACCACCAGATTACTACATGATATGTGGTGGTGTTACTGGTGATTTGGTTGCTGTTGTTGACATGGAAATATTGCAATATTCTGCTTGCAACCTGCTTACTTCTTCTCCGCCTACAGAAGTCCGACCACCAGCGCCACCACCGGCAGTTTTTATAACTATTTGTATTCATCAGCACTTGTCACGAGGCACTAAAGAGGGTGTGTACAGAACACGGCTCACTGTTCATAAATTTACCACCCACCTTCCCACAATTCAAAGAACTAGAACTACAGATGCGTTTCAGTAGGGCTCAACTCGGATCTTTTATTGTTACTAGCAATACTGTCACTACTGTCATTACTGTCATTAGTATCATTACTGTCATTAGTATCATTACTGTCATTAGTATCATTACTATCATTACTGTCATTACTGTCATTAGTATCATTATTATTAGTAGTATCATTACTGTCATTAGTATCATTACTATCGTTACTATCATTACCGTCATTACTTTAATTACTGTAGTTACTGTCATAAGTGTCACTACTGTCATTAGTATCATTACTGTCATTACTATCATTACTGTCATTACTTTAATTAATGCAGTTACTGTCATTACTGTCATTAGCATCATTACTGTCATTAGTATCATTACAGTCATTACTTTCATTACTGTAGCTGTCATTACTGCCACTACTGTCATTACTGTCATTAGTATCATTACTGTCATTAGTATCATTATTATCATTACTGTCATAACTTTAATTACTGTAGTTACTGTCATTACTGTCATTAGTATCATTACTGTCATTACTGTCACCGGTATCATTACTGTAATTACTCTCATTAGTATCATTACTGTCACTATACCCATTACTCTCACTACTATCATTACTATCATTACCGTCAGTAGTATTATTACTATCACTACTGTCATTACTGTCACTAGTATCATTACTATCATTACTGTCATTAGTGCCATTACTACCATTATTGCCATTACCACCATTACTATCATTACTGCCATGACTATCATTACTGCCATTATTACCATTACAGTCATTACTATCATTACTATCATTAATATCATTACTATTATTACTATCGTTATTATTATTACTATTATTGCTGTTATTATCGCTATTATTGTCGTTATTATTGCCATCATTATTATTGCTATCATTCTTATTAACTTTCTTGCAAGACCACAGTAACTAATAGAAACCCCCTTCTCCATATGCGATTGATTGCGGTACAAAAGAAAAACCCCAACAAAGCCACAAACTACTGAAATAGAAAACTCTACACCACGAGAGGCTTTCTAGCTTTCCTCATTTCACTCCACACTTGGACTAAAAGCAGGTTATTAGCAAGTTAATTAGCATTAATTAATTAATTAGGTTAATTAACATTGGGATCAGTGTGAATGTTGGGCTTGTTCTGAATGGATTGTTCCCCTAACCAATGCCTGTGACGACTCAGAGTGGGCGGCGATAGAATTAGCGAGGGTGAGTCCTTTAATTAAGCACTGCTATGAGGCGCTCGAGTCACTTGTCCTAATTCCTATTGAAATCAATGTTGCCGCAGCTGAGCGCCTGACTAAGCCTTTGTATGAGTGGTTAGAATGGACACACCCTCCACTATTCTAACTCCTCGAACGCGGTCTTCAAGCGGTCTTCAAGCCATATTTTTAGTTGGTTGGTTGGTTGTTTGAGTTTTACGTGCAGGCAACATCTAAGGTCATATCAGGACGGTTACTGACTTGTGACAGTGCGCACTCATGGCGACTTTATAGTGCTGCCAGCATCGTGACCTGATATCCCACTGTCACATTATCCCAATACTGAGCCAACCAGTCCTTACCCTATCCTAATAATGCCGAACGAAGTGACAAGTATACATTTTTAAGTCATTGGTTTGACTCGGCCAGGGTTCGAACCTGTGGGTTCGAACCCCACGATCTACCAAAACGGGAGCCGGACGCTCAACTGATTCGGCCATCCCGTCTGGTCGTCATATTTTTGGTCAGTTATTCATAATACAGTGTGGCCCTGTTAAAACATCGATCATCAAGCTTATGTGAATTACCTTTGAGTAAATTACCTTTGGATAAAAGAATTAAAGAATTCTTCGACTAAACCCCTGTTGTTACAGTAGAAATTAAAACGCAAAAACGTTTATAGCAAAACTTCTCAGTTCCCTGAAAAGAGAAGAACAAAAGGTTCAATGGTTCATCACGTTATATCCGAATTCGGTTTAAATTTATGGCGCAGAAAATTGAGGTTTCACTGTATCACTTAAAGCTGCATAGTCCGATGAAATATCAAATTTTCAAAACCAAACCAATTATCTAGATTTGATTTGACATATCTAACTTAGATACTGATGCACTTACTAAGCATTTGTTTCTGCGTAGAAGGCAATAATGAGTCAATTTAAGAGAACCTGTTACTGCAGAAGTCTATGGTGTCAGAGTTTTGGCAAGTTTGCCAAAACTAATTTTCCATGTTTGCACTCAAAATATCTTAAAGGTTTACCATTTAAAATGAAAGTAACTTTGAACTAATGTAAAGTAGATATTAGTGATCGAAATAATATATTTATCTCAGAAAAAATACAGAAATTCAAAACCATCGGACTATGCAACTTTAATATCTACACATCAAGCGCTTCCCATTGAATGTGTGGATGGGCACGGTAGTGTTGTTTGTGGGGAGCTTTCAGTCGCGTTTGCGTGCTGAAGGCTGCAAATCTGCAGCACTTTATGGGCACCGCCAAAGGCGGTAGGTAACCTGTGGCCGGGAGTTGGCTTCCGACATTAGGGAGGGAGCAATGGGGTCTGCGGGTGGGCAGGGAGGCGGGGCAGCGCGAGGAGGTGGAGAGAAAAAGGTAATCTAGGAGCCCAACCCCGGTCGTCTAAGAGGGCACGGGGAGGTTGATTGGTTGCTGTAGTTTTACTCCCTAGCAAGACCCTAGGCCATACCAGGACGGGGAACGGTAGTGGGAAATAGAAGTGTACGTGGAGAGAAACAGTTAGTAGTTGGCTGGTTGTATGAGTTTTATGTCCTGGCAACATCTAAGGTCATATCAGGACGGGTACTGACTTGTGACAGTGCACACTCATGGCAACATTAAAGTGCTGCCCCACTGGGAAATCAGGTCACCAGCACCATGGCCCAATATCACACTCAGTCACATTATCCTGATACTGTGCTAACCAGTCCTTGTCCTATCCTATTAATGCCGAGCGCCAGGCTAGGAAGCGACAAGTATCAATTTGATAAATCATTGGTTTGAATCGACAGGGAACCTAACTCCCGATCTCCTGCATGGGAGGCCTGCGCTCTACCGATTCGGCCATCGCGTCCGGGAAGCAGTTAGTAAGAATTAAGTCAACTGTTTGCAAATCAGTTTGATAATAAATACATACAACTTCTTGATTCCTCTTGCACATGGGGTGATACTGGAAGAAATTTGACCTGTTTTGTATCATACACAAGCGTATAACAGGTGCTATAATATATGTATAAATGTATATATGAATGTGAAAGATATGTGATGATGGCGATGCTGATGATGATGCTGATGATGATGTGTATTTGTTCATAGCAATTTCATATTGATGTGTATTAATACTTACCTATCTCATGTATAATATAATTGTATGTGTTTACATGTGAAACACCAACCAGCAGCCGGGCTGATCAAACCCACCACAAGGTGGCACTGCGAAATTTACATTACCATGGGAGAGATAGGGAGTGAGCTGTCTTAGTATTATAGGGTCTTTGCTATTGCAGCATATGAAAGGTTCAGGTGTGATAGTATATACCTGTCTTGGTGATTATACATGTTCCTGGTTAAACTAATACACAACACAGGCCCTATTACAGCATATGAAAGGTTCAGGTGTGATAGTATATACCTGTCTTGGTGATTATACATGTTCCTGGTTAAACTAATACAAAACACAGGCCCTATTGCAGCATATGAAAGGTTCAGGTGCAAAAACCGACAAATCCATTTTAGTTGTTTTCTGTAAAAGAGAATGGTATATCTGTATATATATATAGCTATATATATATATGACATTATATAGGGGATGTGGCAACTTCTGCAAAAAAAAAAGAAGAAAAAATGGTTGGCTTGGCTGTCAAGATAATGTGACTGACTGGGATATCAGGACATGGTGCTGGTGGCCTGGTCTCCCAGTGGGACAGCACTATAAAGTCGGTACCCGTCCTGATATGACCTTAGATGTTGCCAGGACGTAAAACTCCAACGAACAGCTCACTGTTCGCCCCACACCCAATCTCCTACCTCCAACCCCCTCTCAGATTCCCCTTGACCCCTGACCCCTACCCTGACCCCTCCCCCCCCCCCTCCCAGACCCCTCTGATAGCGACCTCCCCCCCCTCCCCCCCTCCCGCTAGCTCTCAGCCCAACGCCTTCAGTTGGTTGGTTTGTAAAAATATACGGATTTTCGGTTCGGAATTATATATTGGCAGAGAGCATTATTATCCCCGGGCGACGGAGTGGGGACCAAGGTTATGTAATAGAAAAGCAATGGGTGCCCCACTCGCTGTGTGACATATTAGGCTATGTGAAATATATGTTAATACATAGTGCCCGAGATTATGACGAGATGTTCCTATATAAGAGACAGTTAATGTTTGGTGAAATGTTCCCTCTATGCACCAGTAAGGGTGCAAGTGGAGGAGAAGGACATTTTTAATATATATATTTATTG